>JAQMCX010000017.1:1875523-1976695 GCA_029814765.1 Acanthurus leucopareius | reverse complement strand
GAGTGTTTATTACACAGAGTACAACAATGACTCTGTAGTCTAGTCTGATATACAGACAGCTCTATTCACATCTTCAGACACACACACACACACACACACACACACACACACACACACACACACACACACACACACAAACATGCGCGCACACACACACTCCTGTTCTTCAACTTCTTTCTTCTCCCTGAGTGCCTGACAAATCTCTCTCTTAGAGCTTGTCAGGCTGTAAGAGTCCAGTGGTGTGTGTACAGTGCGGGCTGTAAATGACCTGTCTGTCTGCACGGGACCACCTGGGTCCTAGTCAGCCTTCTCAGCCTCTCACACAGCTCATTCTCCGGGCTGGCTGCTCCCAGGGCGCACAGATAAAGCAGGACACATTCTGACACCGGTGTGGCCATGTTCCCTGTTATCGCGACTCAATGCGGTGCAGGATGCTGCTGTGCTGAAATGTTGTGGCTCAGTAACAATGGCCTGGTTGAGACGTGGCAGGAGAATAACACAGCTGAAAACGAGACTATTCCACCCTGCACTGATCCACCCTGCCAGACTGTCTGTGTCATCACTTTGGTCATTAAATGAATTACAAATATTACACATAAAACCCTGGAATGAAGCACACACTTGAAAATAATGTGCGTACTTTTGAAAGGAAAACTACTAGTAATTCAACTTTTTTTTCTAAATATTATACATAAAGAATAAAAACGATGAAGTGGGAAAAAATTAAAAAATATTTAGTACAAAAGAAATCAGGTTCAAAAGGAAGGATCAATGGTAAATAACAAAACAAATAAATGACAATGATACAGCAGGCTCTAGTAAGCGATGTCCCCTTCAAGGACACAACAAAAGCTCAGTTAAATCACTTTGAAGTGTCAGAATGGGACCTGCCTCATTTACCCCCTCAGTTCTACAGTCTGGGCCAGAGACATGCCAACATCAGTCGTCTGTGCTAAATAACAGCACACAAAAAGCCTACACCATACTCTGAACTGAATGAGGATTCACAATGAAACTGGCCAAGGGAGCCACTGTCACACACCACCCTGGGGAGCAGACAATACCACAGCTGTGCCATCGCGGCTCAGCGCTGCACTGTTCTCTAACCGAGTGGTGGTTTGGGGAAGCAGCGCTGGAAAGGAATCACACATTCCTGAAGAGAGTAGAGAGCCCAAGAGAGGCGGTGGCCTGCCCGGGCTCAGGCTGAGGTTTCCAGCTGGCCCTCGCTGACGCCCCCAGGCTCTCCTCTGGCCAGGACGCCAGGCAGAGTACTTAGAAGCTATTATATGACAGTTGTAAGTGTCTGATGCACTGCTTTGAAATTTCAAAGCCAAGCAGCAATTGATATGTAAGTATGAGCCTGTAAATGAAACCTCCTGTATGAATTAGGATATCAAACTCTCCTCTTGAAAGTCCCTACAAACCTGTCAGGGTATGTATAGAGGTTTAGCAAAATCTAAATATTATTGTTTATATTCGTTCAGTGGAATTATTCCATTATTAAATTGATAATGTGATCATATCATGGCATTATTTTTTATCTTTTTTTAATCAAAAATTTGTTTTTATTTAAAAGAACACTCCTTTACTTTAAAAGTTCAATTTACAGAGTTGAGGAGTTTTCCAATGTTTTAAACAAACACTCCAATATTATTATTATATTAGATTGGGATTGTAGAATACATATTTTAAGCTGAAAAATGGGGGCATGAAGTTTAAATTTAAATATTTACACTAAATGCTATCGAATTGTATTATTAGAAATGTAGAATCCAGTGTCTTAGCCTAAATTTGATTCTAAATATCAGGTTACCTAAGCTTCTGCTGCTTTGTTTGTAACAATTCTTTTTTAATGTGTCTGTTTCAAATCCCATAACTTTATGAAAAAGCAATAATGATTTTAAGCACATTGCAGTTAAAGATAAACAAAATATTACATTGTTATTAAGTTTGTTATTTTACAGTTGAAGAGCAAAATAGTGAAATATAATTGAATGTGCTCATTTTTTTATATTGATTTTGCCTAAGTTTGCCATCATTTGCATATCTCAAAACCTTTTCTGTTATAATGTTATAAATAATGTCTTAAACTAATATGGCATCGATTTTAGTCATATAAACCAGCCAGTTCAAATTTGTTTCATATCTTCCTCATTTTTCAGATATACCAGTTGTGAAATTATTTTCCAAATGAACAAAGTCATCACCAAAATATCATATTATTAACAGTCAAGGAAAAAAGATACACAAATTGCTTTTTTTTTAGTGATGCTCAACCCCATTCTTTTTTCTAGGTGACCTTTAAATCATATTTAAACCCGCAGTCTAATTCTCAGCCAGTAACCAAACCCGGCTCCTTCCTGTCTTCCCTGCCTCATCCGGTGTGGAATGAGGAGGCTGTCTGCTCGAACAGAGAGGAGGGTAAATAAGGGTCCCGGCTCTGCAGCTCAGACACCCCTCCTCCAGGAGAGCGCTCCAGTGCTCCAAGTGCGTGTAAAATTAATCACCACAATTCTGCTCAAACAATGCAGCCACTGACATGACAATTTCTCCCAGAATGCCATCTTAATCTCCACCCAACACACAAAAATTACAGGGAGAGGGAAAAAAAAAAAACAATTTACAAAAATCCTGTGTTTATGCAATTCACTGAATGCCATTTTTATTGCTGCTTTTTCCAACAAAGTCATTAGGCACACACCAGTGATACATAAATGTTGCTGTATAGATTCCATTAACTAATTCTGGGTGAATTGTAATTGCCGAGTCTGATCCGTCTCCGTGCCTGGTGCCTTATTAAGACCGCCTGTGGTGGGTGAGGAATGTAATATTGACGTCCGAGGCAGACACAATCTCGGGCCCACGGGCGAAAGGAATATTAAACTGGTACTGTATTCTGCTGTCTATCTAGCCCTCCTCCCTCCTCCTCTCTATCCCCATCCCATAGCCAGTAATGAGGAAATAACATCTTCATTAGACATCTGTTTAACTGTATTAGAGGATGAGTCCTGGGGGAACCATTGGTCATGCTGAGGATGGGGGGAGTAAAGGAGGTCTGTTGGACTACAATATGACGGATGAGATACTGCAAAAATGGAACAAAAGGTCCAGAGATTGGAGCCTTTTAAATAGACAAGCCTAAAATTGCCATTTTCTAAGGAAAACTGCTATGGATGTATTCTCTATTGGCAGTCGGGATGAAGATTTTATCCAACCTTAGCAGATGTGAGAGGGAGGGGCAGCCTTGCCACCTGCAGGGACAGGTGAGAACATTATCCAAGAAAACAACTCTGTTCGGCTGTTAAAGACAGATCGCAACTCACACTCTAAGTGTCCAGAAAAAACTGCTACGAGACAGCAATACCCACATACACTGCTCGTGGCATGACCCCAACAACACACACCCAACCCCACCCCTGTGAAAAAAAGACTCCCCACCTGAGTGAGGAGGGAAAGCGCCATCAGGACCATATGGTGGAGATCCTTATAAGGAGCCAATGAAGCAGCACAAGGCAAGGGATGGCACCACGCCCACCCCTCCGGTCCACTGGGGTATCAGCTGTGCCACATGGGCCAGCTCTTGGCGGGGGAACCTCTCGCAGGTGTGCGTTTTGTTTAGAGGGCCGCCAAGGAGAGGAGAGACCAGACGTGTTTGGTGTGCTTCAACAGTCCTGTTACGTAATCATGTGATCTACTGAAAAGTGCTGATGACTGAGCGTTGCGAGGTTGTTTTTCTGCTCCAGTGGCTGTCAGCACGCTAACGTGTCTGCTCCCTGTTTCTCAGGATAAGCTCAGGAATGGAGAGAGATTCCTCCCAGGTAGCAGAGATTCAGAGCAGCTTTAGCAGATAAACTGTGAAACGAGAGAGCACAAAATATCAAGCTGTCTGGATTATCCCGCTATGAAGGGTGCATTCCTCTAGAGACTGATGGCTGAGGCCTTTAGCATTCTGCGGGCCAAACGTTTCTCTCCGTGAACCTCTGAGTGCAATCGATAGTAATTATCATTACGTCCACCATCCTCAAAGGCTTGTCAGGCCATGGTGTGAAAACATAACAAGACATGCAATTTGGCCATCAAACCATATGATCAAGCCAAGAGAACTGTAATTGACAAATCAAAGGGAGGCTAAGTGCTACATTTAAACTTATGCAAGAGAGAGAAGTGGCTTCCAAGCCTATCAACTTACATTCCCCCACATTAAACACGGCAATCTGGCCGACTAATTTAAATTGATACATCAAAGGCTTGCCATGTTGGGTATACTCCAGATGAATTTCAAGGTCTTACAATTTACTGTTTGAGAGAAACTGCCTTCAAGTACCCATATTAACTTCAATATATTTTTCCATATGAAAATAATCACAGAAAGCGAAGATTTGTTGTTGTATTTTTGGTGGGGAGGGGGTTGTCTATGTCTCAGCTGATGCAAATCTAAAAAGTAAGAGGTGGTGAAAAAGTTTATGAGGGACTCAAAGGGACAAAAATGACAAAATACATTAAATAACCTAATTATGTTGGGAAAAGACACAGCAAACTGTCCCTGCAAGGACAGAGCAGGTACGAACGGGTGTCAACTGGTCCGTTTTGGCATTTCATCTGAGGGAGAGGGCTGGCCAGAGAATCCCTACAGGGATGTGGCATGACATCTATGCCAGTTACTGGTATAGTGAAAGCACCCAATGCCCTCCAACGTGCCAGAACTGAGGGAGAGGTCTTGACCATCCAGAAAAACCCTCTCCCCATGCTTTCACTCTCCTCATCCTTTGCCCTCTCCCAGTAACCCCTCAAAATGCAGACTGTGCCAACTGATCCACAGCCACAAGCTCATCCCAAACTAGGCCCTGAGCAGATAATGACAAAAACCTTTTATGCTTATTTTTCAAATTGAAAGCATAGATTATATGTTCATACTTAAGAGCTTATATGGTGTGACCGTGTGCTCTGGCTGAAGTCCTCACTACCCATCATCCCTTGCTGAGGGATGGGTGGGGTTAGAGGTCCTTATAATGACTTTTTACTTGACCATAATCCAAAATTGGATCTAAATCCCCGGAGATTACAAACAGGGCTACAGTTAACATGCACTGTGTGAGCCAAACATCACCCAGACTGCGTGGATATTTTCTAGCCTTAAAAATTAACTGTCTGCGAATGTCGGGCCAACTGCAGCTGACTGTTAACTCATCAAGTGCATTAAGAAAAGAGAAACAGTAAGGAGACAAAGCCAGAAACTCTAAAAGAAGCACAGCGTTTCTTTCTTACTTTCTTTGGGTCCTCTCTCTTCATTCCTCCCCTCTACCCTGTCTCTGTCCTGGGCAGAGTGGTTCAAACTGGCAGGCTTTAATTCACCTCTGAGAGGCAGTAAGGCGGGGCAGGGTCTAAGGCTGATGCAGTCTGGGCCTAGGGCCAGTCCCCTGGGGAGCACTTCCTCCCCGGCCCGTGCCCTACTGCAGCAGGGATGACCCTGTACCCTGACCCACTCCAGACCACCTGCCACCAAGCACACACCAGCCAAGCACACAGGAAGTAGGCCCACTGTTGAGGACCTGGGAGTTGGTACACATTCATTTTCACCTGCTTTCACCCCCCCCCCAAATATGATGGGGATCCTCACAGCTTGCTAAGGAGTACAGCGGGAAGAAATTACATTATTTTCAACAATTCTTATTATGAAAGAGTAAATTAGAAGTATAAGACATGCTCAGAAATGCCCCAGTATGCATAACGAGTGACAAAAAGAAAAAATGTTGACACTAAGCTGCCACCAACAATGCAATGTGGAAATTACTATGATCAGCAAAAGGGTGATGTAAGGCAGTCCGTCCAACCATGGGAGATAATCACACACAAAGAAGGAAGGGGTAAAATACTCCTTACATGATAGGGTCAGCAGCAGGCGAATCTGCAGGGTGGTAGATGGCGATGCAGAGACTGTAAACTGTGCTCATGAGTGAGGGGAGAGATGGTTGGATAGAAGGGAGAGGGAGGAGCTGAGTTAGTGATCCTGTCCCTCTCAGACCCAGGAGGCAAGAAGGGGGAGATAAGAAATCGTGCCATGTCAGGATTGGGAGCATGCTGGGCAGTGTGGGGGGAGGCAGGAGAACAGGGACATCATGGTGGGGGTTGGAGGGCGCGATAACTGTGATATACATACACACGCACACTCGCAACGGGTGGCTGATGGGTAAACAGGCAGGGCAGGGCGGTGGGAGGGAGAAGGGCGGCTGGGCTCTGCTCCTGAATACTGAACAGAGGATCAGGGACAACACTGCCAGTCTGTCAGGACCCAAAAATACCACTCTCTGTTCCAGACAGCATCAAGATGCAAAAAGTCAGAAGAGGAATGTTTTAAGACCCTCCTCACACAAAAAAATGTCCCTTTTTTAACGTTTCTTTTCTCATATATTTGAGTCCGGTTATACAGATTGATGCATGTGCAGAGTTTGTCACTAGCAGGCTGTTGTTAGATGCACCTGCTGAAGTGGAAAGGCATTTTTTAAAACTACAGCAAATAAACTGCAGAACAGTGAAATAACAGAACATTCTAACAATGACATTAAAAACTCACTTTTCTGTGCTTACCTGCAGACAGAATAGCAGAGGGCACCGCAAGCTGCAGCCCCCAGCAGACCGTTCATCAGGTTGACGCTGTGGGCTGGAGTGAGTGAGGGCAGCAGACACATAGCAAGGCGAGCTAGTAAAGTAAAAAGAGGGTATCCTGGAGGATGGGCCACCTGAGAACAAAATGGAATCCAAATTCAGAGATGCAATAAGAGATAGACAGGCAGCTTCAAAAGAATATAACATAAACAAGGTAATTAGTGATACAAGATGTGCCTCAGTGGACAGCAGGCTGAGGTGAAAGTGCAGATGCTGTATTAGAGATAACAGAAGAAAAAACTAGAATGCGAACATAGGAGGTAACCACCAAATGGTTCAGATGATGTTAAGGAGCAGTAGGATGTGCTATGTTTACTATCCTTTTCTGAGAGAGTGGCAAACATAGTTGCCCTTCTGACCTCAGTAGATTGCTTTACTGCAGAGTTGTAGTTAATAGAGCGGAGGCAGACACATGACGCCTGGCATGACCGCAAAGTGACTTCACTGTGATACCAGCGCCCTCCTCTCCCTCTCTTCCTCCCTCTTCTCACTTCTTTTCCTCTGGCCTCTTCCCAAGGACAGTCCAGCTCCCCAGAGCCCGCAGTGGAGCACGTGGTGCTCGCCAGCACCAACCCCCAAACCACCTCCGAGCCGCAGTCATTCTCGCCTGGGGGATCTCAGCAATCACAGCAATTAGCCGCTAAGTCTCCTCCACCCAGATAAGGGCTCAGTCATTAAACACAGACTCATTCCCTGGCACTGATAACACGAGCCACGCAGGCAGCGAGACGGGGCAGCTTTTCAAATGAACACAGAGCTGAAAGGTGAGAGTATGACTAACTCACCTGTCACCTCAGATACACTAAAGGCTCTGTGGTTACATTCAAACACAGAAACAAACTTAACCGGTATTTAGGGGGGTGGGATGAGGATAAAGCATGGAGGACAGAAGAAGTCAAGGAGTAAAAGACAAGAAGTAATGTAGGGAATAAAAGAAAGAAAAAAATAACAAACCCAACTGACAGCTTGGTGGTTTGTATCAGACAGGTAGGTAACGCCACTAAATTGAGCATCAGTTCAGAGAATGTGGAAAAAAGGGACTGTGTGTCCAACAGGAGTGGACAGACTTGTAGCAAAAGGACAGCTGAGGGACAAAGGCCACAGGGAGCATGTGGAGGCAGAACTCTGGAGCTCTGGGGATCAGAAGGGGGGGCCAGCAGCCTGGGGCCCAGGGACGGCCTGCGAGGCCCTGGGGAGGCCTGAAAGGCAGACAGGCAGGCCACACGGACTGCAGCACTTACGGCAGGATTACTGGCATAGTGACACCGACACAGCCTCCCTAAAAGGATCACAGCGGCGTAATAAACTTTATTAAATAATAAAACTTATTATAACTGTTAACCCGATTTAGTTCATTCTTCGCGGCTTACACACACACAAAAAAAGAGGGGTGGATATAATAAGCCTTATACCGTACATAAGGCAAAGCCTACAAAAGCCATCGCCTTACCATTGACTTTAATTGGATTTGAAAAACGGGTTGCAAATTATAGCATTCTCTACTTGCAACTTAGTAAAATAAGTGTATAGAAAAGAAGGGGAAAAACCTGTGGACTGAAAGTAAATTAATCTGCTTTCTGCCCATGCTTAATTAAACTTCCTTAATGCTTATAAGAGTTAATGAGTGAATTGATTAAACAATACAGCTAATACTTACCCCCAGCTCACAAGCAGTGGTGATCAGCTCTCCTGTGGAAGAGAATAGGGGAGGAAATTAATGTAAACCCAATAATTATTATTAAGAGACAAGTCTGCTCCCAAAGTTTTCCCAAATCAAATACTTGCACTGGGGTTTTGCATTAATTTGCCAGGATCAAAACCTACAAATCTTCCCAGTGTGACATTTCCTAAGCGGCACGCTCATTCTCTTCATCTCTCGCTTCTCCCCTGATGCCTCCCTCCCTTCCTTCAGCACATACACACAGATATAAACACACACACACACACACACACACACACAAACCATTAGACTCCCTCTCCAATGCTCTGTCACACAAAGACACACATATGCTGATCTGAGAATAATGCTCCCAGTCCCATCCTCCCCATGCATCGGGGTCCTTTCCCTTCCTCTTTCTTCTGCCGCTCTACGTGCCTCTCTGCTGCTCCCACACTCCCAGTGTCTCAATGTCTCGTTTAGTCCGTTGGGCACAAACAGAAAGGCAACGTTGGTGACAGTCACAGAATGAGGTAAGCTGTAAAAATAAGAGCCGGTTGCACAATTTTTTGACAAGCTCTGTGTGAGGCACAGCACAAAGTGAAAAGAAAACCCCTAAAAGCTATTTGAGGAAGCTTTAATGTATCTGGGCACAAACCCATTTGTGCCAGAATACACCCAGAGCGTTTCAAATTATACTGATTTCTCACCCAATGTTTGCATCTCCCACTCATGAAAATTGAAATTTGGTTCAGATTAAATGACATTGATAAATGTTTGGGTTCAAGACAGCTCCCTCTACTGGTACTACACAGGTATTCATCTCCTCCATCCAAAAAAGCCAATAAAACAGTGGCCTCGTTTCCTCAGTCTATTACTTCAGCTGCATATAAGCAGTGTGTGCTGCTAGATTCATAAATATAGCCCAGCAGAAAATTATATTAAAAAGGCAAATTATAAGTAAGTTTTAACCAAATATTAAAACAGCACAATGTATGACTCAATCAAAGCATCTGTACGTGTTTTTTACATTTTCAAAATAAATATTTCAAAGCAAGAACATCGGCGCAGATGCTGCACCAACCATTATAGAACAGAACAGCTGAATTTCAGATGGCATTGGCTGCATCACATATTTTGCAAACTTGTCGATACAGTGAATTATTACGTCTAAATTTCTGCTGCATGAGGAGCCCTAACTCTTATCAGTCTAATGGACCATGAAGTCAGAACTCCTCCACCTGCACAGCTTAAATGTTTTCACAGCTCCATTTCACCTGGCATGAGCCGCAAGCTACCTGCCATCATTTAACATCACACTTTCTCATCCCTCATCGGTTTCTCAATTTCACTCATTTTCCCTCAGTAGTGGCACACTTTTACACCATTCAAAACAGAAAAACTCAAACTAATATAGAGCCAAAATTTCATCTCAGTGCCACAGAGATGCAGTTCTGCAGCCCCGATACTAAAAAGGGAAAATATTGACTCAACGGGGTAGCAACACGGCTGCCAAGACTCTTTGTGATAGTGGAGCATGGGCACCCACACCAGTCTTCCCATAATCCCCATCATTTCCACACTCCACATTCCTAGACAACAGCGTACCCGCGGGGCTGTGCTCAAGCCTCTCCAGGGCACATCACACCTAAAGAGATTAGGACACAGAGACGGAGACCTGAAGAATTCGGAAGGGTGTTCAGCTGGCACTATCGGAGCGGGCATCCTGCACCGTCCCTAAACACTGTGGAGAAGGGGCTGGCCATTTTTTCAAAGGCCCCGTTCGCTAGACAGTAGCACAACCAGCTGGGCTACTCAGCGCTCCAATTGCCTGCTCTCTCCTCGTCTCTGTTTGCTCATATCTGGCCCAGCTTTTCATATGCTTTCATTTTTGCAAAATGTGCATTCCCCTCTACAGCAGCTTGTATGCCAGAGCAGTGCAAACCTAACAAGCAGAGCCTTCATGCCCTCAAGTCCACATTTACAAGTTTGTACCCAAGCTATCACTTCTAAACACTGTTTGTAATTGTGCAAGGCAGTTCTTCATAAACTGCATTACAAGTATGTTGGAAAACACATTGGTGTACAACATAGGAAGGTGCTGAGTGAAACACATTTGGGTCCACTGCTAAGCTTTGTTACAGAAGAGTGCTAATTAAATTTTTGCATACACATATAATTGAAACAAACAACCCATATTATTTCATAAGTCAAGGGTTGTCAACAATACTGTCATTACAAATGTTGTCTGTATTACCCACCAGGGTAGAGTAGTCAGTGAAAAACAATGATCTCTGAGGAAAAAAGCAAAAGTTTAATGACTTCAAAAATAACAAATTATTGTTTCAGGACAGGTGATTGAAATAGAAAGTGGGTCAAATGAAAAATGAAAAAAGTTAGATTTGAATTAATTATAGAGCATAACACTCACGTTAATCCACTGAGTCAAACATGTTTTTGATCCCTGCATTAGAATCTCATTACAAGATTTTTTTGGTTTCAAAGAAACCTTCATTTCTAGTATTGTAACAAACAATCTGTTCTTTCAAAAAAGCATTAAATGATAATAAAATCACACTACTGTAAACAACTGTCAAAAAACTTTAAAAAATACTTTATGGATTAAAATAAGGGAACTTAACTGCAACTTCAGAGCAAAAAAATCGTCCATGTTTTACCAATAATACACAATACACGTATTGAACGATAAAAACAAGAATTACATTTTTTTCCATTATCCTAAGTATATGTACTCTGTACCCTCTAAATAGTTTTAAACATTTAGTCGTTAGTATATAGTAGACTGTGAAAAACGGTGCGGGTGTTTCACTCTGAATATAATCCAGGCACAAGCTCTTGCAGATGAATTTAAAGCCATTAATTATGGACCTTTTAAAAGCTTACCATGAGGATGTTTTTCACATCTCAATCAGTGTGTGTATTTCCGATCAATATTTTAGTGCTTAGATATTTTCTTCTCAGGTAAGCTTTATGTCTCTGAAGTTTGCACAAGTTTTTGTTATTCATGCCGATGCACCTGTATGTGCAGCACCACGGATAGCACCCGCTCAGCTGCAGCCGCTACAAGGCGCCACACGATTGGCTGCCTGGCAACACAACAAAGCCACATGACCGGAGAGGCATTAGCTAGCCGGCTAACACCAACCTGAGTCGCCACCGGGAACAGTCCTCTGGACACAAGGCACATAGAGAGCGATGACACAAGCGACCATAGCGCCTGTTAGCATCCAGCTTGTCCTCTGCTCCGCAGACATTTCTTATTAGATAGTGTTAAATGCCGCTAGTTTTTAAACGACTGCTACTGCCAAGCTAGCTAACTAGCCTCTATACGTTTCGGGCACTAAGGACTGTAAATAGAACCGTTAGTGACCAGTAACCTGGAAATGAATGCTTGTCTGAAGTAAAGTTAATATTGCACTTAGTCAATACTTAACCTAACATTTTAATTTGCACAACTTTGACAGTAAGCTGTATTGAAACGTTATGTTCCTTTCCCGGGGAGTAGAATCCTGATTCTCGCCAAGAAGCTAAACTCGCGATACTATCGGACGCGCCATTCCTTCCACTTTCAGTAGTTATCAAAGTCGTGATGATGAAAATTGTAGCTGTAAATTCTTCACAATACATCCGTCGTGATTGTGAAATTGGGGGTGTCCTCGGACGGGTTGCGCGTGGAAACTGAATGCCTGTAGCGTTACTTCCTGGTTGGTTGTGACTCAGGCTCGGAATGAAAGGCTGGGATTCTTACATTCCCTCTGTTTCAGTGCCTGACTGCAGGAGGTCTTCCGCACGATGAGCACAGCAGCGGCTGTTTGCTAACAGGGAAAATATATTTTCATCTGAAAAAAAAATTACGGCTGTTTATGTGTTTCATGTCTGTTTTTTCTCAGTTCCCTTACATTCGGGCTGCTTGTTTTTTTTATTTATTTTAAGTTTATTGGAATGGATGTGTGGTAGAGATTAATTACGGATCTACACACAAATATGATATAATAATTATCTACCAGTAGGTTTTGCAACTGCTTTTCCGAGGTCAAGAATGTAATCTTAATCGAATTGATCTTGTGATGACATTGTTTTGACAGATCTTGAATATTGTTGTCTGCACATAGCTTATGTTCACTCACAATCAGAACTGTATAATAAGCCGGGGCAGTTTTTGACTATTGCAAAAGAGGTTTTGCCCAGTGGCATGGCCCCCACTTCCTTTGCATTTGCCTGCAACTAAATTTTTGAAATAATCTTATTCCATTATTGCAGACACAGCCAAGACTATTTTTTCAGTGGACTAAATGCATTACAAGGTGGTTCAATACACAGGGCCAGCTTAAGAATGTTGACATTCCAGGTAAACCCAAACTCAAACATAACTACTGCCTGTCTTATCCGATTTGGAGCCTTTAAAAAAAAAAAAAAAAAAAAAAAAAAAAAGGCTCCATGTCATAGCTACCATAGCCCATTTAAACTCCCAGGAATTACAAAATGATGGGTTGATTTTCTGCAATTCTTATTAGTTATTTTGTTATTACCAACCTCCTCTAAAAACAAAGAAAAGGCAAATTTCTGTAGCACGCTGGCAGCATACAGACACTCAGAGCTCCCTCTAAAAAATTACAGTTAGGCCTTGAAATAAAAGTAATACTACTTAATTTAAATATTATCATACTAGTTTTAGCAGCTTATACACAAATAATTGTAGCATAAAAAAATCCAGATTATACCTGAAACAAGATACATGCACTCAATAATGTCTCACAAGTGTCCATATTTCACAGGTTGAAGGGTGACTGTAATAAAGAAATTGCCCTATTGAACTGATAATAATCCCAGCCCACCGTAAATGAGTCTGATCCCTCAGTAAATTGAGCCCTTGGTGAGGTGGAGTGGTGTCAGCACCTAGCCAACTCTCAGATGGCTCTCTAATCCTCGCTTCCCTCTCACCACCACCCTCATCGTCTAATCAGTCTTGAACACACACACAACGCTCACACCCATCTGACACAGACACACACACACACCCAAGTACTCACCCTTCCTCACACTAGGGCTCAGCCATCTCTTCAGTGTGATGTCACTGCTAATCCAAGCTTGGTTATCCGCCGGGCTGCAGTGCTGCCAGAGGGATATGGGGAGGAGATGGAGTGAATTTGGGGAGGTGGAGAGGAGGAGGAGGAGAGGGCAAGGGGGGGTAATCAGGCACGTCATAAAGTCTTCTCTCTAAAACCACCCTTTCCATTAGCCCCCGCCGTGTAGAAAAACCAAAGTCTCACAACCAGCTAAACTGAACGGCGAATGCACAAATGGCTTGTTAATGTTAACACACATTTCAGCTCTGATGGGAAAGATAAAACACAGCCGCAGTCACACATTCACAGAGGCCTGTAACTGCTATTCCGGGCACAGAGGAATCATTAGAGAGTCCGCTGGATTAAGCGCATCCTCCAGCCTCCCCTCCTCTACCCCATGCATCCACAAAATGCAAGGCCTTTTTATTGACAGCTTGTCCAAACAGAGGAATTACCCACATGGTCGAGGCCCTCGTTCCATATGGCACCAAGCTATTAACAAACATTAGTTGACTGTAATAGCAGTGGTATTAAATTCATTATCTTTCAGATTCTATGTGAGGTGTGTGATTTTCTGTATGTGTGTGCGTGCATGAGTGGTTTTAGAGTGCATGGACACACACTCAATGTGTGCCAGTGTGTGTGATTAGAGACTTCTAATGTTCCAGCTCTGGGGATTTGTTGCATGAGATAAGAAAGGGCATTAATGATGAATTGTGACGGCCCAACAGAGCAAAACTGTTTGTTTGAAATGTGCATATGTTTCCTGCGCTGAATCCTTTTTTGCACTAACAAATCTACGTATTGTCTCATCTGATTGTTGCTGATTTTGTTTTTCGACTCGGTGCCTCACAAAAACACACAGCGGACAGCCACGCATGGGCAAGTGGCTTACGAGACCGCTGAGTGAAATTCAATCTATTTGATTTTGTATTTTCCTCACTTACCACATATCTGTTTTAATCTTACCTTAAGCATCCTTGAAATGAGGTGTAATCCAGTTAAGCCCTTTTGAATCTGCTTCACAGCCATATTACACCCATTCATCGTCCCATAAACAGTCTCACTACTAAACAGTTGCTGACTGAGAGTGTCCACAAGCCAAAATCCCCAGACTGTACCGATGTTAAAAGATCAAAAATGCTTGTATTTGCATTTGTGCGAGTGTGACGCGGGCACCGCAAAGAGAAGCTGTGCCATGGAGTGATATTCTGGCCAAAAACTGTCAAGTAAAAGCTGCTAGAAACATAGCATGTGTTTGTATTAATATTCCAGACCTTGGATCAAATGCTTGGCTGACAAAAATCAACAAAACAAGTCAATATTCCTGCATTTTCTCTAAAATGCAGTGAGGCCTTGAACCAGTGTATAAGTCTTCAGAGAGATTAATTCTCTTCTGTGATCCTGTTCTCATTACAAGAAGCAGGGGACTCAAACACACGTAATAACAGGGCGTACTGCTGTTCCTTTGTAACATGTGGCTACCTAAATGATCCTAAATAAGATAGATGACAAGGATAAAGCAAATCATAATCGGCATTTTGCACAATGGAACATAATGGTCTGAAGAGAACAAGGGACAACACACGGAGCTCCTGTTTCCCATCGCCCGGAGCAGCACACCTAGTCGAGAGCAATTAAAATGAGAGGATTCAATTTTGTCAAACACCAGGAACCTAAGATAAATCTTGTATCTCATTTTCCAGCGGAGGACACTCCCTCACGCCGGTGCTATCATGTTTGCTATGGTATTTTTAAGAAAACAGCTGGCTACCAACAGAGTTGATAAAACAACACCCCCCTCTTCCACGAATGACACTAATCCCAATAATTTCAGTGTGAGACCCAGGGGTGAGAGAGAGGGAGAGTTGGGTGAGACTAAGAATAAAAGATGGTCTCAGACTGGGGTGTCGCTGGAAAATTTAGACAGTGCAAGGGGAGTAGGGGGGGGGGTTGGTTAGACAGCACGTCTCTGCATGGTTTCCATGTGGGAGAAATCCACTTACTTGAACTGATAAAGATTTAATTAACACAAGACTCTGCAATTACTTCATAATTAAAGTCATTTGTCCCCTTGTTTGGATGAGTAGGCAAGACGCCACATGTGCCTCTAAGAGCAGATGAGAGAAAAGGGGGCATCAGAGGCTCAAAGAGGTAGACTCTTAATGTTTGAATTTAATGCTCCATTCTCCAAACCCATTTTCCCCTCATATGTTCTAATAAAATATTTGTATCAGCTTCTCTTTAGCCTGTGTTTATTTGCCTTTTATTCGACAACTCATTTGTTATTCATTGAGAAAGTAATAAGCTGAGTAGGCTGAGTACAAAGTATCATCAAGAGCCACATGAAATAGTAAATAGGGCCTGATATAATCCTTTTCAAACTGCACTGCTGCATACGGCTTGAATTGTGTAATGGTAGCCCCTGCAAAGCTTGCTGGAAGCTAGAGCTGAATAAAAAAAAAAAAAAAAACCCCACCAAAAAAATGTGACGGTTTTGTTTGACGAGATCAAATTGCTTGAATCCAGAGTGCGAGTGGTGTGTGAGGTGTTTGACCTTGGGCACAGAAAGAGCAAGGTGAGCCTAACTTCGAGCGGAACACCAGTGTGGTGCTGGAAAACAGTCAGTGTAACAAACGGTGACTAACCACACGAGACAGAAATAGTGAGGAATTAACAGCATCGTCCAATATGTGCCACTGTGCCATGCAGTCCAATTTGCCAGAAGACTAAAAAAAAAAAAAAATGGCTGCCAATTTTACTATAAAAAAAAAAACAGAGGAGATATACGTTTGTGTCTTGTGTTTGCTTCTGTGGGTTGAATGTACTGTTACCTATTTTACACCACGAGGGGAGGAACGCTATCTCTTATTTACAGATGATGATCTGCTTATAATTTGCCTCAGTTGCATGCTGGGTAATTGAGGTAAATATCACAGCCTTCTACTTGCCAGCTAAGGTGTCCTGCTGATAGCTTGGCGCACGGCCGACAGCCACCTGTGGCATTTTACATGTACGGGCCTCAGGGGCAGACAGGGGGCAAAGAGGAACTGAGGCTGAACTCTTAAAAAAAAAGCTGCTTTGTGACACATACTTTATTTTAACCTACATTTTTTCTGACCATTGCCAGGTAAAAACCTCCAATCTAAAAAATGTAGAATACTAAAGAAAATTGCTAGCTCACTACTTTACTTTTTGTTAAAATGACTGACAGATTTTATTTCAATACACAGAGCAAATGGAGTCAGAGATTAAACCAGTTGACCAAACAGAAACAGTATTTTTAAGCCACTGATTTGTAAATAAAACACAAACTATTTTATTTTTGTATCATTATTATTATTATCATTATTATTATGCAGGTAAGTGTTTCCTCTTCCCATGTTTTTGTGAAAAATATGTTACTACTCCAAAAAAAATTTCACAGGGTCAGTTAACTCTTCTGGAGGAGAACTAGTCAGCGTGTGAACAGATTCTTCTACAGTATTTCGTGCCGCTAGTGGGGAGATTCTGCTATTTAGAATAATGACAGTAATGCTTTCATCACAGAGGGCTGTGGGGTCCAATAAAAGATGCAAATGAGTTGCATCATAAGAAAAGTAGGAGTCTGCATTTTTTGAGATTCACCCTTTCTGTAGGAAGTGAAATTCTGTCTTTGTTTTACTTGCTTTAATTTATTTATCTTTTCATAAGTACCTTGTGAGCCCCCCAACTTTATGAATGTGCGACACTAAACAGCTGGAACACTTTCATTAAATTTATTATTATTATGGATTTATGCACTGTATTCACTGACATATCATCGATGGTCCACATATTCCATAAGTAAAATGGACAGTAAATGTCACAGCTGTGTGTCTCCTGAACTATTTTCCCGACCCTTTATGATTAAAGGCACAAGATGTGGAGTTTTGATGGGTCACACAGGGGCTGTGTTCCCTCTTCCTTGCTTTGCTCCTGCAGAATAAACCCTAAGTTCGGTCATCCATTCCGTGTGACAGTAAATGTGTTATTTATCCAAGGAGGAACTTTTCAGCACAATTATAATGCAGCTGATGCAGCCAGATAATAAGATGCTGTAAAATTGAGTTGTGTGTCTGTGAGTCTCAGAAGTTAATTAGGTTTAAAAAGGTGATGATAGAAGCACTAAGGTTTGTGTCACTCTTTAACAAAGACCAGCCTCAGTGAAGCACTTTCTCATCCAGGAAGCTGCTTCAAGAAAAAAAAAAAAAAAAAAAAAAAATATTGTTTCATTCAACTTTATTTGCATAACCCTGCCCTGCTTAAGGCAGGGGAGCCACCGAGTGATCTCAAAATTAGCATGCTGTCACCTTCAGTGTCTCTTCTGTCATTCAGAAAAACAGGCAAGTGTGCAGACATATGAACCCATCTCACATCTACTGCAGAAATGTTAATTAGGAAGCAAGGCATCCCACGGCTCCATTCCTCTCCAAACGCCTAACTGACACGTTATGTATTTAAATCCCTTTCATGTGCTCTTATTATAGAGGAGATGAAGTCACATGCGAATGATGGAAAATGTCATCATCATCATCGTACAATTTTTTTTTTGCATGCACATAAAAATAAAAGCTAAAAACTGCTCACCACTCCGCATATTTGTCAGCCATGTCTTGTGTATGATGCCAGGAATTAAATCTGTTATAAATCTTAGAACAGTTTAATTAATTAGAAAAAAAACTGTAAAAGCAAAAACATATGGAATGTTAAAGATTAATCAGTAACTTTAAGTATATAGCCTACATACATTTCCTGCAGTAGCATAATTGCAAGTATAAAGGGTTTTCAGGCATCTATTGGCATGCCAAGTTAATTCAAGTTAGTTAATTCAATTTCTCTAATTTCATATATGCTTATGATGTACTTATACCAAATTTTTTTCATAATAAACATCAAACTTCCATTTCTTTGCTCTGTGTTTGTGGCTAATGGATGCCGCAGGCTCAGTAGTTAGGTGGGCCCAGTGCCAACGTCTTCATAGTTGAGGAAATAGTGCCCTCTTGTGGCTTTAGTGAGAAACTACACCAAACACTGAACACCAGTGACTGGTGCTCATGTTGTCATTTTCTATGTTAAATATTAAGATGTGGCTGATAAGATGTAACATAAAATATGAATAAAATAGACTTTAAGAAAAATGTGTCCCTTATCTTACAAAAAAAAAAAAAATGTTTGATAGAGCTATCAAAACCCAGAGCCTTTTTGTCAACCAAGATAGCAAGTAAATGCTCATACAGAGGAATGATGAAACACATATGTAACTGTGATTAAAAATTACTGCTATGTTCTGGGTACACAGCTGAGACATCTGGAATTCAAAGGCAGCAGCTTCACAAAAAGCACAAGCCCTTAAAATACTGCACATACCTTTTTAAAAATCACTGAATCATTATCACAGCCTCATCTACAAGGATGAAATTTAACACGAGAGATAGCAGAGAGACAACAGACTCGCATCAGATTTATTTTTTAAAAATATTTTATTCTTTGCAAAGGAGGCATTGGGAGCATCAGTGCGTTCTATGGCTTGTGTACAGAGTTCCTGTAGGAAACAAAATCATAGAACAAGCCCTTGGGTGAACTGAGGGCCCCACCCATGTTTACCAAGGAGGAATGTTTGAGGCAGCTACTCTGCAGCTGTTACAGAACACGGTCTTAAGCAAAGGGGCACAGTGTTTGAGCTGAAAGTGTTGGAAAGGAATGCAACTGTACAGTATGTGGCTTAGTACTTGACCCTGCTTGGCAGTTACATAAAACTCTGAATAAATCAAGCCATTCAGAAATGCTCTGTGGTGTGAGTGAAGCATAATGCTGCTGACGTTTTTTAAGGATGCTAGGTATGATTCACTTAGAGGGGAAACAGAAAAATACTCAGCAGTCCGTCACTGCTGTTGAGATCACAGATTTTCATAAGTTCAGGAGCACTCGATCAAGGAGGATTCGGCCCCTAAACTGCACCTCCCATCTTTACTCATCATGATGCAAACTTAGTAAATTTGAATGCTACAATAGGAAGGTTACCCTCAACATCACATAATTTTAATGCTCAAAGTCATATTTGATAATCTATTGGCAGAATTAATGCCTCCAACTACATTCTACATATGGGCACAGTCTGGTAAGCTAACATCACAGAAGAATGCAGAGATTCGTCCCAGATTCTTTAGTTTCAATTCATCTGCCACTTTGTTTTTGGACATCTTGACTCATCCACACACAATAGAACTCACCAAATTTGGCATGGTGTGCGATAATATCATTATTCTCATGGAGCTGGTTTGCAAGCGACTGAACAGCCTTGACTATAATCCAGATCTGTCAACATTCCACCATAGCAGCAGTTTGGGTTTAGGTTTGTTTGCAGAAACACTTTGGATCGGAGAGAGTGGTCGTTACATCTTGCATGTGGAGAGAAAACAGTTCCTCCTTATATTTGGTATAATCTCTGGATGCTGCTGAGACTGTGCCAAGGTTTTCCAGCATACAAATCATTGGATCAGACCCAACACAGGATAAAGCTTACAACAGTGCAGATTGAATACAGTACATATGTGTGGGGCAGGGACACAGCTAGCTGGTAAGCAGGTGTGGTTGACGTATGTGGCCTTTAACGGCACAACCACTGAGAGCGAAGTTGTATAACTGAAGCACCACCAGAGAGGAGAGTCAATGACTTTCAGTACATTCATTGTCAAACCCTGTGAGATTGGTTTAATTCCTGTGTTCTCTCTGGTAGCAGTTTGGATTGTGGGTGAGATCACAGAAAAGGGATTGGGGTGACATAATGCAGGGCGATTAAAAAAAAAAAAAAAAACGCCCCAGGGCACCCATACAGTCCAGCCCACACACACACACACACACACACACATACACACAATCACAATCACACATGCATGCACACACTCAAACATTCTGACACACATCAGTTATGCAGAAGAAAAATATATTAACATTTGCATTACAAAACAGTACAAGGGCCTCAGTGTAGTAAAATAGTTCTTCTGTCAGATAAAAATGGGAAGAGGAATCCGTGTGGGTTGTCATATCCTTACGTCTTCTGTATGCAAAACTATCTCTCCTTTGCCTTCGACAAAATATCTTTACTCATTTATTCAATTTATGAAAAATATTCCCACAGTTTGATGGGATTTGAGGCACTGGATTATATCTCTATACACAAAAAGTCTTTTCCCCCCCTCGTCAAAGTTTGTTCAGCAACTGAAAGCCAAATCCAGAGAGCTACGTGATCTAGATGGCCATTACGGGTTCAGGACTGGCGGGGCGATGGGGAGCACTTCACTAGTAAGACCCCAAGTTTCCCCTGGCTTTTCTCCCAGCCAACAGTCCAGCTGTCTGGCTCTGTAAAAACTGTCTCAGACCTACCAGGAACTGAACTATAAACCCTCCCCCTTTTTTTTTGTTCCCGACAGACCCTACTACACCACTGTTATCTGCTTCAGTTTAATTCATGAGTAAAAGCAATTCAGTCCCCCTACAACCTTAATTCTATGGCCCTCTGCTGGAAAACCAGCAGCCACTGTAGTTTGAAACAGCCCAGCGCTGGAGATTTGTTTAAAGCAGTTGGTTGGCAGGGCAGCTCAAACAGTTCCTCATTCTGGAGGAGCCAGGCATCCGTGGTCCAGTGTGCTCCACATCTCTGTGTCCAACAGTGGCCATTCGAACAGCCACAAGAGGCCCTGAACAATCTGTAATGGCTCTCTGTTGTGCAGAATCCACAGTATATGACCAGAACTTGAGAAGACTTCCTCCTTTCCACAGCTGGCTTACACGAACAAAAAGAAAGCACAAAATAATCGGAACAGTTTCACAGCATGTTGGCATTCTTGTCTAATCTTCTCTGCCGGAGCAGGACCCTTGAGCTCAGTCCACCGGGCCCTGGAAGATTAGCTTGGAACAGCCCTGAGTGAGACTGAGCTGGGTGGCACAGAAGGGGCAGGCGGCGTGAAAGGCATGGGTGCCGTGGGGCAGAGGGATCTCTGCCCAGTACTTGACTGACTTCTCTGAACACACGTGTCCACATGGCACGAAGGCATGCGTGGGTGCACCTGTGTCCACGTAGAAGGCTGCCTCACAGCCCAGCCACAGCGGCACATAGGGCCCTACCACCCTGCACATGGGACACTCACGCTGAGTGTTGGGCTCCTGCTCTGAACGATGGCCCCAGTTGTGGTAACCGTGCACGTGACCACAGGCCAAGTAAACCCAAGGCTGCTTGTCCTCCAGAGAGGAGAGGGCGCGGCTGCGCTGCATGCTGGGAAAGGCGAGCGTGTTGAGGCCTACGGGGCACTGGGGCCGTGCTGCATTGATCTCCTGCCTGAGAGCCTCCAGATGCTTTTGGGTGGGAGTGTGGAAGAGGCCTTCTGCAGTACGCCACAGCAGAGTGGCTCCACACAGATCCACCAAGGAGCCATCCTGCAGAATATTACTCTCATTCTCCACCTGCAGAGGGGGATGTCACAGGCACATTCAGTTTCACTTGTCAGAAAAAAAAAGAAAGAAAGAATGCTGTGTCATGCACTTCATCATCATAACTATAATCTGTGAACTGAGAAACATATGATTTAAATACTCTGTGATGATTCAGTTACTGACCAGTTTGCCTGGAGTCTGTGCTGAGCGGGTTTCTCTCAGCGTGTAAACATCCCCACAAACAGAGATCTCCCTCCAGACGCCAGGCTTCGACTCTTCCGTGAACCCACCCTTAGGGTGCATTACCAGCACGCCATTGGTTGTGAGTCCATCCATGTGACCATCAGGGTTCTTCCATTTTGCTGCTTTTTCCTGGAGGAGAGACATAACGATGCAAATTGATGTGCTGTGTGGCACAACACTGACTATGAAAGACTGTCTGTCTGATTAAAACACATGGAATTTAAAAGGAAGAAAATAAAAATCAAAACTTCCATTTAGATAGCCGCATAAACAGAAATACTGCATATCTCGATACATTTAATAGTAATTACCCCAAGGAAGATGTTTTTGGAAGAATCAAAACCAGCAGCATAGATGCGAGCGGTGAAGGGCGGGTTACGCTCACAGACAACTCGGCAGGCAAAACGCGAGATTGTGCTCTGTGTGATGGGGGTCTCTTCTCCCTCCTGGCCTCCTGCTATTGTGTCAGTCACGACAAAGTCTATGGGACTCTCAGTGGAACGCCCAATCTGCAAAAAAACAGTGATGATTCAATATCATGCTATATTATTATATGTTTCTCATGATCTTTTGTAAGTAAATTGACATCAATGAAAATTATTTTGTTTTTTATTTCCTGCAGACATTTGAACTCTGAACTGTTCAGCTTCAGCTGTTCAGCTCTGGCAGTTCAAGCCATTATCCAGTTAGTGGCAGCTTGATATTTGAATGAAAACGCAAATATCATGCAGCTGAGTGTGTGTCTGAGTGTGGGTCTGGTAAAAATACGAAAAGTGCTGAGTTGTGACACACTTTGGTACATAAAGTTCATACAGCAGCAATTTTTTTTTACATTAGTGCCTCTCCAAAAAGAGTCCAATTTTCTATTTTGTTTTCCCAAAAAATAATATTTCAGACTCTTTTTTAAGCAGACCACCAAGTTCAACACTGAAAAATGTCCAAACAGTCCAGAAGCTGAACAAGCAGAGTTAAAAATAAGCATTTCCCCTTTTCATTTCCTCTTTTTTTCCATCTCATATTGTCCTGAAGCCCTTTTGAGAACAGTTTCCCCCCCTCTCCATTCTGTCTATTCTGAGTCTGTTTCTATTTATTCTGTGTTTTTCATAGACACATGGACACAATACAGGGCTGAATATGAAGCACATGTCTGCAGTGTTGACCTTCCTCTGGTCATCATCTCCAGGCTGTACATTCAGATTAATGCTACAGACAGAACAGTTGACAGTACACATGCAGGTCACATGTGCTCTCTGGTGCTGTGTAAGGTTTAGGAAGGGAAGATACAATAAAGTGTGCGTAAGATTTTGAAGGGATAGCTGCAAGAGCTCATTGGTTTAGTCAATTTAATAAAGAAACAGCAGCTAAAATGTAGGTTTGGTGCTATTCTCATGACAATAAATTACTGAACAATATATGTACAAGTTAATTCAGTGAAAAAGTATAGAAAGCACAAGAGCTAAACAAAACAAGCAATTTCAATACATCTGTCTGTGCTCTAGAAAATTACAATAAAGAATAATGACAATAATCATTAGGTGCATCCTTCATTAAATGTCGAGGATTCAACCAGTTATAAATTCAAAAATAATCCTAATAGCAAACTGTGTCATTCACGGCTTTTTTTTTACCTGAAACATGTCTGTGTCTTTATCATGGCTGTACTCCACCACTACCGTCTGGTTTCTGGACAGCGTGTAGGAGATGCTGTGTTGGCCTTTACAGTTCACAGCCTGAAATGTAACAAACAGCTCATTACAGAACGTGCCACACATTGCAATGCCACGTGATACCATATTAAATACAGCAAACAGTTAAGTATAAGCACACAAACAACAAAGGAGTGTTTTCTTGTTTTCTACCATATATCTAGTGCAGTCTTTGCATAGCCTCTGAGGTAAAATTACAGATCAGGGTAAGGCAACAAAGATTCAAAGAAAACTATAGTGCTCGTTGGAAGAGAATATATATTTTTCCTTATTTTCGCCCTGTCATTTAAAACTAAAACAATATGCTGGCTTGTTATTATATTACTGTTATTTTTTTACAGCTCAAACACACTATGTTATGTCTGCCATACAGGTCTCTCTATAAAAACAATGAAAACAAAAGACGTAGTTTATTGACATCGGGAAGTGGGGTGGGATAATGGGATGTGTTTTTTTCATTTAATTCTAACAGTCACCATAACAGATGAGAATCTATATGATCGCTTCAGGCAAAAATATTAACAGACAAGGTTACCTATTACAGTTTTATTTATGATATGTCCTTCCTCATTCTGACTGGTGTGTTAACACAGAAGTTAGCAACAGGTGACAAATTAAAGGTCACCAGCACCATGAACAAATTTACAGATTTCTCTGGGTGTGAACATTATTTAAAACCCTTACATTATGGATGTACTTCACTCAACGACATATAAAATGAAGACATAAATGTTTTTAGACATTTTAATGAGGTGATGTTGCATAAATGCATTTAAAGGAAGAACATTTTTACTTCACATAACCTAAAACCAAATATCTTTGTCTGGAACTTTTGGTAGAGGAACAGAGAAGAACACGTGAAGTCACAGACCAGTGACAGTGACCATAAACTGACACTGGCCTGAGTTAACACAAGCATGCCTACCAGCTGCACTGCCTCAGTCACTGTGACAGAGGGTAGGTTAAAGGCACTCAGGCCCAGCTCCCATCAACACTTTACCACATGCCACTATCATCCCGCTCTAATCTGCAAATTCCATTTCCAAAACAACCCCCCTTCTCCTCTTTGTCACGTGCAAGAGGGAAAGAGGGAGAGAGAAAGTGGGTCATCAGCGCTCTGCTGTAACCTCAGAGACAGACGGGGACAAATGTCATCATCACATGTAGTCTTGTCTCGACAGTGCTGCTACAAACAAATGGTGCTCCACCTGTTCAGAGAAGCAAATACAGACTACTGAAGGAAAACATATATTTCTATGAGCACGACCCCACACTCCTCAAATTTCACCCCCCCCCCTCTCTGTTAAAAGAGTGAAAATAAAAACACAGCCACAGGCCACCCAACCCCCAAAGGAAGGTCAATGCACACAATCACACATGCACAAATGCGGTAATTGAGATCAAGTGGAGAGATGAGAAAACAGGGACATGATTTGAGTATGAGGCTGGCAGTGGCGTCATGGGAGCTCCTCATTATCTGTCATGAACAGCAGAGTGTGCACAGACACGTGAGCTATTCCCTCTCAGCCTCTGAGCCACAGAGCGTTCTCAGTTGGTTCGTATGAGAATGCTGCACAGGTTGAGGGACTACTGTAAAAAGGAAAATTATAAAAAAAAAAAAAAAGAGGGGAGATGGCTAGGGTTGCTTTTCTCTCACTAAAAAAAGGCTCTCCTCAAATTAAGCTTGTCACACTGCTTCTCCCAAGGAAAGGCTATTTTTTGCCTTGTGTACAGCTGGGAGTGCAGGGTCAGGCAACTGCAACAACTTCCTCCTCAGTTCACCATCCTAATCCCAAGCCCGGTCACATTGTGACAGAGAGGAAGAGCAGTGAAAGGGGAAGAAGCTTCCAGCAGCTCACAACTCTGAAACAGCCTGTGACTAACTTGCAAACGGATCTCTTTGTTCAGCTGAGCTGTGCAGTAAAAACAGCCAGGTCCAATGCAACACTGTTTTCTGAGTAAACGGTCTGAGAACAAACTCAAAGTGAGGAGCAGTACAAGCATTGAGCCATATTTCATAGACCACTGTAGAAAAACATTCAGCTCAAGCTGGAATGGAATAATCCACAATTTTTACGATAAAAAAAAAAAGCTTCTGTCACAGAAAATCCTCTCAGCAGATATCAGGAGTCAAGTTCCACAAGGAGAGAGTAACCTGAACCAGAGTGCCTTTAGCCAGCAAGCTAAACACCCAACAAATGTGCAAAATATTGGCCTCCAATAGGTGCAGAGGTAAGCAGGTCCACCAGGGCTGTTTAGCAGTTTTGCTTGGGAACCAAAGACAGGAATGCAGACATGTTATACTTGACGGGGCAGTTTCTGCCAAGCACTCCGTTGCAAAGAAAAGCCATGAGGCCCAGCTAGGAACTAGAGTTATTGTACTGGAAATGTCAACATTAAGGTCTGCCAACAATAATGTAAAAGAGTTTACTGCACGTTTCATAAGCTACTGAAATAACCGAAAAAACCATTCTGCTTTGCTAAATAAAAGGTCAGTTTGGTTTCTCCCTCATGGTTCCTGAGTCCCATCATTGTAGGAATTCAAAAACTGCCTCAGCATACCAACAAAATTGCAGATCACCCTCTGTCTCAAGTATTAATTTGCATGCTTACATACACTTTATTCTAAAATATGCATCCAAGCAGATGACTGCTCATTCTCACTAAGAGACTGTTCAATAAATCATTAATTCTCTCATCTCCTCTGTACCTTGCTGGCCTGGGGTGTGTTGAGGATGTGCACAGTGCTTGGCTTCACACCATTGGCTTTGGTCCTCCTGTATAGCGCAAATCTGCTTTTCCTTCTACCACGATCTCCATTGGGCAGGGAGCCATTGTACCTGTCACGGAGGGGGGTGGGGGTGGAGAGAAGGACAGGGGATTCAGAGTTAAATTTTTTATGAAAACACAAACTGTTTCTTCAGCTGCAACACAAACTGTTTTTCCAGCTGCAAAAAAAATGTGTCTAAAGTGACTTACTCACGTAACAAAGAAACATGGGAAATTAGAAACATTCATGCATTTTTGAAAGGAGCTTTGCCATGCATTACATCACTAGCAATGTAATGCGCCCTATTAGCAAACTAAGCGTTACCTTGGATAATGTCTTTTATTACATAATGCACTCTGGTACTTGTGATTTCAGTGAGCTAACTCTGTGTACACTGCAGCTGTTCTTTTTGCTCTGTGTCCCAGGCAGGAGCAGGTTTTAAGATGCAAGTCAGGTTTGCTGTCACTTTGGCAACGCAGAGTTTGGGTGGAGAACTGGCTTACATGACTGAAACCAGTTCTCTTATAGCTCGGTATTATACACTGATGCAGAAAGCTCTAAGAAGTCAATTTCAAAGCCTCAGCATGACTTAGGAGCATCTAAAAGTGACTGTTTTACTTCCAAACACCAGATTACAGCCCTTATCTGCCCTTTAGTCTGCTGTGGGGCACCTAGACTGAACAGCTCCTTGTGAATGATGAAGCCCCTTCCGGTAGGACTGGTCCTCTCCCTACCCACCAGCTGGTTCCTACAGCTGGGACACCCCATGCTCTACTCCCATCCAACACACAGACCTTCTGTCACATACTCACATGTAACCACAGTGTGCTGAACAGGCACTTTTGCAGAATGTGTAAATACATCTATTAAAAGCCTCAGGTTTGCATAGAAGTGAAAATAAACTCCGTCAAACACCTATATAATCCGACATATCTGCTTTCTGTTGCAACAGAAATGAACAGTAGCAACAAGAACCACATTCAGCTCCTCCCTGCCTCCCTCCAAAGCTAGTCCACCTGTCCCATGTCTCCACACGGCTGGCCAGGCATGGAAACACATGGTCTCAGTCAGCACAGTGCACAAAGCTGGCCTGTAGGACAAGCCACCCACAGGGAGCCAGGGAGTGGATGATACTGTGGACAAAACTACAACTGATACACTGAGAGCAGGGGGAACATGAGAAAAATATAGTGGCTATATCATTGGATTAGTATTTTAAAATGTTTGAACTGTTCACTCATGCAAAGACTCTTCAGTTTTTACTCTTGTAACAATGTACAAGACAAAAAGAACATCACTATTAAATGAAAAGATTAAAAAAAAACAATGTAAAATTTGCTCCACAGTATGTTTGTAATCAGTTACTGATGAACTCTCATTGATAAACACACTTTCAAAGCCAATTTTACACTCCACATGTCCTCAGACCTGTCCCAGAAAATTTAACATCTAAATAAAGAGCAGCTAGGCCTATATATTACTCAGCCTTTCCTTTTTTTATTCGGGGGGAGGGCGGGGGGATCTGCTGGATACCTGTGCCTAGATGTCTCTAATAAAGCACACAATATGATGACATGCAGCTTAGCATTTTCGCCATTTCAGTGAATTCCGACTGCAGAATATAACCCTGGCTCTTTAAGAGACACCACACACGTATTCTATTCATTATTACATTAAGGAACAATATTCTGTCATCCCAGAACCGCCACCGTCACATCAGCTAGGACAGGCTCTTTAGAGCTGCGCTCCAACTAATTGTGATTGCTTTCCCTTTTGACCCGTGCCAGACAGACGGAGGATTTACCTTCCAATACTTAGGAGCAGGGATTAGAAGACTCTGGCATATCACCTATCCTCCAGGGTTGCATTAAGGAGCCAACAGTACCTCCCACCTCTTATGCTAACATGAGAGGCTAGTGTTCATAAAATGGAAAGATATGCTGGGATGTTATAACCCTCATTAACATGACACAGAGGCAGACTGGGCTTAAAAAGGTCACAGAGGATGGCAGAGAGGTCGGATGATGCTGCAGAGTACGACTGTATGCCATTAGTGCTGCAGATAGGTCAGTCTAAACTTTGCATATGCGTTGAGTACATCATCATTACAGAAGAGGTAGTCAACAGTCAACTGAGTAAGATTCAGCTTTACTCCTTCTTTGATTCAAGATTTATTTTTAAAAGAAAAGGCGTCACATCCAAACAATAAGTGCCAATTTGTACCAACGACGCCTCCAAGTTGATTTGTACACTTCCTTTACTAAGCAGTTCTTTGGGGATAAATGTTTAAAGTTCTATCAATAGGCCCAGTCTCCCTGCCACAATAAACAGAGGAAGCTGAGGAGAGGCAAAGACTGAGCCCTGATCAATCCATCCTTTCATTTTCAGGATACCCACGCAGTCCCCCCACCCCTCCTCCTCCCTCCCATCCCCTCTTCACTGACCAGCACCAAGTCAATCCACCCAGGCAGAGATGGGGGGCAGCCATGCAAGTAATAAGAGCCACCACGGTCATGGCAACAAACCACTGAGGGAACTGCTGCTCAAACAAGCTTTGTTCCATGCTGTCAGCTATCTTGTCTACCATCAGTTTTATCAATGGGATGTGATGTCATGGTAGTGATTATACACCCGTCACATCTGATTCAAATATGTGTCTTTATGTCAAGAGAGAGAACAAAAGTATCAGCTTGAAACATGCCACATGCTCAGCCCGGGGTAATAAGCAGTCAGCACGTTCTGTCCCTTATAATAAGCAGTATGGCTGTGAGAGCAGGGGTGGAGGGCAAGGGACAAAAACCACACTCTGCCAAGCTCTGTGTATAGAACTTTTATGAGCATGTGATTTCAACTGCTCAAAACAAACGCTACAGACATCAGCATAAACACCTAAAAATGTTTATTTTAAGTTTGAATAACTTTAAGGGAGCTGCACTGCTGGCAAACTCCAATCACTGATGACACAGCAGGTGTTTTCTATCATGTGTGGCAGCTGTTGCCCATGACAGTTTATAAATATAAACATGATTGTTGAGAATGATAACTAGCTGCAGTTTTTCCGACACAAATCCTGAATAAAACACAGTAATGGTTTTGAAATCGTTCTGACAAACAAAAAAACAGTCACACCAGGTTTTATTCAGTGGCAAGATGAGAGAAATATGCGTATTTTTACATCAACAGCTTAGGGCAGAAGATTGTTTGAAATTTGGCTATTAAAGTACCAACATGATTTAGTTTTAGTTGAAAAGAATACATTTATTCAACAAAAGCCTGTTTTCAGTGTTACAAAAAAAAGCATGTTGAAGCTTTTCCAAACACAAGAACTTTGTCATAATTAGGTAGCACAAAATTTGTGCACTAAAATTCTGTGATTAGAATATATATATATATATATATATATATATATATATGTATGTAAAATTATTAAAGTATGTAATCTGACTTGCATTAAATGTCAGCCCAGTGCTTGATTTGAAGATAACAGTCAAAAGCAAATATGATCATTTGGTTGATTGACACACAAGTAATCAGCAAAACAGGTATTTCTCACTGTTTTAGTACATTTAAAAGACCAAACAATTAATCAAGATAATAACTGGTTAATTTGTGACATACACAGTCTTTAGTTGAAGAGTCACTTGAAAGTTTTGATTCACTTTGCCATAGACACATTTAATTTAGTACCATAAGTGATAATGTTTGATTCCCAGCCCTATGAAATATTACTGGAAGCAGCTTAAGCACCAAGAAGATAATGGTAATCTAAAATAGATTGCTTTAACCTGTGACAAAAACTTCTAGAAAGTTTAAATATATAAAAAAAAAGAAATACAAGGATGAAAATACCTCACTTGTTATTGCCAAGTGAGCTGTCTTTACTGTGTGACCCTAAAAATGTTCCTAAAGAGATTGCCATCAATTCTGTGTTATCTCTCCCTTTTTTTATCTTTGTTTAAATTAGGCTGTGTGAAATACTGCAAATAAGTGAGCAGAGCTGTTAGATGGCAATATTTTGATATGATTTTTGCATTAATGTGAGGTCAAGTCACTTTAATTAGACAGCCCAAAAATCACAATTTGCCTTAAGACTTAAAAGATATGGTACCTTGATTTTTAAAGTACGTAATTTGATGGACTCTCTGAGAACATATATCTTCCTTGATAATTTTATCCCAAAAACTTAACAAAAAAAAAAGGCATTTAAGTAATTTGGATATTTTGATTCAAGGTGCCATAAACTATAATAATGAGTTTATCCATATCCCCCACTCCTATGCTAGTGTTGATTCTCAGTGGTCCAAAGCATGGTAACAAGTTAAGCTCCCCTTAACTTACCTGACCATGTGAGCAGCAGACAATAGAAAATGTAAAGAAATCAAGTTTGAGTTTTGGGACTAAAAGAGATTTGTGACATTAACCTATTTTATCAACCAACCAATCATCTCTAGCGATCTGTGCCTCTTGGAAATACTGAAAAGCAAGGCCTTGTATCGCATGTGACTGTGACTTGCCTTGCAGAAATAAAGTTGTGCGGTCTCAGCTACAGATAGTATTTAAAATAGGAAGATCCCGTGGGACTGGGGGAGGGGACCATCACCACTTCCGAATTCCTTAAACCCCATGAATCCAACTTTAAGGTAGCAGCGCCCTGGTCAGAGTTGCTGAGTATGGGATTCATTTCTCCTCGCTTTTTTCGAGCTGTACTCTCTGTAGTCATTTGGTTGAAAAAAGTTTTCTGAAACGTAGCGAGACTGTTGATTCTATATTGCTTATCAGATGATGAAACATCGCCACCGAATCGGGAAAACTACTGTAAAATGTACACATTTGAGATTTTGCACGTGTCTGATTAGTGGGGTAACGTGAGCGCGAGAATCTCCACAGGGCTTGCCGTTTTCCTGAATATAGCCAGAGTTGGAGGCTCAAAAGTCGACGTTTAGCCATAACACGACCCATACAAGAAGTCTGCGACGTTGACTTATTTTCATAAGTTAACGTTCAGTGACGTCGCTGAGTTAGCTACGTGACCGTCCTCCTGTGAAACTTCCTCAAGATAAACACTCGCTTTTCCGTTAACGTGGAGGAAACTGTGAACTAAAATGAAAACAAAAAATATGAATTAACGAGTATAAACTTACCCCAACACGACCAGCTCCCCGTATTTCACTGGGTCTTTGGACGGGGCGCAGTGCTCCTCCTGGCTTGACGAAAACATGAGGCTTCTGGCTTCACTGTGTACTAACGATAACTATACAGTAATAACAGCGGCTCAATAATCACCAGGAGTTCCCTTCAAAAAACACGACGGGCTCTCATTTCAGGTCATATATCCGGCGACATATGTCTCTGTGATCACTCCAATCCAGTTTTCTATAAATAAACTGGTATCAAACTTCTTTAGCGTGACATGGCAAAACGTAACTTACTTGGCGGTTGAATCCGCTCTGAAGTAGATACAAAAACAGCGAGGAGCAGGGCCGGAATGTACCATTCCTTTGTTCTTTACTTTGTGTAGGGGGGACACAACACCAAATCTAGATTTAAACTTTTTTATTAACCTAAATGCACTGGATATAGTCACAAAAATTTATCAAATACACGTCGGAAAGTAATGTACGTTTAATGTTTTTTTTGGTTAGTAATGTTACAGTACTTGAAGTAAAACAGCTTGCCTTTGCCACCTCGCATGGTCCATTGATCGTACCCTGTGTTATGTAAACAAAGAGTACAATCTGGGAATTCTTAAAGGGATCATACTTTTCTTGATATGTTTGCAAAGTTTCCAGTTTCCCATATCTAAGAAAAGTAAGGATTTTCACACTTTTCGTAATAACACCTTGCGAATATTGGCATCACAAGACTCACTTCTGTTTCGGCACGTATGTATCAAGGATCACATAATGTCATCAGATATGACTGATTTGCATACAAAGACAGGCTACAGAAGGTGGGGCAGTTAAGATGATCATCCTGGCGCAATTCCTGACTGAGCTAACATCTAGTAAGTTAAAGAATGTTGAAGTCGGATTTGCCTATTTCATTGGTGCCCCCCCCGGTGCCCTTTCAAGAACTCTATTGAGAATGACTTCATTGCAGCTGGATATTGAATATGATTGATTATGTAGCTTAACCATATGACTGTTTATTTGAATGCCTGGAAGATTTATTTTCACATTACCATTGCTAACCTATCCAGGATGTACACTGCCGCACCCTAAGTGTCAGCTGGGATTGGCTTCAGCCCCTGCAAACCTTGAAATAATAAGAGGATGGATGGATGGATGGATGGATGGATGGATGGATGAATTAACATTGCTTACTTTTATTATTTCATTTTTTGTCTTGCTCCCTTTTTTCTTTTTTCTTTTTTTACATCACAGGCCTACATGTGAATACTTAATTCTTTCTGCAATATCTTATTAGTCACCTGACTCCATTTGAGAAGATAAAAAACAAGTCTAATTAAAACACCAGTGCTCAGTAATTTGCGTAATTACTTCTCCTGACAATGACTCACAAACTGCCTATTGTAACCAAATGTCCTCACCTTATGTGAGAATGTTGAGAACTTCTCAGCCATCTCTACCAACATCTCACATGTCCAGTTGTTCTCACGCCTTTCTGATGAATGTACCACTTCTCCACTTTTGTCTGGCAGTCCCATCAACATTTTACTGCCTGTCTTGTTTTCACAAGTATCTCCATGGCTGGAGGCAACCCCACAGCTCCAGGCCCCTTCAGTGGTCCTATTGCCTCTGCAATTATGGCCTCCTGTTTGAACTGGTGTTCAGTTTCAAAGTGGAATAACACTTGACACAAAAACAGAAGGTAGTAGGGGGTCACAGGGGCCCATGAAGATTTTTGCTTCACACCCTTATACACTACAGTTTAAACTGTGTAGCACAACAGGATACACTCTACTGTGATATTTGATTTGTAGGCAGTACAACTCAGATTTAATCCATGGCATTTGTTGGGTATGTTCATGGCTGCAAATACTTGCACATTAATAGTACAGAGGAGTGTAGCCTCAGCTTCTTCAGCAGTTGTGCACAAGGATCAAGCTGCATTAGGTCTTCAACTACAGGCCTTGGGGCTGGCCTTAGAGCTGTGGGTATAATGAATGTTTACTGCTCTTTTGTGTCACTGTCTCTTTCCGCCTGCTTTCATCCACTGGGCATTGTCTGTGGAAAAGAGCACTACAGTTTTTTCTCTGTCTGTCTGACTCACCCTCCCGCATGCACGCACGCACACAAACACACATACACACGCACAGTTGAGTTGGGAGGGGGATCAAAGGCTCTCTAGCACATACCACACTGATGGAGAGCAGATGCAGGGAGTGGGCTGCTTTGCTGAAGTTGCACTGGTGTACCGTGAGTGCAAATCTATGTTTAGGAGGAGGAGTCAAATGTTACCAGGCAAGAAGCTTGCAAAGCAGAGACCTACAGCGCTAAGCTAGATTGTGCAATTGAAACTAGCAGTGTGAGCAATGATGACATAGGAAAAGAAAAAAAAAAAAAAACCACATTAACTTCCTCACTGCTCAATGGCAGGCTATAAACATCAGACTGAGTATAGGAGTCATAAGACTACTCCCCAGTGGCAGACCCACCAGGCAGATTTATATCTGGTTTCTCCCAGATTTACCAATATGGGATGAGATGTCAGGGTTTTCCAAGGTGTTACAGAGCTTTAGAACATGTAGCAACAAATTATCATAAATTTGTCAATTTTAGAGATCATCAGACAATTAAATGTGGAGCAATTTAAGACCTTTAAAACCATGACTGTATATTAGGAATCAGCTGTCACAAAGGAATGTAGTTTGTCAATATGGTACAACAGAAGCCTTCAGCAACAACTGGAGAAAGACACTCCCTGTATTATTTACTTAATGACGAGTGTGTTCAAAATACAGTGGCGCCTGTATCGTCGCGACGTTTCCATGAAGGTAGGAGCCAGATCTCCAATCAGCTGACTGCAGCATGACAGTGTGGGAGAATGTGAGGAATGTGCTGATCCCATGTTGCTAGCGCCCCTGACGTGACCCCCCATTCAGCACAGCAGTCCTGTTGTTTTAAAGGCCTTTAAAATGCAAAAGATGAGAGCAAGAGCTTTCTTTGCAGACACCCAGAAGTCAAATCAGGTCCAGTCACACAGAACCTGTGGGCCTCTGTATCCTTTCAAATAAAACAGAAAGCTGCTAACAGTGAGGAACAATCACAACCACGGAACATCTGGACTTACAATACACTTTCACACTCTGATACTCACAGCATCAACAAGGGACCTCAGCAGTGATATTTTTCTAACATTAGGGCTGAGTTGGTAAGTGTTTGATTATTTGGGCTTACCAGCTGCATTCTAACTTCCTTTTACGTCTTACTGATGGGAAATATTTTGGAAAAACTTCATGTGGGTGGTGAGAAAACAGTCTCCTGCTCTGAGGGATTATACAGCATGTTACCATCACGGGAAACTGGTCACACCCCAAATGTTCCAAAACCCAGGCTGCTCGATGTCAGCTACTCTCCCATCACGCAAAATACTTAACCTAAAATAACACCACTGCTGGATGACAAACATGTTTATTGTGTACCGAGAAGTCAGATGAATACTTTGCCAAGCAGAATATACCTGCCAGCAAAAGCTCTATGAGCAGAAGCTTTGTAATTTCCTCAGCACATTTAGGTTTTTTTTAAGGCTATGAACCAGATCAGGTTGAAGTTTCAGCTAAGGCTGCATGCTGCCCCTCAGTGGTTGGGGAAAAGAAGTGCAGCCAAAGAAAAGGAAGAAACACATGACACTGCACAGATTTATCAAGCATCCCTTTTATTAACATCACCTGTTACAAAACGAACAAAATCTTCAGTGTTAATGAACGTAGCAATAATATCGCGCGTGTGGATTACAGATGATATGGGACGCTTATTCCTAGAGTAGTTGCAGTAGAATTAAAAACCTCTAACACTGTTGACCTGGCCATCTCTTTCTACAGCCAGGGTCACAGACTCCCTTCTCTCTGGAGCTGCAGTACAGACTTGACTACAATTTGTCCATGCACCTCCATAGTTATAGTCACGTAGTGACCCTATATGCTGAGACCTCTTCTGATCTCCCTACTCCCACCCAATACTGAGCCAAGTTATGCATGGAGCTATGAATTCATGAATGCACGATGGTTTGTGATGGTTTCTGTTCAGGAGGCAAACAGATCAACAACATAGTGTATTTTAGCAGGTCCTAACTGTTACATTTAAACAATACATGTCTTTAAGTTAAGAAAAAAAAGGACTTTCGTAAAGTTGGAAATTTGTATCACTGCTCTCTCTTGACAAATAAACAACAAACTATTGCAATATTCAAAAGGATTTCACTGAAAAATACAGGTGTTTTAAACAGAGAAATGGTAGCCACACAATTTAAATTATACTGGATGTAAATTTTAAGTTCAGAATAAAAATTAACTGGCGATGCTGCTGAAGAAGAGGAATGTGGTGGGAGTGGAGTAGTGTGTTTTGGTACTGTGTCTGGAGTGTCTGGAATTAACAGTAACCTCTGACTGCTCCATCACGGCCGGCAGTGACACTGGGAGTTTTGCCAGCGCCTTTGGCCACAGTCAGCTTGAGGCTGCCTACGGTGCAAGTGAGGTGACGGAGGTTGGGAAAAAGGGGATGGCTGGGTGTGACAGTATGGTGTGAAGGTGGTAGCCATGAGACCGAAGGTCAAAGGTGGTCTCTGTAGTGCAGTCAGGGTGGCTGCTGGGGGGTCTTCTCTTCTCTTACTATACCCTGGGCAGATCTTTGTCAGCCTCCTGGAGGAAATCACAAAGGTAGAATGTTCAGACTCGGGACTATGATATTCTGTCTGTTTACTTGTCCTTACTCGGCCTTACCCCTTCCTGTCCTTTAGCAAGTTGCCGGCTGACGGCTTGTAGCAGCTGCTGCAGTTCCTTGACTGTTTGGTTCAGTCCTGCAGTCATTTTCTCCTTTCTGTCAATCTCTTCCTGTCAGACAGAACAGAATGGCTAACTTTAGAACGCACTTACATGGTGTACATGTAAAGATATAAACCACCGACTGTTACAACATCACACCGCCCCAGGCTCTTACTCTCTGTGACGTCAAACTGCTGTTCTCTATCAGGTCATCAGCATTGTCCGTCACTTTCGAGAGCTCCCCCTGGATCAGATCAAGAGACTGCTGGGCCTGGATAAAGGACCGGAAAGTTCCACTTATTAACAGCGTGGCCTTGAGATGGACCCGTATCGGCAGTGTAATAAAATACAAATGAGTATTCTTACCTTATACAAGTCACCAGCCACCTTTTGTCTCTCATTCTCCTCTGTCTCCAGCTTGGACAGGGTCTCAGTGAGCTGGGTTTTCAGCTGAAATCAAACACACACTCACAACATGTTCTGCAGCATTTTTTGCTTCCCAATAACAAATGCAAAACCCAGTTATAATTTAGTGTTCATGTACAGAAAGAACATTTAGTCCTGCCAACATTGCTTTCATTAAAGGGATAGTTGGGTTTTTTGAAGTGGGGTTGCATGAGGTACTTCTCCATGGTCAATGTATCACTTACAGTAAATGGTGGTCAGCACGCCCGCAATGTGGGGAGCAGAGAGGAATACCAGTACAGGAAGCTGAGCAATTCATTGCTTAGCACGACTCCTCTCCTCATCCAAAGCACAGCAGCATTTAAGCCATCTTTATCTCGTCATTAGAAAGGCCTTTACAATGGTGCACAGGACTCATTATTTTCCTCATTAAAAGTGACCAGACTTTTTAAACAAAAGCAATAATTTTACTCCATAGAACATCAAAGTTTCAGACCTACTGTCAGGATTTTTCAGCTTGTTTGTATGACTCTGATAAGTCTGAGCTTATGCCTTAAAACCTAGTGGTCTCATTAGCTTACTGACTGATTATCAAAGCATAGTAAACACTTGCAGTGATGGATTGTTTTCCTCTCTGAGCCTTTTTTGAAGTGGCTCAAATATGTTGCTGCTGTGACAATTCACAGCAATTTATTGGGGTGTCAACAGCAATCAGCTGTGGAAAATACACTGACTGTGGATAAGTATCTCATACAACCCTATTACAAAAATCCTAACTATCCCTTTAATAAAGTGCTCAACATTTACACATTTTTAACAAATTTTGCTTGTCCTACTTCGGCTATGTTCAAACCATAACTAGCACTGTGTAACAGAGTGCCTTGGGGTGTGTTTGTTTGTGTGGGCGTGCTGCTACAGGTTAAGGTGGGAAGATAAAACACAATCCGGAAAGTTCAGGTCAAGTAACACATTTGTGTTAAAATCTTATCAGATACCACAACACAGTTTATGATGTCTGAAACAAGATTTTATGACTCTAGAAAGTTGATATTGCCTGTCGGTATTTTTCTTTTGACTCCCTGATGACAAGATAAACGACATTATGACTGCTCCACTTACACGTATCCAATGCAGTGTTGACAATGTACCAAAGTGTTGCAGCAAAGGTGCTCATTGTTCTGAATCAAGCTAGATATTTGATAGTGCAACAACTGATGTGAACATAGCCAATATATTATTTAGAAACTACAGAGCGCTAATACTTCATAACAACCACAAAAAAATATTCTTTGACAAAAATAATGAGACAAAACACACAGACATGGTTTGCAAGAAGGCTGTAGAGGGAATAATACTGCACAATAAAAGGTTTGGACTAAATTGAACATATGTTTGAACTTAATAGTGCAGAAGGAAAGCAAGTTGACTAGGAAGTCGTTTGTTAGGTGCCTTACAATGTAAAGTGAGTCAAGGTGGAGTGACAGTGCAAAGAAGAAAGAGTAAGTCCTGTAGGTTACCACTCAGTGTGAGAGTGAGTCATCATTCTTAACCTCTGCTTTTATTTACTGTACAGAGTCCCTGGCTCCTAAAATCGGAGCAAACAATCTCCAAGATAACGGCCAAGGGAGCGTGCTCACTGAGGTTACGGATGATGACCCACAGCTGCAGAAAAATGCAAGAAAACCCCCCCGTCCTGTGGCAGCCAGCGCAAAGCCCCCTGCTGAGTGCAATAAGGGATAGCTTTCAAAAAGGAGCTCTAGCTCTAGAGGGTGAGCAGCGCTTACCAAATTCAGCTCCTCATTCTGTCTGATAGCCTCTGTATATGAGCCATCAAGTCTGGTCTGCAATTCAGTCAACAGATCTTTGAGCTGAAATTAAGTTTGAGATGATGTGTTTAATGGGCGTCTGTGGGAACTGGGTCTAGGACAGCACTACGAGCACACAGTCTATGCAGTAATATGAGCTGATCAGGCCATTAGACAACAAGGGAATGCTCTTGCTAATTAGAAGAGCTGTGTGGCGACAAATAAAGCACAAGATGTGCATGAATCTCAATTTCCAAAGGCAGATTATTAAATTAGTCTTGTAAATGGTGTATCTAAATCTATGCTAGAGATGACTATATGAAGCATGTGTACTTTCAGCTCAACATTATGTCTGTTGTGTGGATTTCATATGCCCCGAGTAAACAAAGCACAGGAAGTCACCAAAACAGAAAAAATAAACACCGTGAACATTATAGCGACAGACAACCGAGCTCATTCTTATGCCAAAGGAGGATGAGCAGCCGTGAAATGACTCAGGATCACAAGACTGGCTGACGATGACGTGTTTCTCACTCACCTCTCTGACCTCTGTCACATAGGTGGCACTCTCGCGCTCTGCCCTCTCCAGCTCAGACTCCAGGTGTTGCTTTTCTCGTTTCAGCTGCAGAGCACAACGGAGGTTCAGAAATACTTTCGACTGAGACCAAACAGTGGTTAAGATGGCAGAATGTTTGAATACAATATGTCCCAGAGGAAATGCAAAGTTTGGTAAGCTTGCAGACTGACATTTTCCAGCTCGGCTCCATCAGTTAGTCTCTCAATCTCTTGCTCCAAAGCTGTGACTTTCTGGCTCATCTAAGGTAAGAGGTGAGACACAGGAGAGTGATGCAATGAAAAGCGTACGCGGTGCAATGATATATCACTTCAGTGATTTTGGTATTCAGTCTGTGAGTTGTTTCCTGCTAAACTTGAACACATACTTCTCTGAGCTCTCCCTGCGATAGCTCCAGCTTCACCCTCCAGCGAGACTCCTCCTGCTCCACGCTGCTCTGCAGGCGCTGAAGGATGCCCTCCTGTGGGTGATGCAGGAATGACAGCTTAGTTTGGCAAGCAACATCAACGAGGAACCACGAAAGTTAACAATGGAAGATCTCATCTCACCGTCTCTGCCAAAACCTTCTTGTATGTGTCACAGTCTTTTTGTAAGATCCTTTGGGTTTCCTCAGCTTCTTTCAGCTTCTCAGCCAGTTCCTTTTGGGAAAGAGGGGAGCATTTGTAACAAAAGCTATTTTTCTGTTTAAGAGGAGCAATGCTCAAATTTACATTTCCATTTTATTTACCTTAGAGTCCCCTGATGCAGGGTTGGATTGTGCAGCTGAGCTTTCAGCCATGGCCCTTTCAAAAGTGCAGAGCCAATCCTGATGGTTCTATAAGATAGTGGAGATGAAGAATAAAGAAAAACTTCAGTGAAACTTCAAGAAGCAGGAGGAGAAGTGCAACAGAACATGCAAGCTATGCAAACACAATCTGTGTAGAGGGAAAAAACATCATTCCCCTAACCTTCTCACTAGGCAGAGGCACATGGGGCAGAAGTCTGTGCAGCACATCTCGACACTCGGCCTGAGACACTGCCAGTGCTGTTTCATTCTCCTAAAAGGCGGTGGGAGGGGGAGAAGAGAACAAAGAGTAAGGAGAGATGAATAAGCAGCGACTGTTTTGATAGATCAGTCAATTCGAAGACAAGGTCCAGTGGTCATAGGAGCAGATATGACCACCAACTTCCACTGAATCATCTTATTATAAATCATTCTTCATTAAATTGTCCATCAAAACGCTCAAATTAATTTCACAAGAACACTTCATTTAACATGATCTGAATTATTAGGATAAACGCAGTCACATCCCTGCTTCCAAATACCCCGAGAAAACATCTTTCGACGGGCCACACCTACACCAAGTGTCAGCAACCTAAGATTCAGAGCGCTTCAGTCCTCCTGCTACCAGGAAGACATCAATTTGCCTTCATGTAATTGCACAAAGTACCTTGAAACTCTTTAATAAATAAAAAGGTAGCTATCAGTCCTCCCACAATAGGCTAGCATCATGAACTGTCACACTGAGGCCCGAAGGGAGAACGAATGCCAAACATTAGCCAGCTGGCACTCTATAATCACTATTCACATTAACACACTGTGTCACACGAGGCAGCAACGAGACGAGTTGTAGAGTCGAATACAACCAGCATGCATTGACAGTACACAACAGCTGCCAAGGAACTCCCTGGCTCAGTGGAGAGAAGGTGCTTTCTACTGTACTGAGATGGCAGGAGAGCAGCTGCTGTGCTGATGGTTCAGCATGTATACTTTCCTAATACAGAAGGAGGAGGGCAGAAATATCCACACGTCACTGTTACTGTTAATAGACCATCTGGTATCCGGTGGCCAACACTATGTCTACACACACACACACAGACCTGTAGCTAAGGGAATACACTGGAGATTTTGCTTTACATTCAGTTACATGTGTTCATCCTGATGGAGAACAAAGATGTTTCAGCTGTGAGTAAAGAGCACTGAGAAATATACACGGTGCAATTAAGGACTTCCCCGATTGTTCCTGTTGCCACTCAGTAATGAGCATTTGGCAGGTGCAAGCAATTACTTGTGTGAGTAAATATCATAACATAAACTGATTAACATCAGCACCTGGGTTACTTGTGTTTCTGTGACCGCTGATACAGCATATTTGCGATTTCCTGACTGTGAACAACAGGCCTGAGATGACTCAAACTTCATGTTGAGGATCGTCACCAAGGATGAGAGCTGAGTCAACAGATATGACCCAGACATCAAACAGTTATCATAATGGAAAAGTCAGTAGCCCACAAGACCAAAGACGGTGCATGAGGTCCAACCAACCAAGAGCGTGTTTGTGGTTTTCTTTGATATCCCGTGTTAACCAACTGTGAGTTTGTCACCCTGGGTCAGACTGTTAACTCAGAGTACAGCTGTGATGTTCTGAGGCGAGCAAACATGTTGGAAACGCACTTGTCTCTCACCCGCAACAACAAAGTCATGGCTTTCAAATCCTCTGCTCACTGGATTCGGTTCCCTGCAACTTCTTTCTGTTCCCCAAAATAAAGTTTGATCATTAGGAAGTGGCCACATACCAAAGTCTCTGATCTATGGCGAAATTAAAAGTGCGCTACTAGTGGTCATAAAAGCAACACAAGTGCTGATGATGACTCACTGATTTCAAAAAGTTATTGCCTGCTATGTGCACATAACTGTAAAGCGTTCTATTGGTGCTCGACATGAACAGTCTCAGAAGTCTTTGATTGCAAGGACTCTGTTGGATATTCATTTAACGGTTTCAATGATCAAACTTTGTTTAAAAAGGGATTAACTGCTTAAAAGTTAATGTAAATAAAATCAGATTAGAACAGATTTTTATGATTAACTTGTGATATTGACAGTATGGATGTCAAAAAGCAGAATGGGGGCAAGACATGCTAGAAGTGAGTCACATGACACAAAGACAGGAAGCTGCAAAATGATGACTGTAATCTCAGTCTAATGACATCTAGTGAAATCATCACTTGGTCACTGCACACTCATTTCCAAGCATTAGCCTGAGCTTTGGGCAGAAAGGGAGATGGCATTTATATTTTAAAGCTTAAGTTAATATATATTCAAAAAGAAAGACATATTTGTTAAGTTGATAAAGTCAGTTCCTGAAAGTCAGTAGCAGAGTTTGACAGCTCGATGAGATTTTGACAGCCAATTGGGAATTGAGGCCAAACAACAGAGAGAATGGGCAAATGAGTATGCAGCTTTGTTATGGATGAAGGTGGAAAAAAGAAATCTCAACGGGTCAATTATGGCAAAAAAAAAAAACAAGAGCATTTTGGGGGGGATGCATCAGATTGGAACTAGAGTGAAGCAGACTGAGGTGGGGTGTCGAACCTTGACAGCTTTGCTGAGTTTCCCTTGAAGCATGGACTCGGTGGCTGACAGAGCTTCCATTGCACTCCAGTTTTTCTCCCGAAGCTCCTGTTTTGGTCAGTTCCAGAGAGATACTACTTTCAGTTCAGCCTCAGGGAAAATGCAGTCAGTGACCCTCAAATAAAGACTGGTAGTGTAACAGAACAAGCCGAACGCATTTCTCATCTTTAAATTACTACACTCTGCTTTACACCCATGCTCCAACCGCTAAAAATAACTACGAGCAAATAGCCTCAAGAGCTCCGGTCTCACACCACGTGTGGGTAAGAGCAAAATGCATAATATGCGAGTTATGTATAGTAACAACAGTCTGTGAAAACTTTCTATTCAAATTAAAGCAATAATGTCTGGAGATTTTTCTAAATGGTACATACAGAAATGAATAAAAGCCAACATAAATATATCAAATCAAAGATGCTTCTATCAAAAATAAAAGGTAGGCGAGTTTCTGATGCTCTGAATCACCCACAAGCACAGACAAGCTAGCTGAAGCAGTTGTGGCCAACGGCGAGCATAACAAGAGTAGGCTGGAAGCCCTGTTATGCAACACTCAGCTTAAGCAATCCAAATCAAAATAGACATCTGTACTGATGTGTATAATCATGTTGAGAACACAACCTAAGCTAAGGAAGCTTTCTTTCTGGTCTTAAAAAACAAAATAAAATTAAAAAAAGTCGTAATAAGATACTAAAAAGCAAAACAAGTGCGACACTAAGTGGCAGTGGACAACAGGAAGCATGGATGTATGCGGTGTGGAGCTCCAGTGTGAGGGGGGTGGTGGTGTTTCGGGTGCCACACAAGTAGGAGAGTGACTTGGTGTCTCGCAGGGCTTTAGACCAGAGCAGTTACTGGTCTCATAAAGGTTCAGGTCGTCGCTGTAGGGAACCTACATTGTTCTTCTTCCTATGAAGCTCCAGGGAGTCCCTCAGCTCAGCCAGCTCAGCCTGCAGATCTGAGACCTGCTTCTCCTTCTCCGACAGCCTGAGAGACCACAACACAACCACTCATTACAAACATTATCATGTAGTTCATTGAAAAGCATGGAAAAATATGTATGTGATATGTTATTGTATGTGGCATGCGATGTTACTCACGCTGTAAGAAGCTCTGGGCTTGGCACTGCTGTGTGGGACTGCTATTTGAGGAGGAGAAAAACACTTGATCATTAGGACTGAATAAGAATTCTGTCTTTTGTGACCCTCAAAACAAAGACAGAAAGATCAAACTTTAAGAATTATTCAAGCATTAACAGCTTTATCTGATTTTAACTACATATCTGTAGTCAAAAAAGCCTCCATTGCTCTTTTATGACTTAATTTTGAATCCTTTATAGCTGGGCAGATCCTCCTTATTCAAATCATAACTAATGTCTCACTTACAATGCTTTTAGAGAATGTTCAGATTCTTCCTCACCTGTTGATGCACCTGCTCTATCTTCTCACTCAGCTCATTGGTCCTAGCTTCCAGTTCAGCCTGCAGCATCTGGATCTCCTGGTCCTTTGCTGCTAGCCTGTTGGTCATATGCGCTCATCATGAGTCTAATCTGTAAGGGGTTACGCTGAGGGACTGCATGGTAAAGTGTTTGTGTGTGTGTGTGTGTGAGAGAGTGTGTGTTTATCAACGTACTGAGTGTGCAGTTCTTGGAGCTGGGTATCAGAACTGGTCAGCTCTTCTGGCGTCTCTTTCTGCCTCAGCTGCTCAATCTCTGCCTGCAGGGCTGCCAACTGCTGCTCCAGAGCCTGCGAGACAAAAACTGCTTCAGACGAGAGCGCAAACTAGGGCAATGTAAGGAACAGCATTTCAAATGTGCAAAGCCATTATTTTTTATTAATTCGGACAAGCCCACACCTCAGCTGTCTTCTCTCTGGCCGAGCTGCTGTCTTGCGCTGCCTGTAGACTCTCCTCTATGGATTTTAGCTTTGCATCCTTCTCTTGGATTCTATAAAGCAACGTGACACGAGAATCCATTATCAAACTTATGAAACACAGATTCTTCTGATAAAACCACATACTGTGTAATGATATCCACCACAAGACTACAATAAACAATACGCAACCCTTCATGCCGTCTGAAAAATGGGATGTTAAAAGACTTACTATCAGGGGTGTGTCGGGGGAGTGCCAGGAGGAATTACTTTTGATATGCTCACTGTGTACTTGCCTTTTGTTTCACAACATGTAATTATGGCTTGCTTTATCTTTGCTTGATGGCAATGCTGCTGCCAGTGACTGACTAATGTTCCTGAAACCAAAGCTAGATGTTTTTATTCATCTGTGTGTTTTTCAATGTTGTGGGTGGTGAATATCAAACTTTGCACTACACTGTCATGATCCCATATCACCAAAGTCAGCCTGATTGATCTCACATGCTCTGGAGTTCCTCCACTGCTGACTCTGATGATGCCTGTGATGAAGAGAAGAATTCAATTAACGCAAATAGATACGGAACGAGATGCAGAAAACACAGCAACTCTCTATTTAATGAGGAGACGAAGATTTCAGACAACTCACCTGTTCTGCTGTCTTCCTCTGAACAGCCTCTAGTTCCTGTTTAAGTGCCTCATTCTCCTCTCTTAGAGTCTGCATCAGGGGAAGACAAGACGCTAAGATTAGTTGACTGTTAGCTAAAATGTGATTACAAGGCAAGAAGTGAAATACAGAGTCATTTGAAGTATGCTGAAGTGACGTGGCATCTTTTCAGATGCTTTTTGATGCCTTGAATTTTTCTTTCTAGACAAGAGAAAACACACACCTTGAGTTCTTCCTCCTTGTTGGCCACCTCAATCAGCCCTTTCTCCAGCAGGCCCTCCACGGTCTTCATGTTCTCCTCCTTCTCACGGACACTGAGAAGGAAACAGTGTTTAATTAGGTCATCCAGTGAATGATTACCAATAATAAGTTTTATACATAACCTCTGAATATACGAAACATATCGAAGCAGCTGATGTTATCAAAACACGAGTGCTGTGCAAGTTCACACTTCAAAAGAACGACCTCAGAGTTCAGTTTAGATCGATTAAATAGTTCAAATTATGCTCATATATTACAATTTTTGATTTTTAAACTTAGCTGTCATTCCCAAAAATCTAGTTCATGTTGATTTCTCTTTTTCGGAGCAGAAACTTTGCAGCTGTTGGCTCTTGGTTTTACTATTCATTTTTTCTTGCCATCAGTCACTCACACAAAAATATCTCCCAAGACCGGTTGGATGCTTCAACTCAGTGTGTCATTTCAAATTACTGATGTGGCTCGACTTGTTTTTCTTGAATGTTTTTCCGTTGTTATCCATACTAATTATTCAAGTGTTCTTTTTGGCCTCAGCAGTGTCACTAGACTTAATATTTTTTCCTTGGATAACAAAAATAAGACCTATCCTGATCTGCTTTGAAATAGCCAGTGCTTGTTCCCTTCATTGGTTAGATTTAAGCATTAGAAGTAAGTCTCGTTATTGTAAAGTGTATAAGCGATGATTATTCTCATAGAACTTCATAGTGCTCAAATTTAGGTTCACTGGTTGCAAATGGACACAGGGGGGATTTTTTAATCTGTTCATGCACACTGAGAATATGTTGGGTTTTCACACACACCTCTTCTGATACTGGTCCAAAGCCAGTTGGGAGGCAGCCTGTGTGAGAAAGATTCAAAGGCAGAGAGATGGAGAGGGAGCGTCAATCAGAAGAACACACAAACACACAGAATGCTCTTGAATTAGAAAAAAGGTGCATTAGCGTTCACAGCTGACCTGATCAGAAATCTGTGCCTGCAGATTCTGCATCTCTGCCTTCAGTGACATGTTCTCATTGTGCAAGGCCTGCAGAGGACAAGACGAGAGATGGGAGAGAGAGAAGATGACACTTGTTTTTCAAAGACAATCCAGATTCTGATAGACAATCATTTGAACAATGACACAGCACATCCTAGATATATGAAGCTATGAAATCAATTATATACATTTGGAATCTAAAATAGTAAGCCAACAAGCCCTCTTTCTGATAGGGTGATGTACATGATCCTCAGACCATATTCTGTTTCTACACAATGAGAGGCCTAGAACATGTACAACAAATTCCTGCACTCTAATGAACCACAGCAGTGTTGGTATAAGATACTATAGATGAAGCGCTCTTGTGACTATACCTGCATTTTAGTTTCTCTACTGGCTCCACTGCTCCTCTCAGCATTCAGTGAATCCTCAAGACTCTTCCTCTGCAACTCTTTGTCAGCCAATCTGAACATTACAGGGGTAAGAAATGAGAGAGCAAGTGAAAAATGGTTCGACAGTATCAATTTTGATGGAATCAGTATGTCTGAAAAAAAGGTCAAACTAGATCTTCTTACAGCTTCTGTATCTCCTCAATGTGGGAGACGTGGGTGGCCTAAATGAGAAGGGAAAGGAATCTTATTAGCCTAAATAAAACTTATTCTGATTAAACATAGGTAAATGAGGTTGGCAAATATACCTGTGAAGAGATCTGCGCCTGCAAGCTCTCATTCTGGGCCTGAAGACCTTTGTTTTCATTCATAAGTTCCTGTTAAACACAGACCGTAAAGTGTGTGTTGAAGTGAACTGGCAAAAACTCAAAAATGCACTTTATTCAAATCTTGAAGATGATGTTGATTATTATTTAATTATTTATTTGCATGGAATGTTGCGGTGGCTCACCTGAATCCGGGCCTGCAGTGAGTCGTCGGGCATGCTGTGCTGGGACATCTCCATGAGCTCCATCACCCTCTGCTCCAGCCGCTCCTTAGAGACCATGGCTTCAGTCAGGCTGCCGTGGATGGTCTGGATCTCCTTGTTCTTGTTGTTCATCTCCGTCTCTGCTGCCAGCAGCTGGCTGTGAAGCTCTGCGCCCACACATGTACAGACACTCAGCTGCAGAATGTAACCTGATGCTTCACGTTAAGGTAGCAGAGGCAACGTGTTAAAAAGAATATAATCGTTTTCTCGGTCATGTTTTATTTTGATCACCTTGATTTGAGGCCTGAAGCTTCTCTCTCTCAGCGTTGACATTGTGGAGGAAATTCTGCAGCTCTTCCCAACGTCTCTTTGCATCCTGTAGTTGGGCCTGAGGATTGAGAGATGTTTTAAATTTGGTAAACGCTTTCTCCCACATACTTTAATAGAAAACAAGCCCTTGCAAACCCTTAATCAGGGTGGCTTGAATAGGAATTAAGATCCTACATGGGTGTGTGCAGTAAGACTACACGGGGAAAGATAAGAAATCACATTCATCCATTTTCTTTCCTCTTATGGTCAAGTGTGATCATGTAAGGTCAATGATGTAGGTTGATTTCCACAAGCCTGTGGTCCTCCTGTCTCTTGTTCTATTTGTGTTACTAAATGTTAACCGATAGTCCAAATTACGAAACATCTTGAAGGCTTTTTTCCATTGATTTTTCTGGTCTGTACAATTAAAAAAAAAACAGGTTTTCTGTAAGGAAAATCCCAGGAAGGACAGGAAAGGCTGATCTGAGAGTCTAGCAGGAAAAGTGTTGTTTATACACAGCACAAAGCCTCAAACATTCCAACCTCCAAAGCCAACACAACCCTCCCTATCCAGGTTCTATTTCCCACACCCCTCCCCGGGGCTTCCACACATCCTCCCTCCCATTTCCCCGATAACACTACCACACCTGCCAACCAGATTTGAAGCTGTGCTTGCCCAGGTTTTGCACAGCTCAGATCATTTTTGTCTCAGCCGAGGGAAACTGAAGCGCAGGCTAAATAAAACACATTGTGCATCTGGATTAGTGTACCTCCAGCTGGGACACGTTCTGCTTGTAGTTGACCTCCAGTGACTTCCTCTGGTGCTCCTCCTGCTGCAGCTTGCCATTGCTGTCTGCCAGCTCTTTCATCAGGCCAGCGTACTCAGAACGCAGCTTGTTCAGCTCTGCTGCGTTTCTATCAAGCCATACACACACACACACACACAAGCACAAATAAGTGATGTGAGAGAGGTTGATGAGGCATTATTATGGGATGCTGTTGATGAACAAACTACAAATAGCCGGTACGTTGCATTTCACATTGTGTAACTGTGAATTAGGACGGATCTCTGCTTCAACATGAGCAACACATGCAGAAGAAATGGAGGATAATGTTGAGACAGGAAGTCTGTAATGCAGCTACAATGCAGACACAATGAGCTAATTTGAATTGGATGACTGGGAGTGTTTGACCACACTGAGCAAATAAGACTTGTGTGAAGAGCTTGACCAGTAGGATTCTTATCTGCTGTAGTCTAACACTGACTTGCTCTCCATCTGGTTGGTAGCGGAGCTGACTGCGTCCCTCAGAATTGTGTTCTCTTGCTGCAGTCGAGTGATCTGGCTCTCCAGCTGCTCCCTCATCTGCTGAAACTACACAACAAAACAGCAAAACAGCAACATTACCATTCAGTCTAGTGTTGTAATGTCTAGTCTTGTAATCTAGTGTGTTTTAATAACTGTATTGTCAATAAAATCCCACAAAGTTGATGCAATCTTCATACTTCTACAAAAATGAATACATAAATCAGATCAGAAGCATTCACCTTTATCTGCATGGTCTGGAGCTCCTGGTAGCTTCCCTGTGCTTTGGCCTGCATGCTCCCCAGTTCCTTCTCCATGGCTGCACGCTGCTCTCTCACCACTGCCTCCACTCGGCCGGTCTTTTGCTTCTCAACCTGAAGCTCCTACAGCACAAAAGCAAGAGAAAAAAATCAGCTTTATGCTATGGTAAATGGAAAAATGTAATTTATATACCGTGTAGTTCAGTAAATCAAACATGGGAGTCTGGACCTGGCTGAGCTGTTTCACTTTGTCCTTGGCTATGGAGGCCTCTTCCTGCAGAGTTGTGAGAAGTCTCTCTCGTTCCTGTGCAGCTGGGTCAGGCCTGGCTGCAGACTGCTGGTGAGACACATAAAGTTAATAGAGCTGGCATGTTAAGTCCAACTACAAATACCAGGTCTCCTGCCAAAAGCAAATAGCGTGAAATGTGACTTGTCAAGGACACCTAGTTTCAAATGCATCACTTATTAATCACTCACTTTGTGCCAGGCGTCCATGGCATTAGGGCTCTTCTCTCTGAGGAGAACCATCACACTGACGGCCTCGGCCTCTGACAGAGTCATGCTGGACAAACCAGACAGCAGCTCTTTCAGTTTCACCTCTGTGTTCTCTGTTTGCAAAACACACAAGATCGGGGATGCAAACTATTATATAGCTGAACAGAAGATATGAGGCAGCAAAAGCAACTTAAGACTGGATCAGATTTGTTTTATTCGCTTACCTTTATCAGTCTCATTCTTCTGTTTCTTGCCACTTCCTTTGGATGGGACGTCATCGTTATGGGCTGCCTGGTGGTTGGCAGAGGGCGCAGAGTCAGCCAGAACATGGGCTTCATCCACTGGATTTAAGAAACAAGAAATGGTTCATAACAAGGCAACAAGCTCATGATTGGGTTTGAACACATGTCCTGACAGTGAGGCATCATTTTGTTATGCTGGATCATTTTATCATCATTACCAGGCTCGGTCTTCTGTTTCTTGGCTGAGTTCTTCTTCTTGCCAGTGGTAGCAGGCGGGGCTGCACCATCCATAACTTTGACCTCAGCCACAATGGGAGCCTCCTTCTTGGCGGGAGCTGGAGCTTGCTCAGCCTTAACCTCAGGCTGCTGGTCATCCACTGGAAATGGACAGGTAAGGGAGAAATACTGTCAGTCTCAGCCAGTCTGCCTTGAGAGGACATTCAATTATCATCAGAGCTGTTCTTCATCTAATAAAGTGGGAACTTTTTGCTTCACATTTTTCTACCACTGTTTATTCAGGAGGATATTACTGAATAACAGAGTTAGCCAGTTAAATGTTGACCAGGAGAAACTAAGAGACACTCTGACTTTTGACTGGCTACTCACCAGGCTCTGCTTTTTGTTTCTTCTTCTCCTTCTTCTTTCCAGAGACCTGGGGAGGCGTCTGAGCTTGAACAGGAGCCTGAGAGGCTTGAACCTGGACCTGTACCTCAAGTTGGGGAGAGGGAGGGCTGTACTGTTTGCTCACAGCCACAGGTGGCTCTGCTTTGCGGCTGATCGGCTTTGAGCCGTTCATTTCTGGCTCCTCAGAAGAGAGGGCTGAAGCTGCTGCAGTGACGGCAGCAGCTGCAGCTGCTGCAGCGGCGGCAGCAGCCTTTGCAGCCTTTTTCTCCTTCTTCTTTCTTTCCCTCAGACCTGTCGGAGCTTCCGGTGATGCTGAAACAGGCACATGGGCGGTAGGTGTTGGTGGAGAAGGATCTGGTGCAGCTAGTGGTGCAGGCTCCTCTTCTACTTCCAAGATGGAGCTGTTGGCACCATCAGCCATGTCAAAATCCCGAAGATCCTCCTCTGACTCTCCTCCACCACCTCCGCCTCCTCCACCGCTCGCACTCTCCTTCTTCTTGCTCTTCTTCTTTTCATTCTTTTTACGGGTGTCTGGCTTGGATGGTGGTAGCTTGAGGTCACGTTTCTGCCTGGCCAGCACCTCATCGTAAGAGGTTTCTTTCATGAAGAGCCAGAAGAAGAGGAACATGAGGGCGATGACCAGGGAAGGGGCCAGGATGAGCAGGTACTGAGAGTCGTAGATATCCACCGCCATTCTGAAGAGAAGGAAGACATGAGAAAGCAAAAACAGGGGGTGATTAGTTGAGGCCACAGTCACGCAAACACTGAAAAGCCAGACCTACTGTATTTTACACATACATCCTGTGTGACGCATTTACTGTAAAAAAGAGGGAGGATATGATGGCTCCTCAAAAGTAAACCCAAAACATTTTGAACGCCCCCTGGTGTCTGGTTGCAGTTTCTTAAGTCATAAATTCCAAACCGCAATGTTAGCAGATGGGACCTGGACCAAACAAAATTATCCAAGTCAAATTAATTTTCACTGAACATGGCTTCTGCCAATTTAGATAGTTATCATACCTCATTATTTATATCTTATGTAATGTTAAAAAGTAAGGGGGGGGACAGTAGGACAGACAGCTGTGCAGACTCTGGCTCCAAAGGACGTCATCACTGCAAGACAGCAGCAGCAGTGGAGACACTTCATTTATCTCTCTGACTATCATTGGTGTGACATTATGGTCAGAGATTTTTACCAAAAAGGGCAACTGTTAAAAGCTGCAAAGGAGGTGTTAGTGCATCAGTAGTGTTGAGAGGGACTCATCCTGACACCCTGTCCTCACTCGGTGATATGATCCAATTAGATAACACTACCCCCACTAGACAGCTTAACAACCTCCCTACCTTTATATAGGCTCACAGAGAATAAGGTTTATCTACTTGAAACATGGCTCGGTAAGCAAAGTTTTTAAAGAAGACTTAATGACACCACCTTAAATCACACTAAATTAAAGGAGGATAAAAAAGGTCAAGAACATCAGAGAGACAACTGGGCTAAAAAGATGGCTCACTGTCTCAGTCCTTCCCTCCTTCAGCCTTCACAGTAATAACATGACAGTCCTCTAAATTAATATCAGGATGGATTTGCAAGTGGCAAAAATACACCCACGTGCAAGTGTCACCTGCTGAGGTCTGCTGCAGCTGCAGGTTGGCCCCGGCCTGCTTAAAGCCAAGCCATCGCAGGCAACGTTTACAGAGTCAAGAGGTCCAAAGACATCATCCGTTTAGCATCTGCCAAATATATTCTTAGGAAATATGTGTTGTCTCCCTAAGGCTAGGCAGCGGGAATGAACTAGGGTGGAAACAATGCAGATGAAGCAGTAATATTTTAAGACACAATGCATCTTATTGCTTGCTAGAAACCACTAAAACCAAACCAACTGTAAATCATTTTTGTCATTTCTTGGAATCAACAACACATACATGGCACTCAGGAAATTGCTAGGTGATGGCTGTAAGATAAGGTGGCCTTTGTGATTTGTCATAACACTTACTCATGTATTCTACACATATTAATATTAATTAATGACTTTCTCGGCCAAGTAATCTGATGGGAAAAAAACGTTCCACCACTGCCAGTAATTTCAACAAAACACTATCAATATTACACTAAATGTCTCTGCTGGCTGCTAGGCTGGGTAGGAAGCTTGCAGTTGTTCCTCATCTTCCTCCTCCACGCTCTGATGTCTATATTTTTCCGATTAAGTACATTTCTTGCAACACGTTTTTTCCTCCCTCAACCTGACTTCATCTTAATTGTCTGTTTGACGTGGAAATCACAGAGGTAATGCTGCAATTTTGTAAGAGTCAGAGTCAATAACAGAGCAAACAATTCTGATGAAAACAAATAGAGCTCTTTTCAAAACACTGGAGAGTATTCCTCGCAAGCCAACACACAGCAATGTGCTGTGCAAACGTAGTCACTCCTTACAAAAACAGAACTACTGTTTTGTTAAGCCCTGAGTGACGCAGCAGCACTGTGTTGTCAATGGACAGTGACGTACCTGACGGGCGGCACAATCCCATACAATATCCAAAATCTGTGACAGTAGTATAGCGTAGGAGTCAGCATCGTAGAGCAGACCTCTTTAGTCATTTGGATTAGGCAGCAGATTACCCATGATAATACATTTAAGAATAACTTTCCACAGTAGGGCTTCAAGAGGACTGACTGACTTAGCTCTGTAGTATAACGCTGACCCTGTTTCATTTGCACCTTTAAAAATCTCTTATTACATCTTAAACAACACACACAAAATATCTGACAGCCCTGGATTGTTATAATTTGAAATATTTTACCCTGAAAAATTATTTCGCCTTTGAAGCACAGATTTTCTTCTGTGAGAATGCACTGAAGGACTCATTATATAACATTTTCAAACTATTTTTTATAAGTTTTCATTACATAACGTTTTTTGAAGCGCTCTGACACTGATGAAAACACCTGATTGGCTTATCTTACTGGTTGATCGAGAAGGTTTTGGAGATACATTCCTCTGATGTGTTTGTACAGCGTCTGCGTCAAGAAGCATGCATTCCTCTGCACTCGCTGACTACAGCGGAGGGCAAAGTCATAAAAAAATGTGTCGTTGAGATAGCTGTTGTTTTATAGAGCAAACTTAGCCTCATAACGAAACCCTTGCTATGATTCCAACAAATTAGCCTCTACCTGAGAGTTTGTTATTTGCTTGATATTTCTAGTCTGCTTTACAGTTTTTTTTTTACTTGTATTAGAAGATATTCTTCATTCATTATAAACATATCAATACAGAAACCACAAACTAAAGCTACTAAGCAGCATGCAAAAGTATTCCAGTGATCAGGAGATTATGATTGTGTAAAATCTGGACATGACTTATGTAGGCCAAATAAAACAAAAGCACATAAAGAAACCATAGTACAGTATGTACTACATGGGTGATCTACGTAACAAAGTTTCAACTCCTACCTTTCAGTGGCTTCCAAATCAGGAAATGCTTTTTTATGTCACATTATGTTCCATGAAACTCCCACTTCAGAAAAAAAAAAATGAAACCGTGAAATAAATCTTAAAGCAACACTGCCTCTTGGCATATTAAGTATGGGTGGAGTAAGTGGTGTAAAAGTTTCAGGCCTGCCTGCCTGCCTGCCTTCTTTCAGTCTCAGGCCTCAGAGCAGGAAGGTGCATGAGTTTTCTTGTACAGCATGAGTCTTGTCCCAGCATCAAAATGAGCCCGGAGGACAAAGCCCTCTCGGGCTGTTGGCTCCACGGAATCTAGCCACTTGGCTGGCCAGGCCTCCTGATTTTGGCAGGCCTGGACAGAGAGGGAACTCCTGATAACTTTCAAGTCCAAAAAGCTGCACAGAAAATAGTTGAAAACCAGGCCGTGCAACACCCTTCACTTATTGTCTTAAAGATGGCAACAACAGACAAGGAGGCACATAAATGGTCCAGGACAGCACAGAAACCTTTGAGCTGACCAACATAATCATAAACAGCACACACAAATGTAATTTTCAACAAAAAAAACTGACATGACCAATGTTTCACCATTTTCCTGGCACAGAATAAGACAAAGCATAAGTGCTTGGCACAATAACTGAGAATTTTATCATGATACAACTTTTTATATTGGGTGATAATATTTGTTGATAACTAACATAAGTTTTGAAGTGCAAAGGTCATTTGCTGTTTGTGTAACAGCAATACTAGTAGCTAATTTACTTTTTAATACAGAGACGATTTTAAGCTTATGAAAGTACCTTTACTCGCTCACTTATTCCTTTAACTTAAATCCAAAATTCAGATTCACTGATTGCAGATACTTAAAAATGTTCTAGTTTAGAGTGACTTAAAGGTAATTCTGGCCAACTGTAAATGGTTAAGCTATAAGGATAAAAAAAAAAAGCTTACAATCCATCAATATTAGTGTAAGCATAAAGTAACAAAGTAAACAGAGGGGCATCTGGTTAGACTGAAAAGCATTAATAAATCGGTTAAAAATATACTAGTCCTCTTAAAAGGTCTCCTCTTCCTGGTCAGGCTGTGACAAGGAAACTTGAGAGCATGGTGCACGGTGACTAAAGTTAAACCACTACACCCAAGATAAGAGGTAATCTACTGACAGTGCTTTAGGTGAACAGCCAAAGATGCCAATAAGACAGTGCTGACACCATGCCACAAGAGAGACAAGCTCAGAAATGTAACTTCTCCATAACTTTTCGAGGCATGGCCAAATGAAAGTCATAGTCATATCTTTTGACACCCCCTCATTGCAGATGTAAAAGGGTTGCCAAGACAAGCGTCCTCCTTTTTCATCTCCATACACTAGTAATGAGTTATAACATCTTGACTTGTCTTTGAGATACAGTAGTGTCCACCAAGCCATTTCACCATTCAACAAGGGCAGCTCACTATGGTTAGTACCAAATGTCCCAGCATGCTAGGTCATGTCTAATCGTCGGCCTTGTGCAGACTACTGATCTAAGATACGTGTTGGCAGCTGTTCTTACACCATGAAAACGCTGCTTGTGCCCATAGCCTGTAATCAAAGAAAAAAGCAGAACTGATTTAGAGTCCATCGCCCCTGCTAACTTAGCCCAGCTAGCTCCCAAGTCACACTTTACAGTCAAATGAATCGTAGAGGAGGAGGAGGCACACATGTCGACGTCCAAGCTCACTTCTCCGACATGACTAGCAAAAAAAATGTTTGTTTTAACAGCGTGGTCTCAATCGTGGCCTGGCCATGACTAGCATTACAAGTATGTGCTATGGTGTGTATAATAGTTGGGAGAGCTGCTCAAGTTCGCCTAACTAAGTAACGTTAGCTAGTAACTCTGCACTTTGAATGGAGCTAGCTAACATAAATGCTAGCCAACTAACGTGAGCCAGGTACTAATGTTAACCGGCCAATCCAATTATTAGCACTGAGGAAGTCTTCCGCGACGAAACTGACCGGCTAAAATGTTACCGGGAACACCTAAATGTGTTTCTCCTTCACACTCCGGCCATCGGGAGGCGTGGACATACGTTCCCACGGGCCTCGTACTGCTGGTGACCCAGCCTCCCTCTCTACTGAAATCTCTGACCCGGTCTGCTGCTTCATTCTTCAGTTCAAGTCCGGAGGGCCGTTCCTAGGCCCTGGTAAAGAGCTTAGCTGTGATAAAACCGGGATGAGAGGGCTTTTGACAAGAAATAACACACAGTGGTACCAAAAACAGCTGCCCGTAGCATACCTGTAGCTTCAGTTCGCTGGTCCCTTGACAAGTGGTGAAATGGCGTTGTTCTGCGTTGACTCTGGCAGACTCCCGACTTCCCGGGGCAGCTCTAACCTGGCTTTCTTCTGCGCTATCCGTCAGACTATCTCCTGTTTCTGGTTCGCGGGGGCGGGTCATCGGCAGGCTGCTGGGGAACGCTTGTTTTGTGACTCGGCGCATTACTGGACATGCGTAGAGCAAGTTGCGAAGTAGCCCCGCCTTTTTGAGACAGGCTCGCTGCCTAAATCTTGTCATCGACAAAAGAAAGGAGGGGAGTGGTCATTACACTTCCTCCAAGTCCATAAGACGCGAGTACAAAAAGTACTTTCATATTTCTAGCACGTAATATTTCAATGTGAATTACTGGATATCTGTTGTATTTAGTAACCCCCTCCTATGTATTTTATTTTATTTCTTATTGTATCAGGATAAAATGTTATCAGGAGTTTAACATGTACTTTGCTACAATATTTTACATAACTTGTCCAAAATTAACATGTGGTATTATGTGTTTTTTCAATTTTATGATCAAAAAGAAACGGTTGGTCTCTTTAAATCAAATAAAACAGTTGTTTTAATTAAATAAAGTAACCAATGAACACAATATGCCAAGTAATGATCATCAAACACAGATGAGTGCAATTCTGCCCCTCCCCACTGTAAGGCTGAGTCAGTCATTCTTCCTCTGTGTCAATTGACACTGACTGCCCAGCTGCCTCCAGCTCCGCCTCATACTGCTTCTTCAGGCCTTTCAGATACATTCGCAAGCTGTCCGGGTCCAGTCTGGAGTTCCTTGCAGTCTGCAGGAGGCGGGTGGCTAGGTGGTACACAGCTCTCTGCCTCTGTGTTTCTGGATCACTATGATGTTTGGCCTAGAACAATGATAAACCACACAAGGGTATTCTCTATTTACCAAGCATGTCTCTGATGTAAAACAGGAATATTTGTGGGAAACAACAATAAATGTGCCATCTGTCATAAGAGGCCATGCTGAATTTGACTTTAAAGGTCTTATCAAAAAGCTTGTTTTACAGTTGCACATGATGTGGGACATGTAGTTAATCATTAGCTCAAATGTTATGTAAATATAGATACACAGATTGAGACACCAAAGACAGTAGGACAAAAAGGCTGAATCTGATCTCTATGAACCATACCGAAAGCTGCTGGCTAACTTTTGAGGCAATTGTCTTTGCCTCTTGGATTATTTCTGATGGAAGTGCAGTCATTTCTGCTGCTCTCAGACCTGGGAAAACAAAAAAACAAGCATTGCAACCAGTTCAGTAACAAATTTCAACAGGATTGTTCTTATATTTCACTGACTCCATACCATAGTGTCTTTCTTCAGAGCGTCCTCGACTCAGCAAGTACGTGTACACCGTGCTCTCTGCGCCAGTGTCACCACTGCGTGTGTGCTGAACCTCCATGTGCTGGTTCTCTACATTGGGATAAAGGGACTCTAGCTGGCACAGCTCAAGAAAGTGTGTGGCAAACAGGGTGAAAGCCTAAAGAAAGCAGGACAACAGCACACCTTTAGGAACACTGGAAAGCAAACAGTTTCTGTATTTACTGGACTACTGTTGAGCAAAAGGGTGCACCATAACAGACAGTAACAAGTTAAGCAAATAAAATTATGCCAAGGAATCTGATTCATCTGGTTTTCATCTTAAAGGTAGGAGCGGCAGTTCAGGACTATATTGGAACACATTCTACCTTGAGGCCAAGGAGAAACTCAGAAACAGAGTGACAGATGCCGATCCCCTCCTCAGCACTGGTGCCACGCCCCAGCTCATCTATGATGATCAGGGACTTGTCACTTACATTGTGGATTATGTAAGAGATCTTTGAGGAGAGAATATGCAGTCAATAATAATTCAATTCCATTTTCCCCTTGACATGAATACAGATAATAAACAAGAGCAACCTGTGTACAAACATTGTACAAACCTCCTTCATTTCCAACATAAAAGTGGAGGAGCTGGTTTCAAAATCATCATCCACACCAATTCTGGTGAAAATCTGATCAGCAACACGAAATGAAGCATACTCAGCAGGGACATAAGAGCCTGGAACAATAATGCGAGAGCTTAACAGGAGTCAAATCAAAGCATAGCACTGTAAAGATTTGCACTTCAAATTTATGTAGAGCTGTAAGGTTCTGCTGCTGACCTATCTGAGCCATGATCTGACACAGCGCCACCTGTTTGAGGTAGGTGGATTTCCCACTCATGTTGGGTCCAGTGATGATTACAAAGTTGCTGCCCTCAGAAATGTAGCTATTGTTTGATACAGGCTGCTGTCTGGCCATTAGCTCCAGAATCGGGTGACGACCCTGCTTGATGGCCAGTGTGTCTGTGAACTCTGGGCGTACTGGGAGACACAGCAGACAAAAAGTAAGCCAACAGTAAAACACAATTTTTTTTGGTTGTTTTGTTAACAGACCTCTGTAGCCTGTAAAATGTGACCTAATGATTGCCAATGCAGTGTACATTTCATATGAAAAGACAGGCAAAGGACAAGTACAGATTCCACCTGTGTAATTAAATTATTACACAATTGATTGCTTGATTGTTAAATGAAAGGTGTGTCAATAAAACGCAAATTTCTGAGAGAGGTGTGTGCAGTCGCTACAGCCAGCTAGCTTCTCTACTGGGGAGATTTGTCTCGGTAAATACAGCCTACCAGCACACACTTATGTAACAAGGGTAATCTGAGTACAAGCTGGGATGGAAGGGGGCAGACGCTCAGCACATGTCTATGGAGATACCCTTTCAGACAGCTGATGGCCAGCACTCACCACCCACGTGGCTAACTGGCCTGGCACTGCCCACGACCCTTACAAAAAAAAAAGAAAAAAAAAAAAGACGCAAGGCAAGCAGAGTTGCTGGCTCACTCAGGCAGGTTCTGGCAGTTATCTCTGTAATGACTTTGGCTGGGTGCTGCCTCATGAGCATACAGCACTCACTTAAACATAATCAAAATCCTCTCAGGTTATTTCGACGGTTTGATTGGCATGAGATTGGTCAACAGTGACTAATACTTACCATAGTCTGAGATGGTGCATGCGTTTGCCAGTGACAGCAACATGTCCAGCATGGATACAGCATCAGAGAGCTTGTAGAGGCAGTGAATGTGCTCATGGATCGTGCTGAGAAGCTGACATATCACCCTGTATAGAGACAGGTTTGATGCTGCAGGGCCAAAGCACTAGGGGACAATATCTGACAAATATCACCCTCTAGTGGCTACAAGCAGCATGACACACATTTATCAAATTTATCAAACTTTAAGCGTCCACCTTGTAATCAATGAAATGACTAATTAGTTAATATCATTTTTATGGCCTTTATCTAAGGATTCAGATACAAAAATTGTGAAAATGACTTATCTGGCAATCAAAACTAAACTTTGAGAAAGATTTGATTTTAGCACATTTCTGCATAATTACATTTATCTATGGAATGAGAAGAATTCCAGAGAAACAATTTGAGAACAGCCTTGGTACAAAGATATCTCTCTTTTTTTCCCCTTTGTTCTGTATTTAGTTCAGAGAGTTCATTACAACACTGTTCATGTTTGTAGGTCATCGGATCACAATCTCCTCACACATAGGACATGTGAAAGATCTCCCTCAGGGCCTCATCACAGCGGTCATTCATCTTCATCAGATCCACAGTAGTGAAGCCATAGTTGTTCTTGTGCTTGGTTACCTGAGGGGGGAGATGTTAAAGTCGAACTTTTGTATTCATAAAACGAATCAGGTTTTTTTAACCCACACTGGGGCAATGTAACTTCCTTCATTCACATATGATGAAGTTACCCTTTTTTCTGTTCTTAACAGCTCTCTTGTCCCATCATCACTGCCTTTATCACACTATACCTTAATAAACTCTGAGGGAAGTTTCCCTTCAGGAAAGACCACTCCTTCAAGCTTCATCTGTACAAAGAAGCCTCGAGCTGTGCTGAAGCTGGTACGCATTGGCAAACCATATTTCTCCCCCATCTGGTTCACTAGCCCTGTGAGACAAAATGCCATTCACTCAGCATTGTGTTATAAATGCATAAAAAAACATTGTAAACTAAATAATTTAACTGCACAGCCAAAAAACCGCCATAAAAACCTGCAATGTCATCGACTATTTCAGTGTAAGCTCTGCGCGCAATGTCAAGAAACTCATTGATGTTGGGACGAACAGCATAACACTTCTGGGTGCGCATGTTCAGGCTGCCTTTCAGGTAGGAGGTGTCATCATTAATTACTGTCTTGATCTGCTCTAGGATCATGTCAAACCTGTGATAGAAACAAACACACAGAGTGGGAGGAGTCTATAGACAGCACGCATTAGTGAATTTACATCTGACATAGGCACAAGGCTCAGTACCTGTTGTCTTCCAGTGAGGTGCTGTATGCCTTAAGCAGAGCTGTGTTGCAGTTCTTCAACACCATCTATTCATAAAGTGCAGCACTTAAAGGGTTTTCTGTTTGCATTATGTACAAGATGAACTAATTTGAACTAGTTTCATGTATACAAAAAGACACAGACCCTTAACCGTGGCACCAGATCCAATGTGTGTTTCAGTTGAATTACATGCATAATTTTTGCTTCAGCAACCTGAATCTGCAAAAAGACAAGAGCAGTGATCAAAGGTTCTTAAAAAGAGAACGACAGACCAACATTTCACATGTGCACAATTTTTTCCAATTAGTTAGTTAAGCATTTAAAAACACACCCCCATAAATTCACTTCATTCCATTGCAATGAAATCATCTTAAACTATAATGGGTATTGAAAAGTACGGTACATACTGTTTCCTGCTTTGGGATTTGAACAAGAACAGAGAGCAGCTGGTCAGTGTCCAGGAAATGACCTATGGCTAAAGAGTTCAAAAGGACAGATGTTTACATATTTTGTCATGCTCTCTCTTTACTATTTCTGATGTGATTAGAAACCCTTTTTTGCTTGTTCCTGACCATTCTTTAGACCAAAGAAGAGCTCCTCATCCTGCAGTAGCTCTTGTATGGCATCCAAGCGTATGTTGATGGTGTCCACATCAACAAGTGGCTCCAGTATATTGGAGCGTAACCTTCTGGCACCACCAGGTGTTTTAGTGTGGTTAAGTACCCCTAAAAGACTATGTTCACTCCTATTTAAAGTTAAGCGAAGACAAACAGACAGGACGTTGGTATTATTACACAAACAGAACAACTTATAAAGATGATGCTCTCATAGTCTGGTCCTCTTACCTGTGGTCTCTATTATTGACCACCAGTTCCAAGTTAGAGGCAGATGCTGAGTCAATCATTGCCGTCTGTTCGCTCCCTTTAAAGCTCACTTTAAGAGACTTGGCAGCATAGACTGAGTTCTGGATGAACTCTAAATATTTTAGCAAAGCAGCTGCTGCTGCTAGGCAATAATACCTGGGCAAATTGGGAAATTGGGTAATAAAAAAAAATAATACATAGCATCACAGTACATCTGTTGCAATACATTTATGGACTCAGTGGCATACTTAGATTGCACTTCCATGAGGACGGTGCTAAACTCTGGAGCGCACAGCTGCTGAATGTACTCAAGTCCTTTCCTCTCATTAAAATACCTCCTTTGGATGGCAGTGAAAGCTACTCCCTGAAAAAAAATGAATAAAAAAAACATCATTGCCTCACACTTGGTAATTAACAAGTATAAAATGTGCAAAAGATGGGACACACCATACAAAGTTCACAGGAATGCTAACCAAGAATGAGTCAGCTTTTATGTTTTAATAGTGGGTATATATGTGGATGAACTGTGTGTTTCAATCACAACTTCTTTTCTGCACTGGTACCGGGAAGTTCTCTGTGATGAGCTTGAACAGTTTTGTCCCTTTCCCCTTATCACTGGCTGTGTCTGGCATCAGTATTTCCAGTGGCACCAAGATATGAACCTTGGTTATTACCTTCAAAAGAATAATATATGACTGAGACAGAAGTCTAGCTATGATTAACAGTCAACAGAGCATGTGCCTTTTTTTAGCTTTAAACAATGATTGAGTTACTTTGGCATAAGTCCCTGTGTCTGCAAACTGAGATAGTACGAGCTCTGGACATTTCATGTTGAGACTGGCCATGCCTATCTCTCCCCTGGCCAAACCACGCCCTTCAACCACCGCCACAATCACAGAAGCACCAGAGGCTGTGGTCGCAGAGGAGCAACTCGTTGCTAAACAAACAGAGAAATGTGAAATTAGAAATACAGATTCAGCCGTGTTGAAACCCCACTGCATGATTAAAGTAAGAAGAAGAACCTGTGTGATCAGTCAGCGGTGTCCGTGCAGGGTGTGAGCCTGTGGCCCCAGCAGACCCCAGGGCCCTCCTGAATCTTGGTGTCCCTCCATGAGTTAGGAGGGAGGAGCTGTCTGAGGTAGACAGGAGGAGCGATGAGCTTGTCCTGCCTAACTGGAGGTTGTGATGGAGCTGACCTATTTTAAGACAAAATATGAGGAGAGGTTCTGCTTCACACTATTACTGCAGTGCCCTGCCACGGAGACACATTTCAAGCCTTAAAAAATGTGACCCAAGAATTTCATTGATCGACTATAAAAACAATTCAGAGTTTTATGAATTCAAATCGAATGAGTCACTGTTTTTTTGTGTTTGTTTTTTTGATTCAGACTATGTTTTGCGTGTCCTAACACCTGCTGAAGACAAAGATACTGATGTTAGTTCAATCTACTATCTATAAAGTCACCTGAGGACATTCGGGGGAGTGATGGAGCATGGCTGGAGCTCGCACTGCCTTCATCTACGCTGTGATGGGATGAACCGGAGGAGGTAGATGCTGGACCGTAAGAGGTAGCTTCATTTAGCCCGCTTCTGTCCAGTGAAGACACCCCCGAGGTCGGCTCACGCTCCGAGGTGTCACCGCGGGGTGTTACCTCCTCTGTGCTGCTGCGAAACATTTTTTTATATATATATTTATAGACTATTATTTGTTTATAGACTCGTATTATCAAACCTACTTCAGCTACATGTTTCAGATTCAGTGGAAATGCTAGCTTAAGTAGTTGATTAAAAAAACCGCCACAGAGCACGTCACACCAGGCCAACTTGCGCGCGACGACGTCGGGTCATCCTTGCATCAGCGGCTGACATCTGCGCGAGTCTGCCACACAGAGGAAACCGTCTGATTTACATTACTGAACTTTCGGATTGTATGCCAGTCCCTAGTGCCAGTCGTTAATACGAAAATACTTTGCTTTCCAAGCAGAAAACGATGTTTGGCGATAGAGAGTGAATTGATTAACGGTTTGATTGATTGAATGATTATTAGAACATCCAGTTAAATAACAACTGACTTATAGCTAATGTATCCTTAATGAAACAACTGCCATTTTCAAACCAAACCGCACAAAGGATGTACAATTGCAACGTACACTCTGCGCCATGAATGAACACACTTAGGATAATAATTAAAGCCAAAAAGTATATATTGGAGTCCGTGCTAATTTTTCCATTTCTTAGAGTGTCTGGACTCTTGTAATAACGCATGTAAAACCTCAACCTGTAAGACATAATCATGTAATCATGACATACTGAGCTATCAGAATATTTATGCTTTAGGGGTGTCAGTTAAATGTGTAAATAGTAATATAACAATTAAGACAAGAGAAAAAACAAAACAGAAATGGAATTAAAAGAATTTATTTTAAAAAATACAGCAACGTATGGATGAACACTTTAAAACAGCAAAAAAGCTTTAAGCCTTCTGTTTTAGTAAGAACAAAGAAATCGTGTTTTGTGGTGGAGGATTGGTATCGATAAAAAGAAAAAAAAATCACATTTTATCTCAAAAATATTACAGTTGTACAGTATGGCCGAAGGTCTTCCATAACTTTTATCAGCATGAGCAGAACTTCAGAATGTATTCTAAAAAAATGAAAAGCTGCATTTTACATTGAAGACCTGTAATGTCTTTTATTCTGAAAAAATCATAACGGAAGTCTACTTATTGTTCCTGCCGCAGCCAACATGGCGGCCGACGCAGATGACAGTCATTATTTTGTGAGAGAAATAGAGAAAAACGACGGTCGAACCTTGAAATTGAAACAGTGTTATTTGGGAGACGTTGGTTGTGTTGTCTGGGATGCAGCCATTGTTCTAGCAAAATATTTAGAGACGAAACAATTTTATGACCCGTCCTCAGGAGTGAACGTGTGGGCTGGAAGGAGTGTGGTGGAGTTGGGAGCTGGGACAGGAGTTGTTGGTCTGATGGCAGCAACACTGGGGTAAGATAAAGTTAGTTTGTGTGTCCAAGTGTTTGTCTGTCATTGAACAAATATTATACATGTACTTGTGCAACAACGTGTTTATCAGCTAGTGTTAGGTAGTTGCTAGTTCTCCCTTAGTTGGTGTTTATACTCCTTGACTTAGTGAGAAAAACAGCAGCCTCAACATTCTTGTATTAGTTAAAACTATTATCATATGAAAAGCCAAAAAAAGATCAATTTCATTATTGTGTATTGAATCCCATAGAGCTCAAGTTACTGTGACGGATCTGGAGGATTTGCAGACCCTCCTGAGGGTGAACATCATAGAAAACCGGGCACTTGTAACTAGTGGATCAGTTTCTGCCAAGGTACTGAAATGGTTTGTACTTATGTTCTTATTTATTCACTCTTGGATTGGATTTTGAGTCATATATCCAAGCTACATGTTCAGAATATTTTAAGTTGTATCCAAATGCAAACTGTTGGCTTTCCACTCTTTCCAAAGGGGTGAAGATGTGTCTGAGTTTATGCCTCACCCACATTTTGTCCTGATGGCAGACTGCATCTATTATGAGCAGGTATTTTTCCTCTCAGGCTCCACTTAGACCTTTTATTTTAAACTTGAGCCTTTGCAACATTGCATAGTATCATCATCACTGCAAAACAGCACAATCTTGGAAGTTTATCACTGCATTTCTCTTTCCATGCAGTCCATTGTTCCACTAGTGGAGAGCTTGAAGCTGCTCTGTGGACCAGAGACCTGCATTATGTGCTGCTATGAGCAACGCACTGAGGGTGTAAACCCAAAAGTGGAGAAGCAGTTTTTTGAGGTGAGAAATGAAAAGTGTGATCGATTTGTAAATACTAATAAATAAATATGAAAGGAACCATTTTGGCATTGCTTATGAATTTGTCATTGTTGTCTTTTGTGTTGTCTTTAAGTTGCTGCAACAAAACTTCGTCTGTGAGGAGATCCCCTCAGACAAGCAAGATCCAGAGTTTAGTAGTCCAGATATCCACATCCTGCACATCCGAAGAAAAGACTGAGTTTGTGTGGTGAAATTGTCTTGTACAGTAGCCAATCATACATGAAAATCAGATTATGAAATAGAAAATATGAGTCTTTGATTGGATTTGTGAAATATTCAGTTTGTCCTTGTCTGTGAACTTTTTTTAAAAAACAAAACAATAAACAAACATATTTTTAAGTATTTTTATTTCAATACACTGTTTGACATCTTTCTTATGTGTAATTGAAGGAACAAATATTTTAAAAGAACCAATTGTAAAGATAATTTTTTCAAGTAACCAAGTAAGGTCACACACCAGTTTATTGTCTGTCTGAGTAATTTTATGAAATTTTATGGCTGTGAAGGTAACACTTCTTTTTCCTATGTGAAACAACATAGTTTGCAGCCTAGTGAACTACAAGAAACTTCAAACATGAGACTTACTGGGCTTTTGCCCTTATAATTTGCCCATTTATTCTGCTGTGTATGATTGAACATACAGTTTGAGTGTTTATTACTTATGAAAATATTCATAATCACAAGGCAGATTTAATTTTTTTTAGAACACTGATCTTGTGAGGCTTCCCTCAGACATGAGCATGAAAGTTATAGTGTCCTGTTAGAGGTATGGAAATTTAGCCATTTCTCATTTTGAGCACTAGAGGGCAACAGTTGTCTAAAATCCCCAAAAACCCTCAAAACTAACAAATTATGTGTATTTGAGTCCTATCTTCTCAGATTATTAATCTAAATCTGGTTATCCTCAGAAATAAATATTCACTTGAATTGGGAACCCAATGTTGTTAGCACAATATGTTATTAATAATTGTTATTACATTACAGTAAATCCAGATTAAAACTCTCAATCCCTATGTTTATGTAGATTACCCATTTTTAAAAACCGAAGCCAACATACTATGCCAGCTTTTGCCCTCCATGCGAGGGGAATTCCACTCCAAGCCCCAGATTAGCTGGAAGATTACAGCTCTTTTTCAAGCATAAACCATGAAGTACGCCCCATACTCCCACAGGCATGCAGGGGCCCCTCACAGCCTTTCATGCTGCTCTCTGTTTACACAGTGGAGCTGTAGTGTAATGAGCAGGGTGGCCTCCAACACTCAAACCAAATAAAAATGTTAATACTGAAGTTGATGGGGTGGGGTTTACACCAAAGGTCTTATTAAATAATCAAATCACTTTATAGAGGAATATAATAAACTCCTTTTGATTATAAATTATTAAGATGCTCCTCATGCTCAACCTTGCACTTCCCTTTTGGGAGCAAGGAGTGCAGAGCTAACCTGCTTGCCTGAAATGTGCTGATACTGCAAGGCAGGAACATCTGTGATGGCACAGTGCCTCAGATCCATGAATATTCCTGAATTTAGTGGTTAAATTTTTAATTTAAATAGAAATAAGTATCTCATAATCGTTCAGTTTTTCAGCAGATGATTTAGCCTTATGTATAAAGTCATTTGACACGAAATCACAGTTTACCTTAAATGCAACATAGTCAACTGTTTACTTTTCTGAAAACACATACAAGCACAATTCTTCCCGCACTAATTAATGAACCAATTCTATTTGTTAACCAGTATCCTAGTATACTCTGTGAAATATTTAAATTTGGACATGATGGTGAAAAATATAGGTGTGGTTCAGCTGAATCATGGTTTAACAATCTGATCCCTTAATCTCTATAGGCGTTGGTCGATGATATGGCCTATCACAGAAGGAATAGAGTAAGATAAAGTGCCTTTTTTTTTTTCTTTTTTTTTTTTACAGCTACTAAAAATGACTACAGTGGCTCATATAAGATAATCACTCCCTGTGGCCCTCCACTGCCCTCTTCCATGTGCCTGGGGCAGCTGGACTGCCACAATCAGAGTCAGTCTGCTATTGAGGTCTCATTTAGCTTTGACCAGGAAATGTTCAGCTAATTAATTTGACTCACAGCTGGTATTAAGTCCACGTCCCCTCAGTGTGGTGGGGACAGTACCCAGAGGGGTTGTTGGAGAGGTTAGAGGGGAGGGCCACTGTTCGATGTCAACATTCGCTCCCCCTCACCCACAGATAGCTCTCTCAGTCAAATCACTTAAAATCTATTTTCTAGTCCCTCTGCTGTTCTTCCCTCCTTACATGTTCAACAAAAATAATTAAAATAATGTAGTTATACTTGTACTGTTCTTGGGGATGGCTAATTAGACTAGCACTACAGGGGAATGCAGGGAGGCTCACAGTAAATGAGGACAGCCCACAGTGAAGCAGCAGTGTCTCTAATCTGTTATCATATACACCGTACAGTTGATCCTGGCGACTATAAACAGTCATTACTGAACATGTGGCGTACAATATATGCTGCATGCACCAAGACAGAATGAGGGCCCTTTCTGCCAACAGATGGTGCTGTTAGTAGGAATAACTCTTACCTGTGTGAAAAACCTGCAGTAAGAACACTGTTCTGATAAGTATCTGAACAGGCCTCACAGTGCTCTGCTCTAACACTGTCAGGTTAATACAGCGTGATGATGGAATTCAGAGCAGCTGTTATGAGTTTTTGCATGATTAGTTTTACTGTTATGTTTTTGATTCAGGTTCAATTCATGCTAAGGCCAGTCTGCTTTTTATACTTATTAACCATATAGTCTGTATGTAGACTCTTTTTTTCTTCATGCATCCTTCTTGATTGTCTCCAAACCAGAAAACATGAGGAAGCAGTGCAGCGCCCCTCCAGACCAGATGGGTAGAGGAGAGTGACTCCATGCAGCCTGTGTGGTGCGCTCCACTCTGCTGCATCACAGCCAAGCGACACAGAAGATCCTTTGTGTCACCATCATCACGCTGCCTGGAGCCAAGAGACACTGTTCCAGAAAGGAAGACTCATTTTCTCACTAACTATTAGGGAGTGGCTCAAGAATAGACATCAAACTGGGCTGATTAAAAATAGAAGAAGGCTGTATAAATGTGTAACTCCCCTGATCCTGCACCCCCTACCACCTACCACCTACCACCCCCACCACCACCACCGCCACCTTTCCACGCAGACAGAGTACCCGTCTCCCCTTCACATGACAAACTGGAGCCCACTGAACTTTTTTATGCTGCACAATAAGACAACAGGCCAGAGTTTTGCTCCAAAAACAAATCATGTGATAAGTGTGTTGCAGCTCTCTGTCCCCCATCTTCAAATAATGAGGTGCCAAAACTCAAATCATTTGTGGCTCTCTGCAGATTTGCAAGCAAGAGGTGCTACAGTGGCAGCGACGGGACAACTAGCTTATAGAAACACAATGCTGGACAGCCCCCCTCTCCCCCAAAACACACACACACACGCACGCAGGGTAACAGAAGGAGGGCGGGGGTGCTGTTAGGACAGCTGTGTCGCAGTTGAAGGGGGACACAAATCCAGTACTGTGAGAAGATTGTGCGCACTTGCCCCCCTACCTCCAGTCCTGTTAATACAGTAACATTATCACTGTGAGAAAAAAAAAATCTTTTTTTTTTTAAAATTTTGTAGCAACACAAGTATTAACATTTAAATATCAAAAAACACACACCTGTATAACTCCTGTTAGTCATTGCATGCAGCATTACGTTTCAAAAAATCAGTTTAAAATGCTGTTTATCTTATAAGTATACATACATACATACATACAGCTTTAGTGTAATGACGAACAAGGACTGGACTTCAATTTGATATTAGTAAAAATGCAAAAATGTATTAATCTCTTGCTTAAATACCTCAGGTTCATGGAGACTTGACTGCCTGTGACTGTTGTCCTACAGCATTCTCGTGCAATGATGTATTTGTCATCATTAGGATGTGTGGCGGCCCAGCACTGAGGGGAGAATTGCAGAAGGGAGGGGTGCAGCGAGTGTGTGTAGCGTTTCCCTGAGTCATTACCTCTCGGTAGTCTGAATCTGGACTGTGTGAGTGTGTACAGCAGAGCTTAACTTGCCAAGGAACTGAGATTTCTTCCAAAACCCCAAACTGTTGTCTAATCCAGACGCACTGTCACTCGAAACACTGACTCCTCTGTAATTACAGCGATCTTGTCAGATATACAGATGTAGTCAGTCACGGAGTGTGACAGCAGTGGTGGCAAGTTGCTGAAGGAAGCCTTTGAGGTTGCCTGGCATGGATCTTCATCATTCTTTTACTAAGTGTGTGTGGAGGCTGTGAGTGAGTACATGTAGCTGGTGGATGCTCATGCTACAATGACTCCTGTCCAGTCTTCAGTGTGAGTGTTTGGGAGGTTTTGTGACGCCAAACAGACAGTACATGGAAGAGGTCGGTGCTGTGGGCACAGTCTGAATAAGCCTTTGGCCGACCTCAATAACAATGATTTCATTTTGCTTCAGAAACAGATGCACTCAGATATCCGTCCCTTCCAGCCAAGAGACTGCAGCATCATCTATATTGCCTGCCCCTCCTTCTCCTAAACTGTAGCATTGCTTGCATTTGAAAGGCAAGATGGTTAACAGTCAGCTATGATACTCTTTACACTCTGTGTGTTACAGCTGGAAAAACACAGCATAGGAGTCCAGGGACACACTGGTCCAGACTCTCACACAGCTGTGCTAAACATCCTGTAATTCTCAGGAGGAATCAAGTGGACAAAGTCAGGTTTTCACAAAATGGAATATAAATAGAAGCCCTGAGGCTTAAAAATGTAATTGGACTTACATTTGATGGTTTTTAAAGTGGAAAAACAAATATGATTACAGGCCAGTGAAACTGTACCACACACAACTGTGTGGTTAGTGACTTACATTGTGTGGTTAATGCTTGCGTGAGCACTTGATCTTTCCATTAAAAAAAACCAAATTGCTTATGTCACATGGCCCTCCAATGCTTCATAACAATTTTCTGGTTCTCTGAATTTGTAATTTCACCACAGCAAGTAACCTTCGCTGCAGATATGAATGGAATGTATTTTGGACCAAAGCCCAGAGTGCACCTTGGACTTAACAGCTTCACAATTTCAACCTTATTTAGCCAGCCAACGCAACAGCACAGCCCCTTTTAAAACATAACATGTATGAGTAGTGCCTGCACTGAGCACCTGCAGTCAAAACAAACCCGAATCGAACCTATAAAACAGACAGAAAAAAAAAAGGCTAACCCTAACCCGGGGGTTTGCATTAAACATGGCATTCAAGAACGTTAACCTCAGCAGGAAACCTGAAACGACTCTCAGCCACTTCCGGACCTGTTTTCTAAGCTTTGTGTGAGTTCATTATTCAACAGTTCACTTGAAAGGAATACCCAAGGTGCAGAGGGTTTAGCCAGAGGACAGGGAGAAGTTTCCTAACCAAAGAGGCCGTTTTAACTGTCCTTGAGCATATGTAGCCATTTAACCAAGCTGTATGAACTGTATATAGTTAGGTGCTCCCAGCTACCATTTGGCAGATGAACAAACAGCTTTAATAACGGTGCACGAGAATATCTGCGTCTGCATGCATCACAAATCCTATAGTGATTATCCATTTGGGTGTGTCTGTTGAACTGTGGGCCTTAAACCAGCGATGACTATATTCCCAACCCATGAGCAGTAATGGGTGTTACTTTAGTGCTACAATACCTGTGCAAATGTTACCCTACGGCAGGGGTTAACAGGAAGTGAAGACAAGTGAGGAAGGCAAACCACACCTCTGAAAACCACCAACATAATTCAAGCTGTAGGCGTGTCAGGAGTGCAGCTGCAACCACAGTTGATCCTGAGCTGTTTCAAATCTCTTTAAAATTGACAAATGGAGGGCGAGGTTTCAGAGTCACAGAGGAAATAACATGTGGGTCCAAATTTGCAGAATTTGGCTAACAGAGAATCAGATCTCTTTTGATTTCTTCCCACTCTTCCTCTTACCACGAAGGACAGAGGAACTGACTGGAAACTTGCGCCACAGCCGCCTATGTGATACCGAAAACACCACTCCACACTGGCACAGATCCCATCAGGCCGTTGTCATAGGAACTGCCACAACAAACAGGCACTCTGGCCGCCCAAGACAAATCTGTTATACACATTCTTGTACAAACCAGTGGCAGCATTGAAGTCATACGCCTTGTTATTCTGTGAATTTGACACCACTATGTTATGAATCAAGTGCTTGATATCTTGAGATGCAGAAACAACCTGTTGCTGTGCTGTATGAATACAATCATTTTCTACCCCCGCCCCCCCAACTGATCCGCCACTTTATGAGCAAGAAGAAAAAGACCTATTACATGAAGCTCTTACTAATGAACTTCTCTCCGTGACCCCGAACCTATTCCTAACCTTTCCTCTCAGGAAGTGCAAGGAATTCCAGCCGAGCACAGAGGGAGTTGACAGAAGGGCCAGGGGGGTCTCATCTTTGCGGAGGAAGGGGTCATAAAACCTTGCTGCAGTCCCTGTCCTTGCCCCAGGGGCCTCGCTTTTACCAATAAAGCTGTGAGGATCATATGGTTGTAATGAAGTGGTGGCAACCAAAGTGGCCATTACAGCCCAATTAAACTGCCATCAGTGTCTAATGGAGGCCTTTGACCGAGCCCTTACTGAAAGCAAGTATTTACAAATACTCTCAGATGCTTTGACACTCTCAACTTGCAGGATGGCCGATACTTGAGTATGTAAATCACGGCTGCAGGTGGCGTGTAAGTTGTGTGAAACATCTCCTGTCGAAGTGGAATCATATCTGTCTGTGTCACCTGACCTCTGACGGAAACTTCTGTGGTGCTAAAACAAACATCCTGAGGCCTTTACCTCCACCAACTTGCTGAGCACCATATTTTTTTTTTTTTACACAACCAAAGCCATCATTATACAGCCAAACTTCAGTGGATGCAGACACATGTGAACACAAAGATACTGCAAATGCTCCACTTGTATGCTCGCTACAAGGAAGTGTGCATCCTGTTCTTATTAATGCAAGAAAAATGCAAACTATGTGCTTTTTGAGCAGCTTACCTAGTACAAGTTTTTATGTGGATGTGTAAAACACTGGCAAAGACACAGTGCCCTTCAGTGTGCTGAGTGGAAAAATCCTCCAAAATCTGCAGAATAATACTAAGTAATCTTTTGTAGCCCTAAACACAGCAGCCAGGCAGTTTAACACCATCAATCCTGTCTTTGTCAGGAGGGAAAACACTCTTGTTAATCAGCTTTAATGGAAACTAAAACATTCCTCTGCAATGGTGTCATCTCAGTTTTACTGTAATAGTAAATATCTTTTAAAGAGATATTTTCTACTTTCTTTTTGCAATGAAAATGTGATGTAGTAATACAGAATACTCACGGTAGGAAGAAACGGTTGTTCAACAGCAGCAGCAACAATTGAATGAGGTCAATATTTAAGTAAAGGAGAAAAAGGGAATATTAAAAAAAAAAACAGGATGTGAGCCTCATATAATGTCAAAAGATATCATTTTTTCAATGGGCAGTGTTGATATTTGGAATGCAGGATGAATGATATTTAATGCTGACATCAAAACAAATAAAAGTCATGTATAATTCCAAGCACATTATGATCTGATATACATAATAACTGCAGCCAGTGACATATTGTTTTACGTGGAATGATTTTTAATTAATGAAAGAGAAAACCACATTAGGTCATGCAGTAGATTTCAGAAACTGACTGGTATTTCAGGGAGGGTGGTGAACTGAATTCTGCCATACATAATAATATATTTGACACCAGTACAAGGTTTAGCTTAGTTTCCTGTCATTTAGGATGGGATAAATGTGTTGATGGTGATCAGGGAAATTTAGGCAAAGGTTTACCAAAGTGCAGGGCTTACAACCACCTTTCAAAGACTCACAGAGGCTGACAAAGCAGCTTGCAGATGTGTGTAAACATTTTTTGATAAAAAATTAGTAAGACATCGGCGGATACAAATCATCTCAAACTGCCAGATAATTGCCTGATTAATGTGCTGACTGATTAATTGTTCCATCACTAGTCATATTTTCTTACTCTGCTAACAGGTATTGATATTTTGACGTTGGAAAGATGCTCCATAGATTGGACAGAGATCACACTCATTTTTAAGATATTAAAAAAAATACACAGTATGCTTCCAGCGTCATTGTGACACTCTGTCTATGCTTGTGATTATGTGGAAAGAGTGCAACTCAATGGTTGTGAATGGCTCCTTGTTAAGTAAAGTGCCATAAATTGTCTCATGTGCTCTCTTCACAAGTTACTCATATACTCATTTCACTCAGGAAAAAAAAAAATCACAGAATAGCTTAACTCTGGTGAGATTAATACATTTCTTTTGAATTGCTCAACACCAGCCCTGCATCATACATCATTCTCACTGAATAAAAAACTGACTCACTTTTTTTGTACAAATCCCAACTAAAAGCAAACTCAGGAAGTTACAGCTGACAGCTCAGCATCAACTCAACTATGGCTCACAACCAACATGCGACATTCAAAAAGAATTCACAATTCAGCTGTATATCTCCGCTGCCCCTCTGACTCTCATGCAAACGATCATGTGGCTCTGTTGTTGCATCAAAAAGACCAGCAGTTGGACTTCCTGTTTTGTACATTTTCCCATTTACTGGCAAGGGAAATGAGGCCATCAACTCTGATGGTGGACATAACTCTTTACGAAGAATTTGGCCAATAGCACGAAAACCCTGGAGAATTTTACAACTGCAGATTTTTACTTTGAAGAAGAAGTATTCTTTTAAGCCTTGTTACTAGTTTTTAAAAAAACACTTAATACTACACTCTGGCCTTATTAGATAAAAATGCCTTTCAATCTTTGAAAAAAACAAACAAAAAACAAACAGACGCAACAGATTTAAAATCACTTTTTTAATAAGACATTACAATGACATTGTTCTGTACATGGTTCCCCCAGTCAAAATAGGAGTAAGAGCTGCACCACGGGGTGTCTTCAACATTTCATTGGTAAACAGCTCCCTCTGACTGCACGACAGATGGACTCTGATGTAGGGTTACTGTACTTTCGTACTCATGCTACAGATATAGGCTATCATATAATGTCCCAATAATGAGACTAATCAACTGTGGTATCAGATTGAGAGAGCTCAGAGCTGAAAGACATTCCTTTGGAAAGATTGAGTCGATTGACTATGTGTTACCCAAAATTAAAAAAAAATGCATCCCGACAAGCATGTTTAAGAGTTACTGGAGGCCTATTTGTTGAATATTCAGCACAATTAGGTATCAAGACGTGACACAAAAGGTCAATCAGTAAACTATAGCCCACATAAAGGGATTGGGAGGGGTAACAAAACATGTCGGAGGTAATTTTTTTTCTCTGATGCCAAGACTGATGACGATGAAATGTAAGCAATGGTGAACATTTTCAGTCAATACCAATGAGAAGAAATACTTTCATCACAGTACTGTGTTTAAACAAATGTCAAAGTCCTTCACCTAGGCTACATGAAATGAAAGCAATGGTGAACATTTTCAGTCAATACCATTGAGAAGAAATACTTTTCATCACAGTACTGTGTTTAAAACAAATGTCAAAATCCTTCACCTAGGCTACATGAAATGAAATGTAAGCAATGGTGAACATTTTCTGTCATTACCATTGAGAAGAAATACTTTTCATCACAGTACTGTGTTTAAACAACTGTCAAAGTCCTTCACCTAGGCTACATGAAATTAAAGATCTCACCTTAGAAGAAAAAAAAAAAGATAAAGGTCCAATGCAACAGAGACCAAAGAACCTTGAAACAAGCTTAAGTCCAAGAATGAAGATATAAACCTCAGCTTCATTAGAAAAATAATATAAAATAGGGAACAGAATAGGCAAAGATGGTGATCTCTGTGGCTTTAACATTAGGACCAATTAATTCAATATTCATCAAGCAAGCCCCAAATTAATGAATATGATAAAGGCCTGCTAAAGAGTACAAGCAAACTTTAAGCCAGCAAACCCAGTTTAAGATAAATTAGTCATGGGGTAAACGTAGTATTAAAATAAACGGGAGATAATCAACTTTTTCTTAATCATACTTATTTTGAGAAGTTATTTGTTACTTGCAACTTTATTATATTTTCGACCTAAAACAGTCTGCACTCAATCATTAAGATTTGTAATTTGAGGTTAGCCATGTCAAGCCCTCATACAGTCCATCACCTGAGGTCGCACAGGAGGGCTGAACATACCAATTCCTATCTCTGATACGGGTCAATCCGAGCTTCTCTTGGATTTCGTGCGGTTTCATGGCATCCGGAAGGTCTTGCTTATTGGCGAATATCAAGATGATGGCATCCCTCATCTCCCGGTCATTGATGATGCGGTGAAGTTCCTGCCTCGCTTCGTCGATGCGATCCCTGTCCGCGCAATCCACCACGAAAATTAACCCTTGGGTGCCTGTGTAGTAGTGTCGCCACAGAGGACGAATCTTATCTTGGCCTCCAACATCCCAGACGTTGAACTTGACATTTTTGTAGGTGACAGTCTCCACATTGAAACCGACTGTGGGGATTGTAGTGACAGACTGTCCGAGTTTCAGTTTGTAAAGGATTGTTGTCTTGCCAGCAGCATCAAGTCCAAGCATTAATATTCTCATCTCCTTGTTGCCAAAAATTTTTGAGAGCATCTTCCCCATTTTGAACTCTTGTGCATATATACTTTGCTCCTAACCAGAGAATGTCAGATAGCGTGCTCAAGACTATTCAGTTTTTTTACTACAGCTTCAGTTTATGGGCTGACTCGTGAGAACATGACTCAACGTAGAGCATATGTGGGGTAAAAGTCAAAAATGCACATTCATGTTAAAACCTAACACACAGTACTTAGTGACTTTTTGCTTGAGAGTCTGAGCGTCCTGTGAAGTGCTGGGGCATTTACGTTCAGAGTATCACAATATTTGCAAGGCCTGTACACAACATGGCACGGTTACACTACGAACTTGGCAGCAGCTGTTGCAGGACGTTCATTCTGTAGCCCAAACAATCAACGTTAAACTGCGTAACAAAGACAAGCCGTGGCGATTAAAAACTGCAACGAGCAGACAGCGTGTGTACATAAGGCCCCGGAAAAGCCGCGGTAACGTTACTTGTTAATTCCTTCTGGTGTTTGTGTCTGGCGGTCCTCCTCATCGGGTGCGCCCTTGTTCTCTTCACGGCTACCGGAGGAGAAAATCAGCTTTTTGCGGCTGGTCCATCAAGCAACGCGCCGGGCGACTTCTTCGTGAGGGACTTCTTCGTAAAAAAAAATATCCTCGGTGACTCAGCAACACATGTATCCACTCATGAAACTCCACTTGTCCCCCTGAAAGAGATTTAGGAGGAGGGTCAGACATGCCAAATTAGCAGGCTACCTCTCATGGCTGCTAGAGAAGGCTAGCAAGCTAACATTAGCTAGCATGTTGCCTAGCAAGCTAGCCGTAAGCTAACTAGACAACGGTAGTTGACTGTTACAAACTACTCATGTCTGACTAAAAAATACGCGCCACAGTGACAAAAAAATTACCTCACATCTTTCAAACTTGAGCATTTAATTGAAATATAAGTAATTTACCTCCTATCTCCCTCCTCCTGTCTCGGTAAATACACCCAGCTCCCGTCTTTCTCCTTTAAGCAGAGCTGGTCGCAGTGCTGCTACACCGGAAAGGTGTGGAGCTGCATTAACCGCCACTTCCTCCCGTCTACTTTATTCAGCTACTGCTGCCTAGGACAGCTCTCACTGTCTGGGGCATCCACGACTTACAGAATAAAATAATAAAATAACCTTTCTGACATGAAATAATATACAACATTACTTCTTTGAGCACAATGTGTTGTATTTAGTTTGTAGTGAATGTCATAAATAAACTGCAAGTAGTGTAAAAATGTAGCCTAATGTTCTGCATATTTAAAACTGTGCATTTACTACCATAGTGTTTTCTTTTAGGTTTCTCTCGATCGTAAATATTATTAAGGAAAACATCTCGATTTATGTGCTCATAAAATCGCATAGAATGGGTAAATATTTCAAAATCACATGTTTTTATATGAGAAGGGACTATAGAGGGGACTATCTAGGTATCAAAAGGGTGACACTGCCCCCTTGTGGCAATTATATTCTACATATTATACGTTGAATATATTCTGTGTTTTACATAAAAGCAAGCCCTCATTTACTGCTGCACAAAACTACACTCGCATTACTTTTAATGTCGTATAATATCATATTTTGCATATATTACAATAACGTATTCAGTGAAACTGTCTATAAGAGACAACTTATAAACTCAAAAGAATTATGGGCATCATTATGTTGTCATTGACATACATAACCATGGATGGTTTACAGATTATATTACCAATTAGTCAAAGATAACAGTCAAACCTAGATATATTTAAAGATGTCTTAGTTCAGTTGCTAGTTAAGATGTCAATAAGAAAAAATCAGGGACTTTTTAAAAATAGGGGTTTCTTATTATCTGATGCTCTTAATGAGATGGTTCTTGCTCCATTTCACTGCAGGTGCTGTGCTGTTTGCTCCTCACTATGCTTACATTCTTTTACTGATATCTTTGTCTTTCTTCGCCAAAAGCTACAGACACTGGGTCCTGAATGCTTACAAATCCCTGGGGCTTTTATTTTTGAGAGACACAGATGGCTAGAACTTATAGTTTTTATCTCAATTATTACTTAATAGTGTGGGGCGTGACCACAAGACAACACAGCCATTCTACTGTATCTGTGACCAGAAATATGAGACTAGAACAAGAACAGGATGGAAAATCTGTGAGCAGTTTGGATTTTGAGCCAATGAGGATAGCCAAACTGGAAAAGAAGATTGAAAGGCTAAATCAAATACATGAAAGTGAACAATTTATTGACTCTGTAGCAGCTACTGTACAAGGTCTTGATGGAAAAACTACTATACTGGGGATACATTTAATGCAGAGCATATCCAAATTTAAAATACACAATGTGATGGGTGTAAAAATGGCTCTCTTTTTAACAAAATGAGGCATAAGTGATATTTCACTGTGAAATAGCCTTGAAAAAAAGTGTCTCCCAACAATTAACTAATCAAGGATATAATTTTCACATTTCATTCATATATTTAAGTGAGTAAATGCTGTTAGTAGTCCTTTATATAAAAGGTGCAAATTATACAAAAGTTTAGCTTAAGCATGACAGGGAGAACTTAATGCATGAATTCATGTGGAACATGTCATGAATTCTTGTTGCTCACCATTAAAAAAGATCAAGTCAATTTTAGTTATATTTATGTGATTTTTTTGTACTTACTAGAGCTTCAGTTGAGGAATAATTCACATTTACTTCTTACATTAATTTACATGACATGCTAGCTGGACTTCTTAAATAAAAGTCTTCCCCTAATATAATCGTACACGTGTGTTTCTGTGTTTTTATGTGAATGTTTGTAGCTGATGCCCAGTTTTATATTAAAAATATATTACTAAATTTCTATGAGTCACAGGTACTGTTTAGCTCTCAGAGATGTTAAGCAAATATACAGACCTAAAATAAAGTTTTAAGTAATTGAAAATTAGCTAACTAATCAATTTTGTGATTTGTACCCTAACTATCCAGTCTTATCACATTAATACCTGTTTACCCGCTGTGAATGTCTTACAGTTAGCAAAGGAGATTATTAACTGACATCAGAAATGTTACAAAATTACAAAAATTTTAGAAACGAAACACAGAAGTAAATGTTTCTTTGTTTTGAGTTCTACAAACACACCCATCTGATTAAACACAGTTTGATGCCACATGAAAGGTTTGTTCCAGAGAAGCTTCAAATTTAAATGTGCCATGCCAAAGTGTGCTTTTAAAAATAACTGTATACATATGTGTGCTTTCGTGCCATTGTTGTTTATTTATTAAGCTTGTTGATCAGAGGCATTTGTTTATGTCCTGTTGCCCCCTTCCCAGCTTTCTCATCTGTCTCCCTTTTTTTCCTTTCATTAAAAATGTAAATTAAAAGTAATGCTGTCTTTTTCATGGAGAGAAACCAATATTCACTGTTACTTCATCTAGAATCATCTAGATATTTAACCAAGTGAAATTGTCCATAAGAGACAACTAATCAACTCTGGTGAATATCGCACTATAATGCCGCCTCATTTGTCAATAAAATGTGAACAAGGCCTGTTTGATTTAGAGTTGTTGAAATATTTGAACATTTTCAGGGCATCCTTTCGAAAATTAAGTAAGACAATTTTTTAAAACTGCTTTTAATGTTTGATAATTTTTTATAATTGTGGTACAAATTTTCGTGATTCAGTAACTTCCTTTAAACTATATGTCCATGTCTTCTTTTCAAATTTTTCTTAAATCATCATTTTCAGTCTTTAAAATAAGTCTGGTTTCTTGTGACTTTAAGTTTTGACGGGCTAATTTTAACAGGGCGTTGGTCATTTGCATATTCCAAGAAGTGGCAGTGCTGACAAAGTTAATTTCTGCCTTGACAACATGTTATTAGATGTTGATTTTTTCACCTATGTCAAAACACCAAACCCCATTTTTCACATTAATGAGGAAGTTTTTTCTTGCTCTGCACAAGTTCCAGATGCCATTATACTTTTTAATCTCATAATATATGTTATTTAATCAACTAATCCAATGTTCTAAACTAAATAGGATCTGAAAGGTTTGTCCGCTTAAAACCAGGTCTAATCAAATTGTTACTGTTAGTGTTATGACACACTAACATGTTAGCCAAGTTTTTTGATTTTTTCAAATCAAGTACCTTTAATTATTTGTACATGTGTCTCAAATGAATTACATGGTCCTCTCTCTGTAAAAATAATAACAATGTGGGTTGCCCTGTCATGGCAAATAGAGGTAATGGGTGCTGTTCCCAATTTGTGCCAAAACAGGCAAAATTTGTTGTGTTTTGATCTCAATATCTCTCTAAGCAATGTCCTCTCTTGGTCCGATAAAGCGAATGGTGATGGACTGCACATGAAGAGAACTTTTTTAGGTTTTCCACCATTCAAGGCACTTTACAGTATATTACCTTCACATTTTCTTGGACACACTTTCATAGACTAATGGCAGAGCCTTCCATTCAGTGTGCTACCCTGCTCATCAAGAACAAACGCGCACATACACACAGAAACATACTGATGGACCACCCAATTTGAGGTTCAATATCTTGCCCAACGACACATTGATATGCAAACGGGAATCAAACCCTAAGCATTCTTATTAGGGGACAACAAGCTCCATCCTCTGAGCGACAGCCCACCTCCAACATGTTATAACTAAATGAGCAACACTAAAAAAACAATGCAAACCATTGTCAAGCCTAGTAGGGGCCAACATTGTAACAATTCAGTAAAAACTATAAACATAAAGTAATTATGACTAATTGAAATTACAAAAGTTCCTGATATAAACTTGAGTTGGGCTACTTCAACTTGGAGTGAATGGGTGGAAGTGTAAATTGCACTTCTAATTGACTCCAAAGCAACTGCAACAATTTATATTTTTTATAACATCATTGAATCAAATAACAACTTGAAATGGTTCACTCATGGTGATAAATCTTTAGAGATTTATCTGCTGAATCTGTAGCTACCTTTTGCTCATCAGGGTGTGAGCACCGGATTTTATGCAACACTAAACTTTTGAGTCTTTGTACTGACCTCACTGTAACTTGGCAATTTTTTTTCACTGAATTATTATAACAGTCTGAAAAATCAGGTTCTATTCTTTGCTTAGTAACTGTCCCTTTCCAGTAACCGAATAGGAAGTTCATCATGAGGTTGTCTGTATGATTCATCCATATTTAACTTTTTGCCTCTTGGTTTTTGGTAAACCAAATCATTTTTCAAAAGAATTTTCACTTCTGCTTTTTGCCTTTTTTAGTTATATATAGTTTAGTTTAGTTATATATCCAATTATTTTTACAATCTCACAATTGGCCACTTTATAATAATTAGGCAGATTGTGTGTTTTAAGTTACTTACCTTCTTAAATGAAAGATTTGTCTCATGCCAGGCAAAGAAATACATAGAACTACAGCAGTAATTGCTGTTAAATGCCATATTTTGATGCTATGAGAATATAATCCCACCATAAAAAAAAAGAACCAGCCAAAGGCACAGTGAAGACTGGCTTTTATATAAACATTATTTTTATCATCTATATTGTGTTTTTTGTTTTCTAAAAATTTTTGCTAAATTTATTATTTAGCACTTATTTCACAGTGTGCAACTTGATATTTTTCCGTTTAAATTTTGTAATGTGATTATAAATACATCAGCCATTTAGTGTGCATAAAATTATTTTTTTTTAACATTAATTAATCAGTGGAAGTATCCAAGTATTATTATTAAGTGCATACTTTGTAGCCTTCTCAATACAGATTGTTCAATTAAATACATAATACCTGCATTCCCTTGCAGGAGAATTATCAACTTTTTTTATTTCAACATTTTCTATAATACTGCAGGTTATAATTTTACGCAGAAAATATATCCTTATCTTATAAAACCTGACACATTGCTTTATATTACTACACCAAATTTGATCAAATGTTTTATAAATTCTAGAAATTGGTTCGGTCTTGTCCAGTGAATTGTTCCCTATTGTTACTGCACAGATCATAGGCTAAATAACACAATAAAAAAGGGCTATTCTGCATTACAAGCACTTTATTTTTGCCGAGTAGCTTAAGTACACATTGTTGGTTAAAGTTTTGCACATTTACCTTAGAAATTTTTTTTGTGTAGATTTTCAGTCTAATGTACTGGAGCATTTAACATTGTGGCATTGCTGAACGTTTGTTTAACAGTGTGTGTGTCCTTCCATTGGATAAAACAAAAACAGGTACGCCAACTACTAATTAACCGACCATGGACCTAAATGTTACAAGTTTAATACCGTAAATAACAATTAAAATGCTTGATGTTTATATGCCGACCATATAATCAACACCATTTGTTGCTGATGTTGACATTTCCCCAGAGACATTCATGAATGCACGATAGGAATATTTATTTATAGATATATATACGTATTTAAATTGATGTGTGTGTATTAATATATTATTACTATATATTATTATTATAATTATTATATTATATTGTATTATGTTATATTATTTATTGTTTTATTTTGTTGTAATATTTGTGCATATGCTCTTTATGTGTATAGCATGAAGGGGCTGCAACCGACATTTTACTGTGCAACCCTGAGCTATAAAATGACAAAACAATGTACCATGATTTCTTGATAATAACTATTCGAGAAGTAATAATAATAAACAGAACCAAAACTTACCAACATTGTGGACCATTAAACATTAAAATTACTGATGCACATCACAGTGTAGCATATGGTGCAGCATATACAACACAAAATATATATGTATATGATCGTTGGTAAACAATGCAATACAAGACATAATGAGTAATTTACAATAAGGACACACTTCTGTACTGAATTTAAGACTTGAAGATTTTTCTACCGCTGCTAATGATTTAAGCCTCGAAACAGCTGCATGCAAGTTGTAATCGTTTCATACAAAGTTCTATTCTACATCTTAACTACATAAAGTGCAGAGGATTTTTGGTGCGTTTCTTGCACTTTAGACCGCGCCCACTGAAGTGACGTCATATGTGATACTGCCCATCCGCGATTCAAGGGCAAAAATACAGAGGGGTCCTGCGTTAGGAAATTTCACCATAGACTTTACTTCTTTAGAATTAATCAACACGATGGTTCCGCCCTATCTTTTATACATCACATGATTGTGATGGACGCTGCCTTTCTGTATATAAGATCGGAGAAACAGCACCATCTCTCAGGGTGCCAACAGCACTTGGAGACCACCGTGTTTTGAACACTTCCAACGAGCGCTTCTCTGAAGAGGTAGAACCGGCGAATCTCAACATCATGGCGGACGTCAGTCTAACACCACTCGCCCGGGCTCTGTCACAGCCACAACTGGATGGGATAGCCGGGACGTGTGATGTTGGTCCTCCGCGAAATGCTCCGCTGCAACCGTCCAGAAGAAGGCTGTTATCGAGCTGCGCCTCCGTTGAGGCCGTTGAGCGGATGACCTCGGCCCAGGAGGCGCGCGTGCTGGTCATCAACACCGGGGGAACCATCGGAATGACGCTTCATGATGACGGTAGCTAACGGTCAAAGCTAACTTAATCAATTGTTGTGTTAATTTACTGTCCTGTACCCTGGAAAAAGCGGTGTAGCTTGCTATTACAACAGGTAGCTTGTCGTTAGCTGTTGCTGCACACGTTGTTGTCATGTTGCTCTCACGTTGCTGTGAGCATGCAGCAAACACGCTCCCGCGTGACAACAAGCCAGCATGTACATCCTAAAATAGATCTGCGTACAGTTAGACTACACAGGTAGAGCAAGGTTAGCACAAACCCTCATGAGGCTACATTTGTGTATATATGCGCGAACGGAACCAGACCTGAAATGGACAGCTGTTTGAGTGACGAACACAACCAGTTAATTTAAATTATTGGTGTCTCAAAGACACCAATATGAAGCATGAGCAACCTCACAGATCCTCTCAATGAATAACTTGATGTTGACAAGAGGTATTGGGTAAGGTCAGTGAGGCAAAATAAGATACAAAGGTCTTACTGGCTTCAGGTGTAAGCTGGGCAAGGACTCAATATTTGACATCCTGTATTATAGGCAAGTGTTGTATTTACTTAATAGTATTTACTCGCCTTCTAAAACAGCAGTTCGGACAATGCTACAGTATGTTATAAAATGATCATATTAATTTTGGCTTGTCTCTGATCCTGCACATGAGCTGAATAGCATATTGCTGGATATGCCGAAATAAAGAAAAGAACATGACTGTTGAAATTTGGAAACACTTGCCACCAAAGCTTGATTTGGTACCATCAGCTGGCTGAGAGGACTCCTCAGCCTTCTGACCACGCAGTTGTTTTAAATGAGCTTTCAAACGTTTAGGCTGTAGAAAGCCCTCTTTACTAATGGATGTAATTTTGCATAATTTTTTTGCAAAAAATGCTGTAACCCAGGTAAAAAAAAAACAACAAAAAAACAGTTTTGCTCCCCCAATGTGCCTTCTTATTTAACAAGTTGAAAAACAATTTTTTTTTCATGAAAATTTTTCTAACATCATTTTATAATCTGTAAGAACAGGTGAAAAACAATCTATCCTTAAAAAAAATGACTCACCCATTATTAAGAACAGTTTTTTTTTTACACTTGGCTTTCAGGGCATCCGTACCTTAACTCTGATGATAGATTTTTTTTCTTCAGGGCTTGTGCTCTTGTGACTAACAGCTGCCATGTGTCATTTCTCATGTAAACTGACATGAAGAATTTCAGCCATTGCTCATTCCTGTTGCCCAAAACCACAGCTGCTCCCACAGCATCAGCTGTAGTCACAGTCCATCACTTTTGATTCAAGATTTTAGAAATGTGTCTCGTTTGACAACCTCTTAAGTCAGTGTCTAAGAATCTTCAACAATGCTATTTCCTACATTTACCACTAGGGTTCAGTATGAGACTGATGTGTTGCATTGAGAATATTGTAACATAAGAATATGTAAATCCCCTTTAACTATTCTCCTAAATAGTCATAGATTTTCAGTAACAGGCCAAGCTAAGAAATAATAAAATAACCACCCTCTCTATTTCTGTAACCCACAGTGCTTGCACCAAAAGCTAACGCCTTTGTGGAGAGCCTGCGCAAGTTACCCATCATCCATGATGAGACATATGCACAACAAACCGGCCTGTATGACTACTATGGATACAACACGCTGGTCCTGCCGTAAGTGCACCAAGACTTCCTACCTGCTTAGTCGACAGAAAGCTGAAACTATATTTAGGGAAATTACAATATATGTTGTCCTGCTTTTCATGTTCATGTGTGACTGTCCTGACTTAAACAGTGTGTGTAAACTATGTGCAGTGCCTGTTTTTATTTGTGTACAGCCATAGTTCAAAGGGAACAGGATTTTTTTTTTTTTTTCACTAATGTGTACAGTGGAAACCTCATGTTGTGATCATGGCTGTCCTATTCAGACTAGTCACTACAAGCAGATGATTATTTCTACCAAATTCTTTTCCTTTTCTTAATTTTTCATGCAGATACTTATTGAATAATAAGCAAATGAATTGAAACAGTACTGAAACAGGCATTAACTGAACATCACTGGCTGTTTTTAAAATACCGCACAGCCTTTTTCAGCACTAAGGGCCAGCTCAAGGGGGCGTTACATGACCAAGCATAATCAGGGAAATCAATCTTAGGTGCCAGTGCTCATTTGTTTTTTGTCTCCATCACTAGCAGCCTGTCACTGGTTTTTAAGTAGATGAAAAGAACACCAAGTTTCACTGCTACATCCTGTTGCAGTCACAGGTCGCCAGCTGACAGGGGACGAGTAATCTATGAAGGAGTAAAGATAAAAATTTTTCATCATGTAGCCTAGTGAAATAACCAAAATGAACACTGTATAAGCTGACTTAATAATTAATATAAGCACATTTTTGTTTAAACATTTGTTTTTTAATGACCAAGGCTTATTGGTCCATATAAGAGATCGCTGTAAGCTGTTTGCAATGTAGATGATTAAATCCAGCTTTAAAAACACTTAGAATTATTTTCAAACGTCACAGCTGTCTGTCTTCGTTGTTGTTGACTGTACTTCATTTTATCACTTTATCACTTATATTGAACTGAAAGATTATCATACAACGTGTGTTTCATCTTCCACCTGTCTTCATAGTTTTAATAGAACCTGAATAGGCTCAATCATGGCGGGCAAGATTACAGATGTAATCTGTAATTACAAATGTAAAAAGATTACTCTTTCTTTTTCTAGTAATGAATTTAATGACTCTAAATTCCTTTTGTTGCTCTAACAGGAAGCCAAAGCCTCAATCTGAACATCTGTTTCATGGGTGCTGTATCACTGCTAGCACTGAGCATGAGAGCCGTTTACTGTCTCTGCAGTCCTTAAGACTAAATGTTTAGGGTGTGCTTGCCTGACAGGAAATGCATGCCGACATGGCCTCTGGCAACTGGAGAAAATACCAGCAGGGACACACCAGCACGGAGCTGTCTACTGCCTGAAGTATTTTTTGTGTCTCTTTCTCTGCACTTGCTAATGTCACTCTTGTCACCAACAAGGTTGCTGCTTTAGTGTGTGGAAAAAGAGTAGCCCAGCTGAGACCAAGACTTAGATTGTGAATAGCTGCTGCTGGCCTGCTAAGAAAAACAAGGCTAACATACTCTCTTCCTCGTCCAATCCACACTTTCTAATGCATGTGCTGTGGAACTGGCCTGCCAACTGATGAACGGTCTAGGAAAGGTTTTAATTGTTAGAGATTGTGAGGGCTCTTAAACAAAAAACCCACCCATACTCGCTAATTTAAACATGGTAGGATGGAGTTGGATGTGTTATAAGATTAGGTATTCGTTTGTTAGACAGTGGTAGACCGTTTTGTGAAGAAGTGCAGGTTGATTGTGTGTGAGCAGTTTGTAATCTGCTTGTCAACCTTTAATAATTTTTTTTTGGAGTGTGGTTTAATTTTTTTATGTCATCAGCTTCAAATAATGTCCACAGTCCACACTCTGCAGCAGCGACACAAAGCTCCATGTGTTAATTAGCAGGGAAAAGCCCTTAAACAGTTGTTTCATTTGAACTAGTATTAAACCTTTCCTAACATGATATTGGAATGTGTTTCTAACATGAGTGAATGAATATCTTCGCATGTTTTTATTGCATTTACTAATATCTGTGTAGGTGTTCATCGTCATTTACTCTTTTATGTTTGCTCATCCTTGAGTTGGCGTATTTTTAACACCACCTGAACTGACTCATATGCAAGTCTAATGGGCATACTGTTGATAGTACACCCCGCCTGTGTTGAGGGAGGGAATTAGCTTATTGATTTATTGAAAAGCTTTATTCATGTGATGTCAAGAGGCAACGCCACAAGGCCATTTGAAACCCACCTCCAATCTTCCTTTTCTACTTCTTGAGCCTCCCATCTCACATACACACAGGCACAAAAACACACACGCTTACACACAGACATTTACTATTCTTAAGCTATGAGGCATCTTAGCAAGGGTATGCTAATGTGTAGCTTTGCTACACCTGAGGGCACGCTGCCAGATAGATGAATAATTGGTGATTTGAATACTGTTTTCTTGTGGCACTTTGGCTTTAAGATTATCAACAACATATGTTCGGGGGTCGTACGTGGACTTAAGCCTAATTAGGAGAGTGTTTGTTGGACTGGTTGGGTGGACTGGGGCTTCTCTGTCCTCCTGCTGTTCCATTCAGCTCCTATCTCCTTGTTATACGGCTGCTTTATGGTAATGTGGGGGTGTCCCACCCTGTCTCTGTATAAAGGAGATTAAAAAGAAAATCTTTCAATGGCTGTTTAGCCAGTCACGCTGCCTTATATGGAGTGTTGCAGGTGGGGCTGTGGGACTCTCGAGTTCAACTCCAATCTGAGGCAACATATAATATTTATACATGCAAGACTCAGTTGTCTTTAGAAAGAAAAAGAAATACAGGTTTTTACCAAAGCTTAGAGTGACTCATCAAATAACCCCTGACATATTGTACCAGTATGTCAAATCAGCCAGCTTAAGTCCTTTAGCTTTGCCTGTGCTTACAATACCCAGCGTTAAAGCTCCACAGAACATAAGGACTTGACTATGGAAAGGAAAAAAAATGGCACATTTTCAAGTGCTGCTGTTTCTAGCTGTATACCTACCATGCCCCTCCCTTTTTCACTTCCCAAACTCTCTCTCTGTCTGAAACAGGTTCTGGCACCCAGCCGCTGAGACAGAAGGCCCGGCTAAATAGACTTTGTCTTGCCTCATAAAGTCAGCTTGGTGTTTACCATTCCCTCGCCCTTCCTTCAACTAACCTCTTGCATTTCACCAAAACTTGATCTAACTTGAGCATAAAGAAGACAAACAATCAGCTGTCACAGTGAAGATAATAATTATTTGTTTAACCATGTGTCCTTTGTGTGTTTTGAAGTGAACATCTGCACTAAAAATGACTGAAACCACACTTCTGTGTTGTTTTAAGCCATTTGTTCTTTTTTGATTTCTTTAAATATGATAATCATGTTTGTGTATATGATAATAGATACTTATGGGTTAACCTTTCTCTCTCCCAGTCTGAGTAAACACAAAAACAGGATAGTCTACACTGTCTTAGAGTACGACCCTTTGCTGGACTCCTCCAATATGACTACAGAAGACTGGGGTAAAATCGGAAGGGACATTGAGGTACTTGATCCATGTCATTATTAGGTTTTTGATTGAATCCATTTCTGAATAAACATCATTTATTCTTTGAAAAATAAAGCATAAGTAAAGCAAAAAATAAATCATATAAAATAGGAAGAAATGAATGATAAGTGTCTTTTTGTTGCTGTCTAAACTGTTCCACAATATGAGGTCTTTTTCTGTTTATTCCAGAGAAACTATGAAAACTATGATGGCTTTGTGATCCTGCATGGCACAGACACCATGGCTTACACGGCCTCTGCTCTGTCCTTCATGTGTGAGCATTTGGGCAAACCAATCATTCTCACCGGCTCGCAGGTTAGAACTCCTGTCCTCAGTGTCTGACACACATAAAGATAAAACTGCATATCCGAAGCGATCACTGCCCTTTAAAAACATGTTTTGTTTACAGGTGCCTATCTATGAGATGAGGAATGATGGCAGGGACAACCTGCTGGGGGCGCTGCTGATCGCTGGCCAGTTTGTCATTCCTGAGGTGAGAAAATGGAGACGGGACGTGCAAGCTGTTTACATACATAATATTAGATTATTAGAGAGAAGTAATTTAGCAGTCGTGAAGAAGTCAGGAAATGCTTTACTTTTAAATGTGAAAGAGTTCTAAAGAAGATGAAATTATCACAAGTAGTTGCCTCCTTTTGTGAACTTTGAAGATGTTCTGCACAGGTTTGATACATGATTAACTAAACTGCCTCTAAATGAACTGCCAAAAGTAATGTGACATATAATAAACTTGACTATCAGTCATAATGTGAAGAGAATACACAGTGTTCTGCAGAGAGAGTTGTCAGATCTGTTGGCAGGTGACAAAAGATCTCCTAAATGACTTGCCTGATGAGAATCCTTTTAACGACGGTGTTTCGCAATGCTGAACAATAAGCACCAGAACAGGAGGAACAGTGAAGAGTGTTACCCATGTCTGTTTACGACTCAAGTGCAGTTAAAATTGTGTCCGTTGCATTTAATTGATTTTATTGAGTTGAGGGACTGTGTGAAATTACAGCATAAAGTTTTTATTGACAGACGTTTTGTAATGAGTTTTGATAGACATCTTTCGATCCATGTACTTGTCCTGCTGTGTTGCAAGAATTTTGATTTGCAGGACGGCAAATGTGCATTAAATGTATCTTTGTCACTGTTCAGGTGTGCCTGTACTTCTACAACAAACTCTACAGAGGGAATCGTGTGACCAAGGTGGATGCTGGGAGTTTCAATGCGTTCTCCTCTCCTAACCTGCCTCCCCTGGCCACTGCCGAAGTGGATACTACAAGTAAGCCAATGGCTTTAATGGCTCTGTCACTTTTTTCAGATGTTAAGAAGATTTTTTTTTGATATGTATTTCATATGCAATCAGTTTTCTTCATCTGTTCCTTTTAGTTAACTGGGATACAGTGTGGAGGGCAAACACCACAGCGAGGTTCCAAGTCTGCACTGAGCTGAACAGGAACGTGGGCCTGCTCAGGCTGTTCCCAGGGATCACTGCTGATACTGTGAGTTGCTTTGCCCCCCCCTCACAGTCGCCTGATGCCATTAGTGTATAATTATGTTTGTGAATTGGTGAACGTACACACACCGTTCTCTCTTTGTGATAGTCGAAGGTGGTGATGCGCTTTAAAGCTGTTTCCCACCTGCCATACATAAACATTAACATACATGAACATCCATTAGTTGTATTTGTTGTCTAAATTATTGACTATTTATAATAATCAATAACAATATCATCACAATAAAGATTTTAGAGTAGTTTCATTATTTTGAATTCCTTTGGTATACATGATTCATACAATAATTGTGTGGTGAAATCTGATGAGACAGCCTCAGTTCCATTATTTATAGATAATTCTATAATTTTACCTGCATCGAACTATATTGATAAATGATGAAAGAATACCAGTTCAACTTAAATATTTCCTACTTTATTTATCAAAATGTAATTTAAGGTATTTTCATTAAAGCAACTCATGGTTCAAAACTGTAGTTCAGCTTAACTGCAATAAAACATAGTTAACTTTAATTTAATTGTGCTATTAACCATCTTCCGTTACCTTTGCGGTCATGTAAACTGCCTTCAAAGCTCAGCCAGGGGAAGATGAGAGGGAGTTATGAGCCATGACCAATCACCCTGTAAAGAGGGAGGATTGGCGTCGATACTGTAACATTTAGCTGCACCTCCCCCCTGCAGGGGCTGCTGGGAGACCGACTTTACTGTCTCAATCTGCTCCCGCTGCCCAGCTTGGCTATCAAGACTTCCTTACAGCCTTTAACTGCCTTTATGAGGTGCCATTTCGAATAGACACCCAAGCCGTCGTGTGCCCACCGTCCCTGCTGTGAGAGAGCTTCATTGGTAATCTGCGTCAAACATTTCTTGTCAAAACCGCTTACCACATCAAAAAAAAAAAAAAAATACTAACTGAACCTGGCTCTTTTAATGTCACCTTCTTCTCATGTTTTACGGTAACTGCCTTGGTCTTGCCAAGTGACTTTATGCTTGCTAACACCTTCAGATTAATTGCTCTCCTTGCCGCCATTTCAGTCATCTGCCATTCTAGTCATATGCCATGGCTAATGATGTGGTATAGGGCCTCCTGCCGCCAGCCAACCAGTGACTGAGATAGTGGTTGCATAGGCAGCACCAGATGGGCTTTTAGGAGACTGGATGGACTCGTGCATTGGAGTGAAAGATGCTGCAGGAAAAATAACATGGAAAACTAATTCCTCAATTTGATTCTGCACAGTTGAGTAGAGAGTTCATATGGTCGTAAATTCTGGGAGTTTGCGGTGTGAATCCTCTGTCAATTTGTGTCCAGGTGAGGGCTTTCCTGCAGTGGCCCATGCAGGGTGTGGTCCTGGAGACTTACGGCAGTGGAAATGCCCCTGATAACCGTCCTGACCTTTTGGATGAGCTGAAGAAAGCCACTGACTCTGGTGTCATCATCATCAACTGCACCCAGTGCCTGCGGGGGACTGTGTCGGCTTCCTACGCCACTGGGAAGGTGCATCTCAACAACTACTAGTCATTCCACACCCAGGTTTGCTACATTGCGTGAAATTTTTCAAAAATCACTCCAATGACATTTTTCCCACGACTTCTAAGGTGTTGATGGATGCCGGGCTGATAGCTGGTGGAGACATGACTCCAGAGGCAGCCCTTTCAAAACTGTCCTACGTACTGGCCAAGACAGACCTGGATCTGGCTGCCAAGAAGAAGGTTGTTATTCACATATCAAAGTGAATGTAGGGCATTCACATAGATAATAACAATCAAAAGCAGAAAGAAATAAAGCAAAGGTGTAATGGTTTGTGTGTGTGTGTGTGTGTGTGTGTGTGTGTGTGTGTGTGTGTGTGTGTGTGACTTTGTGCAGCTGATGGGCCGGAACCTGCGTGGTGAGATGAGCACTGACTTAGCAGGAGAAAAGTTGTGTCTGAGCAACAGCCACTTCATCCAGGTCATAGCCAAGTCTCTGAGCATCAGCTGCAAGGAGGTGAGCAGCCCCCCCCACCCCCACCCCCACCCCCTGCACACAAATTAAGACAGTGCGCATACTTTCACTCCAACAGACTACACCAGTTTTTAGGATTTCCGGCAAACCATGTAGAAGCCCAGACATTTGTGCAAAGGTTCTCATTGGACAATGCTGAAAATTCTTCCAAAACTCATTTAAAAGGTGAAATATTGTTCATTAAAAAAGAGCCTCAGCCATTACACATTTAGACACCAGCAGTTTTTTTGTTTTGTTTTGTTTTGTTCTGTTTTTTTTTTTTGTTAAATGAAAGTGTGTGGTGTTGTAGGAGCTGGAAGCCATCCGCGATGCTCTGACTCCTGCTCTGGCATGTGCTGCTGCTAAGATCGGAGACTTGGAGGCCATAGTGGCTCTAAAAGAAATGGTGAGCAATCCTGAAGTCTCCGCCATCCACACTGCATGTATGTTTGTGTGTTAAGAACGTAACAGTCTTTTTTATACACGTACTCTGTCCTGTCGGTATCGTCATCAAAGTCAGGTGGCTCAGCCTTCTCAAAACATGGCTCGGCTTATCTCGATCATGTTTGTTTTGCAGGATCAGTGCACCCAAGTAAACCTTTTTTTACGTCAGTGATTCATCAAAAAAATGCTCAGGGTCACTCTTCCTGTGTTAGAGGGTTAAAGAAAATACACAGGAAGACTAACAAAACATGAGACCAGACTGGTAAAGCAGGCCCGCAGTTGGTCGGGCAGTCACATGTACGTGTTTGTACGTGGCAAGACTGATGTGCAGTCACTGCTTGGATCAGCCTACACTTCTTAAAGGCATATTTAAAGTTCTCTCTTTATTTTCTTACAATTGAAAACTGGTGATAAATGTATAATCAATTAAATGAAGCTCAGTGGTTGGTCGTTTTATTTTATTTTATTTTTTTACATTTATTCATCAGCCCTTTATTTATTGGTTTGTTCCCTCAGTTCTGAGAGTGCTGATGACTCTTGTTGCAGGTTTTGTGACTTGCATGTAAGGATGTCACAATGTACATTTCCATTACTTAAATTAAAAGAGTTCAACAATAGAAACCAGCTTTTTTCAGTACTTATTTGCACTGGATAACAAATCTCAAGTGTTGCATTTTAGTCCATGTGGGTATATGTGTGTTAATGTCTAGAAAACAAGGAAGCTTCATACTTAAATATGACAAGTTATATACTTAGTTAACAGAGGGGCTTTGACATTGTAAGCCTCCTTCGATAAAAGCCTGTTTCATACACACAGCTGATAAAAAAGACACCCTGGTCTCTATTTTGGGAAATACAGTATCACCAGACACACCTGTTTACCACCAGGTGAAGCACACTGATGTTTTCCTTTGTCACAGGGCAGCAATCTGTGTCTGGGTGACTATGATGGACGCACACCCCTGCATATTGCGGCCTGCGAGGGCCATCTGAACCTGGTGCAGTACCTGCTGGGTAATGGAGCTACAGTCTATGCTAAAGATCGCTACGGAGACACACCCCTGTGCAACGCCGTACGCTTCAGGTAGGACTCGTCTCGCTCGAAATGACAAGAGCTGATGCGTTTGTTTCCCCAGTCAGCTAAAGTAATAAAGTACTTTATTAAGTTGCAAACACAACATTTAAATTTCCCCCTTTGACCATTAGCAACTTTTAAGTGTTTACTGAAAAAAAATCTGTTTTTAATAGAAGAGGACTTCATTAAATGAAGTGCTGCAAGGAAGAGAAACTGGCTCCGCTTAACTGATGGGAAGGGAGCAGCTGCTGTCAGAGGGGGGTTAAAACCAGGGGAGCAACTTATAATAGAGTTCAGAAGCCAGGCAGTTATTATCAACTAATTAGGCTAATTTTCGAACAGTTGAGACAGTGTTTATTTTTACCAAAGCTGTTTTTTGTTTTTTTTCATTTTATTCACTAACATTGCTCTAAATGTCTATCAGGGAAAAGTCACGCTTGTCGTTTCAGTTTCAGAGCTATGTCGAGCCTCAGGGTGAAAACGTTGTATGTGTCGAAGCCGTGCCAAATGGCTGTTGTCCTATTTTAACGGTTGCCGCTGCAAGTGTGGACTTGTTTCCTTTTGTGGTGGTGAAGGGATGCACTGGAAGCACTAACACCTGTCGTTACACTTCCTACACCACAACACCTCGGCTCGCCTTTAGCCTTGATGAGTGTATTTATACGAAATGACACCGAGTGGAAAAAAACCACTTTGAGTTAAACTGTTGAGCTGCTGCGTGTTAATCGGCTCGTCTGCCACACTTTGAATGCCAAAAACATTACACCGTGCATTAAAGCCTGATGCCCATATAAGGAGTGGCAGGCAGCATAGAGAGATGGGTTAAATGACAAATATGGGGAGTGTCCTCTGAACCTGTCCTACCAACCTGCTCCCAGTTTCACAGATGACAGATACTGGCTTCATTCTCCAGGAAGTCTTCACAGCCATTGTTGATAGTTTCTTTGGCTCTGACTCTCCATTCCTCTAAACAATTAAGCATCAAATTGATCTTGTTGGTAAATTACTCAGGCAAGGCAGGCTCAGCTCTTTATGAGCAGCTCAGCTCCGCAATGAACAGTTTTGAGCCTTTTGTTATGTTGTTCATTTCATGTCAGTGCCAGTGTCACTGTAGGTGACTCCTGCGTGGGTGGTTCATCGCGGGGACAAGGAAACGTGTTCCCACATGCCAAACTCCAATTGCTGCCACACTTACTCCGTCAATGAAAGTTCAAATTTAAAAGCTCAGAATCGATGGCCCTTAATTAAAATGTTTGAAAACAGTTAAATGTCCAAGTTCTCCTCCTTTTAACTGACTCTTATCATGTGCAGCGATTAAATATGCAGCTCATTTCCATGTCCTCAAACTAACTCAGGCACAAGGATGTGGTGATGCTGCTGAGAAAGACTGGAGCCCACTTCTCCAGGGACAAGCTGGAGGAAGCAGGAACTGAGCTGTGCAGGTGAGACACACAAAAAGCACGTCTTTCAAACAGTCACACACGTACATGGTCGTAATTTTCTCGTTCACTCAGTGACCCATCCTACATAGCTGACACAGGTTCAACCTGTTGTCCCACTGTTACACAAACTGAAGGAATGCCCCCTGGCAGCATAGCTTTTGGATCTGTTCAGCATCTCTCGTGTCGGCAAGCGTACGACACACGCTGGCTGGCCCCTTTTTTTTGATTATCTACCAGAGACACTGGACAGGTTTTGTCAAAGCATTTCTAATTTACAGTTTCAGAAACACACCTGTGGTAAGGTACGATAAGAATGTCCTGTGTTGCTTTTTATGGTTAAGGGAAACAATCTGATAATCATGAAGCCCAACACATCTGATTTGTTCCCTTGATGAACTGGCCTGACTTCACACAAATCCCTGAACTTAACTTATCCTTCACTCAGTGTCTGTTTAACTGTGTTACTGATGCTGATTTTGGGAGACAGAGCTCTTTTAAGTAAAAAAAAAACTGTCTCAACCCTGTGTGTCAGCCTGGCAGCCAGTGGTGACCTGGAAGGCCTGGAGATCTGGAGCCTCGCTGGTGCAGATCTGAGCAGACCGGGCTACGATGGATGCACTGCAGCTGAAGTGGTGGGCTGTGTGAAGTTGTTTTCCACTTTGGTAATTCATAAAGTACAACCATGTCTTGTTCACTCACCATTTTCTGTCTCCATCTGTCACAGGCCAGAGCTGTTGGCAAAAATGAAGTGGTGGCACGTATAGACCAACTCATGAGCACTAAATTCAGGGTAACCACTTTTTTCCCATCTAAGCTGTTTTATTTCTTTGTTTCCTTGATGCTTGACACCTCTATCTTTAAATAATTTGCACTGGGAGTATTCTGTCTACACTTTTCTCTTAATTACTTGTTTGTCTTGTTTAATTTTCAGACAGTTTTTGGTGGATTTAATGAGTATGATGAATATGATGATGGTGATGAGGTAAATGAGATGTAGTGAATATTGCACGTTTCCCACAATTAGGGTTAGATCCCTCTCAGCTTGGCTGGTTTGGCGTCCTCATCTTTCCTTTCATCACCTTGTGCATAGTATCCATCAATCCATCTATCCACCCACCCTTCCCCCACTCTATCACAAGACTAAAAATACACACATTCATAACAAACACATTCGCACCTACGGGCAATTTAGAGCTGCCAATTCACCTGGCACCCAAAGGGAAACCTGCACAGACAGCACAAGAGCATCAAACTCCACACAGGAAGGCTTCAGCTGGCTCTGCTGGAGTTCAAACCAAAGACCCCTCTGCTAATCACCAAGCGTCCAATCACCAAGGGCCCTTGTGCATTTTAGATTTTACGCTACATGTTCTTAAATCAAAACAGATTCCTAAAGGTGCAAGAATATCAGAGAAAGCAGAGCTGAGGGGATTCATTAATGAGACCACTGAGCATCCTGATGGTCAAAGCAAGAAATGAGCTTGCAAATACATTTGTTTTCGGTTTTGTTTTTTGTTCTAACTTCTCCAGTGTGAGGGTGATTTGTCTCTTTTATACAACATTGTGAATACATGTGTGGCATTTTTTTTGCTCTTTAGTTAAGTTTAATCTTTAAATCTTTAAATGGTAAAAAAAAAATAAAAAAATACAACTATGTTTACCAACTGATACAACTGATAAAGGAAGTCATTGTTAGCAGCAGCCCTAGCTTTGAGAAGCAGCCATTACCCTTTGAATGTAAGATAAGCATGCCTCAGAGTCAGACCTGTCATCTCTGTAATCTCTGCCCACAAATGCCTGCGAACGCTAAACCTGCGCAGCCTGCTTTACACCAGGCTGACCGGTGTTTTTTGTATGTGTGTGTGTGTATGCACTGTGCATGTGTATGTTGTGTGAGCACCACTTGTAATAATGAGCACTGAAACTCCCCTCACCTTCCCAGTGCTCCACAGTAATCCCGTCTCTTTCTTCCTCCTCTCAGAACGGTGGAGGAATTGAATTCACTGCCACTCCAGCTGGACTGTGAGTCGGCAAAATCTCCTCCAACAGGAACCGTCTGCCAGTTGCATCCACTTCCTCTCAAGCCGTCCTCTCAAGCTGTCCTCTGCCATGCCGTCCACCTATCATAGCTTTGAGCACTTATACAACCCTGATTCCGAAAACAAAAAAAGGGGGGGGGGACACAGTTAAAACCAGAAATAAATCAGATTGCCATAATTGGCTCATCCACTTTGACATACACTCAACTGAAACAGTACAAAGACATAATAGTTAATGTTTGAACTCATCATTTTCATTGGTTCTTTTAAATCTATACTTATTCTTAATTTGATGCCGGTCACATGTTTCAGGCAAGTCAGGGCAAGGGAAACAAAAGATTGTCCAAGTTGTAAATTTGCTCAAGAAACACGTGTTTTAAACATTCAACAGGTAAACAGGTTCATTGGTAACGTTTGATAGTAACATGATTAGGTATGAAAGCAGCAGGGTTTGTTTTTTTAAATCATTTAATTCTGTTGTTAAACAAACTCTTTTTGGAATCAGGCTTGTATTTGTGGGATTTTTGAAGCCATCACATCTTACAGTTGATGCTTTCAAACTCATTAACAGCACAAAACTGTATAATCACTGCTTTTACATGGATAGAGCAACACTATATATACCTCTGTTTGATTGTTTCACAGGAGATCTTGAATGTTTTAATTAAGGGCTTAAAAATGATCAGCACACACAGTTATTTTAACATCCAGTCAGACAATTAAGGGTGAACCTGAGCTGTTTTGTACATGGAGAGTGCTGAAATCTCCCATAACTCCTATAACAGTGAAGGTTACATGTTAAATGTTACATCTTTTTTTTTTCATATACCAAAAGATTTACGGAACTATGAATACTGTGAAATTATTCTACAAAGTACTGTTGTCTCTTTCTTGTGGCAATATATATATATGGCACCTGGAATCTCAGGGTACAATTCAAATATTTTTTTAAAGCTTTTAAGATGCTGTGTATCATTTCAACTCATCAAAATCATTCGGTTTGTTGTCCACCTGTAGCACTTTGTCCACTTCGATCAAATCATAATTGAATCTGTGCCCGTGAAGCAGAACTTTCCATGTCCATCTGCTCAGACAGGTTTCACGAAAACCTGAGGTTACCTTTCAGACTCATCCAGCCTGTTCCTCCTGCTGATGGTCGAGCAAGAAGAGTCACATATCTCCTTTTTTTGACATGCAAAGACGACAGAGCTGCAGTTTCTGTTTCTTTCATGTATTTCTATGCGCTGAGTAAAATAGTGTTAAACAATGTTACTTTTTGCTTGATTCATTTACTTTTTTAAATCAATAAAGCTAATTTTTTTCACTTAAAAGTGGTCCCTTGTAAGTGGATCTTTGATTACATGTGGTTTTAAGGTGCAAAAGGTCAAAATTCCTTTAAAATTTGTCCTGCTGATTCCATCCATGTCATTATTTCACTGTTGTACTAAAAAAAAGAGGCAATAAAAGGGCTGTATTACTTCTGAGGAAAAAAATCAAAAAATCAACAGAAATAAAATCTTTTGATTTAAAGCAGTGTCTCCTGTGATTGCTCCTGTGTTGCACCACAACCCTGAAACTCACAGTGAAACTGTGTGTGTGTGTGTGTGTGTGTGTGTGTGTGTGTGTGTGTGTGTGTGTGTGTGTGCTCCTGGCAAAAAGATTCCTGAGCAATTTCCCATTTGACATGGTTTTCTGTATGAATTAGCTCGAGTCCAGCCAATTTAGTGGAGGTCATTTCTCTTTGCGTGCACGGTTCCTTTGTGTTCTCTAAAGAAATGTGGTCTGAATAATAATTGGAGTGTGATGGCAGCAGGCCTTCAGGAGGAATGCTACATCAAAACCCCAAACGTGAGGCCTGTCTTACACCTTTCTGCTCTGCCTTTGAGATAAATTCACCATAAATGAGACAAAAGTGAGAAGACAAGGGTGTGATTAAAACACCGTATGTACATGTGACTTCTCAGCCTGCTGGTATTTGCTATCTATCTCTGTGAGGGCGGCTGCCCCGTTGTGCTCCTTGCCGGTGGAACCCAGCTCATCCGGTTAGACCAGCATGGGCCTCATTCCTCCCTGAATGAGAGGCTTGTATGAACCTAGCCCCAAAACACTATATAAAGAGCTGTTAACTGTGCAGTCACTCAGTCTGGGCTCGGATGACTCCAAGGAAACAGCACCGCTTAAAAAAAGGACAGAGCTCACCTTCTCCAGGTAAGCTGTCTCCACAAAGAGAGCGTAGGCCGAGGTCCTCTCTTTGTCTCTGAGGACTCCTCCTGTGGCATTCAAGGGTCCGAAAAGCTGCCTCAACGATGCGTTCACTGCCGACAGATCGTCTCAGGGAAACTAATTCTAAGCTGCTGTTATTTTTTTTTTTCTTCTTCTTCTTTCACCAGTGGAGTCAGCAGTTTGAAGGAAAGGACTTTGCCCTGAAGATGTGTGTGGTCTCTCTGATTAAGTGGTTCTCAACAGTTCAACAGTTCTTTGAAAAAATTGTGAAATGTTTAGGACCACTTGACCAGTCGGACAAATGCTGTCAGCTTGGGGAAAATACTGCCTTTGAGAGGATCTTTTAAAAAGACAAAAAAAGCAAAGAAAAGCAAACATCTCTTGAGGCGATGACTTTGAATGCTTTTAGAACAAATGTGTGATTTTCCTTTTGCCTCTCTGTTTTTTTTTTCCTTAATGTCTCTTTGTCTTTCACTCTCATTGTGCCCCCTTGTGTTACAGCACAAACTGCAGTCCAGGAACTGAGCTGTAAAAATCATCATCAGGCTTCAGTAATTTTATTCTGCTGGCACACACACATTTTAACAGCTCTGCTGCTGCAGTGACAGTCTGTCTGTTTAGTTTCTTTTTTCTTTTTTCTTTTTTCTCTTTGCTGCTTTATTGTTGCCACCATTCAGAAGAACTGATTAAAGCAAGTGAATAAAGAATCATTTGTCTCTGTTGAGTCCGTTGGGGAAGATGGACCGAGAGTCTGAGGGGACGGTCGCTGTCCAAAGTACTGAAACTTTCTGCGATGGTAAATATGGCAAAATCACTGCGACTGCCGTCAATCTCCATCTAATCTGACAAACCAGAAAAGACTAATCACCACAGGCAAATTATTAGACATAGGTCATTTAGCCCGTTTAATCTTGATTGATGAGAACTTTCCTGGATTTTTACTATTTGTTACCCTGGTTAAACTTGATGTTAGGATGCAGTTCAGACTGTAAATGCCTCACTTAAATTCTAAGCACACATGTTTGCATTCAGATCTTTTATTTTCGGGACCAGTTTAATGGGAAAACCTGACCTAAAGACTCAAAATCTGACACAACTCCAGCAAAGAAAATCCAAACGCCTTATCCCCCCCAAGGTATCGGCTACTTTATACTGCATAAATGATTCATGAAAGCACTGTGCACCGATTATTCACCCTCTCCTCTTAGACAGCCCCCTTCTCCTTCTTTTCTCCCCCTCCTTTGATCTCCTCCATGCGCCAAGAACTATCAATATTTGCTAAACGTTTCTCACAAAGCCTGACGCGCACCGGGAGAAGCTGCAGCGGTCTCACAGGCAGAGGGGATAAGACATAGGAGAGGCATTAATGAGATGCCCACAGCGATTTCCCTGTGCGTGCGTGCGTGCGTGCGTCCGTGCGCGCACAAGGGCAGCAGATGTAGCAGCACATGAGGTCCCTTGGGATCCCCCCCTCGTCCAAGGAATTTCATCAGCGACTCTCTGTGTGTGTGTGTGTGTGTGTGTATGTGCGGGGGGGGGGGGGGCCCAACCCAGACCACCGCCCGAGGGGAGAGCTGGGTGACGGACGTGGTAAATAATATTTAATATTGATTTTAATT
>JAQMCX010000017.1:1630407-1875423 GCA_029814765.1 Acanthurus leucopareius | reverse complement strand
CCCCCCCCCCGCCCCCCCCCACCCCCCCCGCCCCCCCCCGCGCCCCCCCCCACCCCCGCGGCGGCCGCCCAACCCAGACCTCCTCCAGAGGGGAGAGCTGGGTGACGGACGTGGTAAATCATCTTTACTATGGATTGTAATTATCGGTTTGCTGACAATCCCTGCCTCCTTCTTATTACACAAAGTGTGTATGCGCGTGCGCGTGTGTATCCCTGTGGGGTGTTGAGTCGCGTGGATTGCGAGGTGTTTGTGTGGGATCAAAAATTATTTATTCATCCTTAGAATATTTATTATTTACCCCCCTCTGCTCGGCTGTCAGAGCATTGTTGTACGAGTCTAAATCTTTGATTTTTAATCATCTGCTGAAAAATAAAAAAAAACTTGTGAAAGCCCCAAAACTTTTCTCTCTCTCTCTCTCTCTCTCTCTCTCTCTCTCTCTCTCTCTCTCTCCCTCTCTCTCTCTCGCTCTCTCCTTCTCAGTGACCCGCAACTTTGAAGTTTAGAAACACTTATACGATCAAAACAACACTCTCCTACTGCATATATATTTACAAAGTTTGAGTTAAAAGTTTTCTGGCAGCCATCTGGACTCAGCCTCGGAAATGAACCAAAGCAGAAGTATGAAGTCATTAAAGGGAAAATTCACACTTAAGTAAATTTCTCTTCAGCCATTCCACTGTGTATTTCACAGAAAGCGAAACTCCACCATTTTTGCACTTTTAAGATCAGCTTAGTCGACTGAATAATTAAAGGTCAACTTGTAAAAACAGTTTTATTATGTCCATTAGAGTTTTGGAGTCAACTTTTTAAGAAATTATCCCGAGACGTATCCAGGTTATCACCTTAGACCTTTTCCATTTGTATGAAAAGGGACAATGTACATAAATCAGCATTCACGCACATACAAATGCACTTAGGTCTGCCATGAGGCTAAATTTCATTTGTAGTCACTCAGTAAGATGTTTTTGTCCACCTGAGAATAATATTTAAAAACAAAAACAGTAAGTAGCAGGTAGAAACATACTAAATATATGTTTATATTTTATTGAAAGTTATAGAAAGTCTATGTTACAAACAGTGCATGAAGTCTGATGGATGGAGACGTTTCCTAATCAGGTGAAGCCTGTTGCATCATGGGAAATGTAGGATCCATTGTTTTTGAGGCATTACCCACTCTCTGCACAAAAAGTCAAAAGTTCTCAACCTGCAAGGATTTTGACTTTTTTTTTTTCAAAATCTGTCTCCTCCAGTGCTTTAAAAAAAAGAATCTCCATTTAAATCCAGAAGCTCTGAGCTGAACGCTGAATCATGCAGGTTTTGTTTGAGTTGTCACAACTAAAATGAGTCTGACTGGAACGCAGAGTCAAGCTGTGTATCAGTAAAACATATCTCGGTGAAATCTCCATGGGTGCTGTCATACTGTCCCAGCGCGCGCAGTCTGTGGAGCAGATCCGCGTGCATGACATCATCACATGCAGATGCACGCGTTGAAATCGAGCTGGAAAAACTGCTCTGCTCTGTTTTAGACTGAGATAAATACACAGTCTATTTGTTCACTTCTCTTTATTACCGCACAGGCAGCCTGATTACATCCCATCTACTGATCACGCACATTCAATCTGCGGGATAACCAGCCTCAGACTACAAGGACTGTGAAGGCTATTCATTGAATATCGATTAGCAATCATGAGATCTTACTATTAGACATCAGATTCTTATTTAGCATCACAGCTACCACTGCCTCACATGCTCACGTTGCCCAGATTCAGTGACCTATCAGCTGATCATTTTAAAGCAACTTTGATTCGTTTTTCATAGCTTGTAATAAAGTATATTTCAATAAACTACTTCTAAATCCTTTTCAATTTTATTTGAAAAAAATCATTTAGATCATCAATAAACATCACCAATTGAAGTAAATATGAAGTTTCTCCCATCCAAAATAAGATGCTCGAATCTTACAGCAACACTGTAACCACATTTATTTTAATACACCTGCAGGGAGGAGACAGAATGCTATAAAGTAAGCCATGATGAGGTCATTTCTGCGTGCCAGACACCCTGTATGAATATCACAAGAATAGTGTCCTCAGTGGTTATGGCCAGAATTGTCATTATGCTTTCCATCATCTTGTGGGGGGGCTGACGACGACGCACCAGCAAATCGGGTGGGAGAGCAGGTCATCACTGTCTGACAGAGGGACTGAGAGAGAGAGAGGGAGAGGATGACTGTGAGTGAGTGAGTGAGTGGTAGAGAGAGAGGGAGAGGGAGAAAGGGGGAGTGAGTGAGAGAGAGAGAGAGGCTGGAGAGCAGAGAGCAGCAGACGCAAGGTGCTCCTCCGCTCTCAGACCTGCAGCGCTCACAGATCAGACGTGATCAGCAGCTTCAGGGTGGCTTTAAAAGTATTTCACTGGACGTAAACCCATTTTTTTCTTGCATGCCTGATGGATTGCATCGCTTTGTTGTCTTCTCGGACCACTGGAAATCTGAGAGGTTGTTTTGCGCACACGTGCGAGCGCTCACCGTGACTCACTGGATGTCCGGATTAAAAAACCTTGTGGATCTTTTTGGAGGGTACGAGAGAAATGAATTAGATGGATATACAGAGCATATAGGTTTCCCGAGGAGTGGAATATTTACTAGGCTACGCTCGCAGCCCACATGGCTTTGCCAAACTCATCGGGGTCTCCCGGAGCCGGGAAGCCCAACCCCGGCGTCATAGACCTGGGGACAATCTTCGTTGACTCCGACATCATATTTGGATTTACAAGTCACCTGCTGAAGAGAAAAACAAAGGTAAGCGCACAAATGGATGACTGAAACTGAAACACGGGCTTTTTAAACTGTGTTCTGTGTTTTCACATTAAAATAGATGGGAAACAGTGATGAGAGTGACAGTTGATTTGACAGCTCCTGTCCGGCTTTCAGCACCTTGAACAGCACCTCGCAGCATCATCCATCCCGTTTTTTTTTTGCTCTAAAACTCATCCTTGAATCTAACTCATAGTATTTCTTTCTTATTGAATACTTTTGAAAAAAATGTTCTGCAAATAAAAGCGTCTCTGTCAGTCAACTTTGGTTTTCTTTAACTACTGCCCGGCACAGAGCTAATGGCCAAAATGCGGCTGGGAGGTTTGACAAAAATCGGATTCTTAAATTAAAATCACTTTTAAATAAAAACTGATGAGCTGATTTAAACACATTTGATAACTCGCAGCGGGAGCGTTTGTGGATTATCTGAAGGTTCATAATGACTCATCATGATCGTAGTTTTCTGTTTTTCTAACACACATATTTCCGCGTCCTTCACACTGTCCTTTTACAATCTAACCTGCAGCCCAACTTGAAAATGGGTTTAAATAATAATATAATATGTTCTTTAAATATATTTTCTTGTCATTTCACTCCATCACATCCTCTGTAATTAGTAAAGAATTGCATAACCAGAGCACAAAAGACTGAAGGTTTCCTTAAATAGGTCGTTTGAGGGCAAGAAGGAGAGACGCCGTTTCAGATGTGGCCACTGTCGCTTACATCACCCACATGAAATATTCAAAGTTTACCAATTAAATATTTAACCTTAGTACCCCCGCCCTTCCAGTTTGAGAGATGCTGCTCTGTGTTTTGGCCAGAGGATGGCGCCAGACACCAACAACACAGAGAGGGGCAGCCCTGCGCGTGGAAGGAGAGGCAACAGTTGCTGATGTGATTTGACTGAACCATCAAAGCTGCAACAGAAACCCGATGATAGAAATGATCTATTCTATCACATCCTGCTCCCCAAAAGACCCGATAGACCAGTTTATGAACACTTAGGCTATATGGCTGTGCTGAAAACAGCGGAGGGCACTCAGAACTCAGCACTTTTTATTGAAGTAAAATCTGAAATGATTAAATTTAATGTAAATAATAATGTTTAAGGTGTAAAATTATATATTATGCGTATATTTATAAATCTCTGCGAATATATTTTCTGAAAAGCTTATAAGCGCAGTGGGCTGGTTTCTAGGGTTTATTGTTCCTTTTTTTAAATGGCGTAATGTTGGTAAAATAATGCACAGAACTTTTACCAAATTGTCATTTTAATGGAATGATGAAGCCGTAAAACATGGAGTCCGGGGTTTGTCATTTGGCATCAGTAAAGAGTCACATACAGAGCTGTGATCCTGTCGGAAAAAAAGAGCGAGGGGTTTATTAATGTGATGAATTTTAGTATTTTAATACATCACTGTTCACCACACAAACCCAGTGGTCAGTGGCCCAATAACAGCTCTCACCCTCACACGGTGCCCCCACCCTGCGCAGGAAAAGTTTTCTTCTGCCCTCCCATTTCAGGAGTAACGCCGCCTCCTGCGCACCGATGAGCTCTCTCCGGTACCAAAACTCCTCCGCTGTAAACTTATGGCACACACTCACCAGTTGCCTTCGATCAGCGGCCGCTGGATCAGTACAATCTGACAGATGACTGGTAAACCTCAGTCAGGTCTTCAGTCCAGCCTATGGCTCAGCCACGCGTGTCTCAGCGGCAAAAACCTTTGAGTTTGGGTGTTTTTCACGAAGACGTTGTCCTGAAGGTGAAACCTTGATCTTTGGAGAATGAGCTCATTCGGGTGCGATGCAGGTCCTGAGGAAGGAGACCCCAAAAACCGCATGTTCGCTGTAAGTGTCTTTTTGAGTGACGATTGAATGTATAAGCAAAAAAAGAAAATGACGCACAAATTGCATCTCTTTGCTGTGCACTTGGACAGGTGCTTGTGTATTCAAATCGGTCGCCAAGGTACAAACAAAACAGTCCCGCTCTCACACTTGCGCGCACTCGAGGTGTGAACTGTTGTCATTCCTACAATTGACGTTAACCAAACTTTTTTTTCCCCTCATGCTGAAGGTGGAGGGATGTCCGAGCGGAGAGTCTCCGGTAACCCCCAGGAAGAGGCTTCACTCTGCGGAGGACGCGCGGTGCATGAGCCGGCCTCCTCCTGAAGGCGCAGGGTCGGTTTCCATCTCAGAGTCGGAGGAGAAGGGAGGCTTTTGTCAGCAATGTCAGCAGAAAGTCACGGAGCTGAAGAAGCAAGCCCTCGCCCTGGCAGACCAAAACTCACTGAAGGTTGGTTTCAGAACTTTTTTCAAACTCTTTTTGGGTAAATCTTATTCACAAATATACGCTGTTTTACTCTTATTCGCACAGTGAGTATAATCACTGTCATCCCCTGTGCAGCAATGCTATTTTACAGTTTTTATTGTTCACTAAATAGTCAAATGGGGTTTAAAAAGTCACCATGTGAGCTGATATAGTCACTGGAACTCAGCTTATGTTTGCAGCCTCTCGGTCTGAGCTGCTGTAGCAGTTCTGTAAAACTCCACATAACTCTGTGCCTTTTCTTTCACACCTGCACCTGCTCTCAACTATCTCTGGACAATGAAATTTGATCCTCTGGCTTGATGGTTTATAAATGTCCTGAAAAAGCTCTCACCATCCACTTGTAAAGTTGTTTATTGCATATCTGACTTCAAATGCTGGCCTTGGATGTGAAAATGGAAGCTTTTGAGACTTTGAAAGTGGCCCATTGTTTGGCTAAACAATGCTTATCTCTTTATTTTGCTGGTGGGTGTGGGGGGTCGAGGGAGTTGAAATGAGCTAGCCGCTCATGTTGGAGACTGTGGAGGAAGTCAAAGTCCCAGTCGACCTTCGCTGTGCATTGAAAGTGTTCCTGTATGGCTGCTCCCACAATTCCCACCGCTGTTAAATATAGGCCCTGAGACTGCTGTTGTTGTGGCGGGCTTGGTTTGCCCCCCTCAGCTCGGTTCTCCTTTGTTGTCCCATTTTAGAGGGAGAGAGAGTCCCCAAGTAAGATTGGATTACAGCAGAACACCCCATGTTCGTAGGGGAACAGGTAGACCGGAGTGGGGGGGGGGGGATCTCTGAAGCACCTGGGTTGCTTGTTTGAGATATCTGCATGTGTGGTCTTATCTTTGTTCTGTGCATATCAGATCTGTGTTCAGGTATCAGGTAAGTCCACCCCGTAAACACATTAAGCTTACCCATAACTGCCATTATCTGTCATGGGAACTGACCTCCCCTTTTTTTAGTGTGGGACCCTCCAGCAGTACTTTGTGGCCTTCACCAGGTGCTCTGTGTTGTAGAAATGTGATGGGAGCAGCCCATTTCCCCCTTATTTTGCACTTGTTGATGGCTAAATTGGACCTTAATTCTGGGGTGACAAACAGTAATGGCAGGGTGCTCGTATTGTACCGGGGTCATGGTATGGGCTTCTCCGGCTAAAGGATAATAAACCCATTGTCTTTGAGAGTTCGAGCTGCCCACCTGTTTGGTCTCATAGGATGGACGTGGTTATGGATGATCGCTTCCAAATTGCTTCCTGTGTGGATGGAGTAAGGTCAACGGGGCGACTCAGGTGGATGTGTCTGGTATCACGCTACCTGCCAGGGTTCGGCCAGTGTTGTGTCTGCAGTTGTCATGGGAAAAACGAGAGCGGAGACTGTTTACCCGAGGTCGCACTTCCCCTCCCTCTCCATCCGCCTGCTGACCCTTTTTTTTTTTTTTTTTTTTTTTTTTATAAAGAGGAAGTCGCTTTGGTCCCCAGACATCCCTCTCCCCCCTCACCCTGCCTGTAGACTTATTGTTTGAATACAGTAGTAGTAGCAAGTAGATAAAAATTCAAGGAAGAGTGTTTGGGTCGAGTGAATGTGTTTTTATACATGAAGCCTGCTAGAAGGAAAGTTCCCCTACTCACGTACACTGAAGCCTCCCAGACAAGCTTTTGTGTTTTCCTGTTTGGGTCTAAAGGAAGCTGCTTACACCATGTCTGCAAGAAGCAGGAAAGTGAAGACCTTTTTGCTCTTTAACGCAGCCTAGAAATATAGGTTAACCTTGGCAACCAATGGTCTTATTTATGTGCAGAAACTACTTGGTCAGCATGAGAAAACTCAAGAAGACAAAATATTTCTGTAACCCGTCCACATCCACTGGCAGCAATTTAACACTTTTCACACTTCCTGCCTCAGATTGTAAATTTAAAGGCTGCAGTGCACCGTGTTTGACAATTTCTAAAGCTATTTAAACAGCCCATGAAACTACACTGCCCTTTATACACATCATTTGCAATGCTTTTCTAATTATAAATACTTTATGACTTTGAGTTGAAAGGCTCAACCGCAAATTAACCTTGCTTAAATTGTGTCCTTGAGCTATCACCCTTAAGTTTCAGCTGCCTTGGCAGATTTTGTCATCCAGACAGAAGATGATTAAAAACTCGGAATAAAATGCCCTTTGTTAAAAAGACAGGTAGAAACAGCACGCACACTGACAACCTCCAAATTTGATCTAATCAAGGGAATTCACCTATTTAATTTGCATAATTAAAAACCTACAATAAGGAATGACTTCAGTAGCAAACAGCAGACAGTCTGGATTCAATAATTGCAGACTGCGCTCATTGTGGCTGGACACAGTGGCTAGGTGAGGTATGATGAAAGATGATCACTAAAACCTCAACTTCAGAGAAACCAATTAGCGTCTTACTGTAATCAGAGGCTCTGCCAACACAGGCCTACAGGACCAGGAAACTGGATTAGAGCCTACTTCAGCTCATAAATTGCTTACTGTTCTCTGCTTTTTTTATAAGTCTCCATCCTGAAAGGGATACTTTATATTTTAGTCGTGCGTGTTGGTTAGATGAAATGAGAGAACAGTGGTTTTTTTGTGCTTGTGCCATCAAGCATCTCATGAAAAAGTTAAGAGAGTGTCAGAGACAACAATAGGTGATTAGGCTTGTGTGGAGCCAGTCGCCTGGAGTCATTGTGGCCTGTAAGGACTATAATTCCTCGCCCGTGGCCAGGCTGGAGCAGTCAAAGCCCCTCCGTCACAGTTTAGACAGGAGCTCTGTCACTTGATATCTTTTTTAAAAGGCTAGTTGTAATTGTATCCACTGATCCACAAGAGCCATGGCATTCAGGGATGATGGGAGCCACAAAGACTGGATTATGGTGATGGAATATGCATGGAGGTACAATTGTTGCACACGTTTAAAGAATCCTGGAGTATGAAGTATATAAGACTATTCTTTAAAATATGCTAAGTTGCTTTTTTGATGAGAGATACAGAGGATTTATACTCACATGTCTTTACACTGAATATGAAGCTTGAGCCAGCAGTCTGTTTGTTCAGATTAGCATAAAGACAGGAAATAGTTGAAGAATAGCACCTCTAAAGCTCTTATTAGCATTATTTAACACGTTATGTCCTGGTTTTTATCCTGTGCAAAAAACAAAGCATAAAAACAGCATGTAGTGTTTTCATTTAGAGTTATATGCTGGTCAGTTTTTTTAGTCAGTTTGGTCACTTCCTGCTTAACACCGCATTGTGCAAGGCTAGCTGCTAGCTAAATGAATTAGCTGCTGGCTCTAGCTTTGCATTTAGTGAACATACATGAGAGAGGTATCAATTTCTCATCTTAACTTCTTCAGAGAAGTAAATAAAAATATTTTCCAACATGTCAAACTATTCTGTGTGTTTGCTGTCCTCAAAGGCCATAACGTATGTATTTTTACTGATAAAATTAAAGTTTTGAAACATGGAAGTAGGTTAAGTCTTTCTGGTTGAGTTTGGAGCAGATACACCGGGGCTTTGACATGTTGCAGGTCAGTGATAAGTTGGTAATTCTAACACCAACTCATAAATTCTGAGACCTATGAATATACAAACAGGCTTGGACCTTGGGAGTACACTGACTGATTAACAGAGAGCCTCCTGCAGGGTTGCAAGGGCTTTAAGATTTGGATTGGATTAAGTTGAGTTGTTGGTGGTTGGTTGGGGTCAGTTGCAGCCAGGCTTTACCTTTCTGATGAACTTTGGCCTCTGGATCTGGATAGGATCAAGATCTTATCAGGCCACCATGAAGCTCAACGTGTTCTGAAGTTAAATTTTGGTGACAGAGAAAGAGCAAACAGCCTGCTAATCATGTAAAGGCCTACCCTGCAATGCTAATCTGTACAACGTGTCCAGAGCCTGTTATGGGTAATGTGTGAGAGTGTGACTATGAATGCGACTGCAGGAATTAATTTACACCACAAGGCTTTTTGCCAGTGTTTTTTCATGTTGAATTCATAAATTATGGCCCCGGTAATTCTCACAAATGACTCATTTGAATTAATGCTTTATTTTGTTGCTGCTTTGTTTTGTATTTGACCCTTGATCCACTCTAAGTGCAGAGTTGCTAGTGAATCTGTGTAAGTGTTACAAATCAGGTTCTGTTTCCTGAAGCACTGCAGAAAGGAAATTAATCAACCTTACGTCATGCAACAAATGTTTCCTGGCCAAGAAGTCAGCAGCATTGTAAGATTCAAGTATGTTTGACTTTGCTTTGTGTGAAATAAACACTTAATTCTACACGATCAATTGTTGGTATTTATACAAATCTTATTTATTACATGTCCACTTACGGATTTGTGCAACTGCAAAAACACAGCCGTGGCTGAAGAGCGAGCAGGAACAATGCATAGTTGCTAAGAGTGTTTAGATGAGTGTGTGTTTAGAAGTGCAAGAGAAGTGGTTCAGGAGAGATGGGATAGAAATATGTTCCAGTCAATGGCTGCAGGTCTGCCTACCTGGCTACTGTTTCTCAGGCGAGTTGATGAGGAGTATTACCTCTCCTTTGTTGACTGACCCCTGACCTTTCTGTCAGGTCTCCCAGACTTTAGGGTTGGTTAGGGTTTCAGGGGGGCCGACCTGGGCTGGAACAGGTGTATGCTGCCAGGTTTGCAACAGTAGGGCAGATGACAGGACGGAGTGAGTGGCAGACGGATGGAGGGAAGGATAGAAAAAGAGACTGTGAAAAATCCCCTCCGGTTGTGAAACTTGAGCTCACATAGAGTTAAAACAGAGCATGACCATATTATATTATTCACCTCTAAGCACCTGAGCCCCTGAGGCTCTCTATGGTGTGTGTGTGTGTGTGTGCATGTGTGCCCTGCTCAGCAGTGCATGCACCCCAGAGAGCCTGGGAGGAGATGAGAGACGAGAGGGGAGAATGGAGGAGACTCTGCGCTGAGGCGTCCCCCTGCTTCGCCCCTGCATGCAGTGTGACTTCTGCTTTATGGCATGTGGCTGCATTAAACTGCAGAGCAATAATCTGGTGTCAAGTGGTGCAGAGACCACAGGCATCAGTCATGGCACTACCGTGCTGCGCTGTATCTGTTAGCCTCAGAGGCATTCAGCTGTTCACTGCCACTTTACCTCAAGTTTCCACAGCTTCATTCATTCACTCTTTCGGCAGCTGTCAGACACCTCTTTATGTGACCGATTTGCAGTCGTTGTCTCTGTTTCATTTATATTCACCTCTGGGTTTTGGCTTTTTTTCCTACAGGCTGGATTGTGTTCATATCACCTAGTATTAAAAACTGCAAATTACTGAGATTCAGCGTTAAATGTCTAGTTTTATTTTTGATTTTTATTTAATTATTCTTTCATTAGATTATTCTAAATTTTAATCAAAATTTTGTGTGACTGTTTATTTTTATTTCCACTTACTCATCTAACATTTGAGAATTTAGGCTGCCTTCTGTTAGAGTCCAGTGTACAAGATTTAGTGGCATCTAGTGGTGAAGATGAAGATCCCACATGGTTGAATATCCCTCTTCTCATTCCAAGTATGTAAGAAAATCTATGGTGACTGTCAAAATCACAACAAACATGGAAGCCCTCATCAGAGTCTGTATTTGATTTGTTCATTCTAGGCTACTGATAAACATAGCGGTAAAACATAGTGGACTCAGTAGGACCTGCCCCCTACAGGTCAATTCTAAGGTAATGAAAACACAAAAATTCTTGTTTTCAGGTGATTGTAAACTAATGAGAAAATACTTATGATCATTGATTTTATTTTCTGCCATATTATACAAATACATCATCCTAAATCTTACACCCTGGACCTTTAAATGAAAAAAAAAAGAAAGATTTTGTAGAGAAATGGTCACCATTTGGTAGTTGCATACAGCTCAAATATCCTATTTTTCAACCTCTAAATGAACAACCACATTGTTAAATATGGTTTTACAGTTTGGTCAACACAGTGGCATTGAACAAAGGACTCAGTTGCTTCACCTTCTGGTCGTTTTTTAAAGAAAATTCCTGTATTTCCAATGTATTTTAACCCTTATCTCCACTTGGAAGCTGCACATTGCAGCCACAGTGCTTTAAACATGGACAGTGGAACGGCTCCATCAGTAGTTAAGGGAGCATAAAGTGTCTCATTCACTTTCCTGCTTCCAGATTTCCACAGCTGGTCCTGCTTTTTAAAGTAGCTGGCTTTCATTGGACAAACCCTTCTTTTTTATAACCTTCAGGCAGCTTTGGAATGGAGGCCACATCTTCGCCATGTCTGCTGCAGTTTCACTTTACATCTTTAATTTGGTGAGCTCAGAGTGAATTGACCCCAATTGTTGCTGCCCAGTTCGCTACTTATCGCTGTTGCAAGGGTAAATTGCTGTGAGGCAGAGTGCAGGTAATGGGTTCAGGGTGCGCAGATGCAAGGGCTGATGTGTCTGGATGGAGACTGAGCTGCAGGCTGATGCTCATTGCTTTTCATTAGGAGAATAGTGAAGGAATCTGTAGGTGGAGGATGAGGAATTCTCCACCTGGAATAACTGTCATTCCTTACGTCTGCACTGCGACTCCTGACTGCTCAGAGGAGCACATCCACAGCGGGCAAGATGAAACAGGAACTGACTGAGGCTCCCTGGCAAACGCTGACTAACACACAGACACACACACACACACACACACACACACAATCCACAGGCGCATGCACACAGGTGAACTCATGCATGAGGCCAGACACGCACACACATATGGACAAAGTGTATCTGAATGTGTTCTGTTCTGGCCATCTGGCCCTCTCTGGTGTGGCTGCATGCCACTGTAACGTCTGCAGTGAGCTGTCCAGATGTTCCCTGAGATACCTGTCAAGGTGAGAAGAGCTATTTAGAGCTGCTTAGATCTGGGAATTTACTCTATACTGCCTTCAGATTTTGTAAAGGTTGCAGTCTTCTCTCCTTTACTAAAGTCAAATATGTAAAGCCGACCTATTATCCTTAAATGCCATTCAGTAAAGTCGTTCAATCAAAGAGTGTGCTTTAGGAGACCAGCTGCACCGTTACCTTATAATGAACTGATAAAGAAGCATTAAGCTGCCTGAGGACAAGAAGCTTCATGCTTGGTTGACCAGCTTAGCTTTTCTTAAATCTGTTTTGGCTTGAAGTGGCCTACTATAGTGTTATGATTTAAAAGGATTTCAAATGTGTAAGGAATCTTTGTGTGACACTACATACATACTAATAAAATCTTACCTTTCTTGGCATTTTGCAAAACCCTTCTATTAATTATTTTTTGTTAGGTGTCAGTGGAGAAGAATGATACCACTCCTAAAACTGTTCTTTGAATAAGGAGCTACAATCTGGAGACAGTTAGCTTCTTAGCATAATAAAAAAGACAGAAAAAAGAGAGAAACCGCTAACCTAGCTTTGAACAAATGTGCCTCAAATGTGAACAAATGAACTTATTCGTCTTTTTTTTATCTGTACAAAAATTAGATACAGCAGTTTTACGGGATTAACTAGCTAGCAGGTGCTAGCAAGCGATGTGTTTTGCTCTTTCCCCCTGCTCCATTCTTTATGCTAGGCTAAGCTTACTGTCTCCTGTCTGTAACTTCATATTAAGCATATGTTTTAAAAACATATGGATCTTCTCATCAACGCTAAGTCCAGGTAAGGTAAATCCAGTAAGCAAATAACTGTGTTTCCCCAAAAGTAAATTCCTTTAAACAGCGTGGTTTGTAATTAATATGCTAGCTAGCATTACACATTTGGTATGCTTGGTCATTTTGTGTTAATTCAACTAAGTTTTTTGGGCCTGTTGATAGGTTGCCACAGGTGTGTATATAATTCAGATGTGACTCAGTCATGCAATCAAAACCAAGGCCTGGATCTTGTTTTGTTTAATTGAGGATCATTTTTACAGAAATCCTTGAATTAGAGCAGCAGGTAATGCCAAGATTGTGACAACACATATATTATTTAGCTATTTCTCATTGTTGGTGTATTTGAAGAATGATTGCCATGCATAATAGCACTTGTCTGAGTGGGTTTGCTCTTGTTTGCTGAAGGATCATGTGCTACAATGAGCCAGACTGAAGTGAAACAATGGCTCTGCAGTCTGGGCTGACAGGGCGATGTGTTACAGCACAGCACAGGTCTGCAGAGCATGAGAACAGAGGCAACAAAGGCAGAAATGTCAACGAGCAAGGAACACAAATGCAACAAGAAGTGTAGCCAAGTGGGAATTAATCAGTTTGACTTGTTAATTTAGGACAAGCCGCCTTTGTGTGTAATTCTGCATGTGTGTGTGTTTGTTTTATACCATCCTGAGGCTCCTACTGCCCGGCTCCATTTGTCATGGTGAAGTGAGACGTGCTTGATCCAAGCAGACTGAGGTCCATTATTGAGTCTGATTCAGAGTATTGGAAAAACATAGTTGTTGAGATAAATTTTCAAGGCAGCACACAGACACTGAGGAGCAGTGAGTTGGAGGTAATCTCCTGCTGGCTCCATAAAATGCATTCAATTGACAGCAGGCCTTGTGGTAGCAGACAAATCGCCTGGCTTATAGCAGTGTGCTGAAAGGGTATGCCAGCGCTGTGTATCCTTGCCAAGATGGATATGCAGACAGCAAACTCCGGGCTGTTTGGGCGTGGCTCCCTTGCTCACAGCAAACAGTGGATCAGTGGAGTATGGTGTCTAAGTTGGACTTGACATTGCCCTGTTTGTTTTCCACTTTGGCAGATGCTGGGTATTGGATGTTGATGTTAGAGAAACAGGTTTATAAAATCTGTGACAAATGTTTGCAGGGAATGAGCAGCCCTCTCTCTGAACAACTGCTGACAAAGCGCCAGGAGCAAAGCACTTCGATTTGGTTTTTTTTTGCAGGGATTGTGATTTTTTTCTTTTTTTTTGCTATTTTTATGCGGGGAAATAAACTGAAAATGACTGATTAAACATTACGTTTTTGCACACAGTATTGCAATGATATATGTACATCTAGGAAACTATACCAAAATGACTCATAAATTAGTCCAATTTGCAGCTGAATATTCCAAACAGGGTGGTAATTTTTTTGTGTGTTTTTCAGGTACGAGTGACTTCTTTCACATAGTTGTTTAATTAGAGGAGCTTGTACAATGAATTTTGTTAATTTTTAAGTAAAATTACAGAGCTTGCTACTCTTTTAGCTCATAGTTTAGTGCTGTCTTTGGACTTCCTAAAACTCCTAAAATGGAAAGAAATCTACTTAATATAACACTATGTATTTTTAGCCTTGTAACTTTTCTTACTTGCCTTTTCTGCAAAAGGTCTAACATGAAACAATCCAAGCAGTTACATTTTTTTGAGGAATGGATGGACATTATTTGATATTTCTTTATAGCTCGCCTGTCTTTATCCCACAGGAGCCTCTCAGGGGCCAACAGTAGTAAAGTGTGCTTGTGGTGTGCAGCAGCTGTGCTTTCATGTCATATTTCTATATATGTCTGGGGGCGATAGTATGCATGCATCTCTGTATGATCCTCTTTGTGTTTGTGTAATAGTAGATGGATTGTGATGGGCTGTGTTGTGATTGGTAGATGGTTTGTGCTAACTCGTCTTACGAGGCTCCTCCGCTCTACGTTGGGCTATTCTTTACTGTCGGGTGCTCATTCTGATACGTATATAGTGCTCCATAAATCCTGGCACAGTGTGAAAATGCCAGTCAAAGTTCACGCTGCTCATGTTCATTTCATGCTTGAGTGTCCAGCTCTGCGAGCGGGGATGAGTGTGTGTATTGATGATGTGGGAATGTGTGTGTAAGTACCAGAGGAAAAAGAAAGAGATGAGGCACATTCAGAGTCCCTCCATCCTTTCCACTTTGCTGCAGAAGTGATCCATCTTTCTGAACTTAACTGCTAGCAATTTATGATTGCATTATTACAGCCAGTGTTTTATCCTCATTCCAACACACAGGCCTGGTGGTGGTCTGGTTAATGGTGAAGGTGATGGAGAAGGTGACTGGCCAGTACCATTACACTGGTACTGAGATGGCTTAGCTTTAAGGTGAATATGATGAGATGACAACATTTCTTTGGGTCCCTGCTTATTTTAACCTCTTGTTTGTGCTTTTATGAAGGTCTCAGATGAAAATTGTTGTTAATTTAATCTACACTCAGTTATTAGCATAATTATTGGCCTGTTATATCTCCTTATATAAATCTATAAGCCCAGACTGTCACATAAAGATGCATCCCCCCTGTAGTCAGACAGCGTAGAAGAAAAAAGGATGTGGAAAGTGTGTTTTTCAGTGTGCATTTTTCTTTTATTATTGAATGACTTGACTTAGCAATTTGCCTGCTGACATTTTAAAGGAAATAGCGTAGCAATGCAATCCGGAAAAATGGCAGCAAAGTTGCTTTTTTTTCCCGGGGAAAACTGTGTCGCCGGATTCCTCAATAGGCGGAACAGCGGAAAGGTCAGCCTCAGCTGTATGGATTTTCATAATGGATTTTCACCAGAAAACAGTCAATCAAGATACAGGAGCTGTGTTGTTTGTCTTTGATTGGCAGGTGAGGTCTTTTTCTAAGACTTTTTGCTTTTTTGAGGAAAATGTTTTGGGGAGCTTCCAATACATCTAAGACTGAGAAATTTTGTGAATTTTTTACTTCCATGCTGGTTTACTTACCAACATCCTAAAAAATTCATAGATTTTCATCCTTTTTGCTGAACTTTTTTTGCTGTAATATACTTGGGAGATATTTTTCGCTTACTTGTGGATGAAATCAGTAAACACATTTACTCTGGAGGTCATTAGTGTACGGAAAAAAAAAGCTAAATGAGGATAATTAATTTATGTTCAGATCAGCAAACAGATATGCTGATGCCATCTTCAGCTTGTCATTACTCCCACTGGATGCTTGTGGAGTAAACCTTCCACTGCCTCCCTCCCATGAACCGACTCCCATTAATAGATCCGTCCTTTATGCTTCCCCTCTTGTTACGGCCGCTCTATTTTATGATGTCACTCTCTCTGCTGAAGAGCTCTGGGCTGTTTTATCTCCTTCATGTGTGTCGGGCACTTAAACTTAAACCTCTCTGTTTACGAGTCCCAAACTGCCTCTCCATCCTCTGCGTTTGCTTCTCAGTAACAGCTCAGCATCACCTATAAAAGCACAGCTATCCTCGCAGTTCTGGGAAGTTGCTGTTTGGCCTCAATGTGCAGACCCCCGGCGAAGTGCCTGACTCCCATACTGAGTGTTGAAACAGCTCTTTAAGAGAGTGTGTACAAGTTTATTCATAGAAATGTGTCTTTGGCTTGACGGACGCTAGTTTGCCATGACATTCCACTTTAGTTTTTGTTTTGTGTCAACAAGCTGATCTTCTACGTACTCGACTGCTTTTCTTAAAAGCATCTGAGTCCACATGATAGATTGTTGCTGTTGTTTACTGCTGTGACTGTATGCATCAAACAAAAACATTGCTGGAATGCCTTTGAACGTGTCTGTGCAACGCGGAAATGCTTCCCTCCCACCGGCCGGTGAAAAGGAGGGAAGCTCTTGGGGAGCACACCTGTGTCTCAGGCCTTGGTGAATTCCTGCATAGCTTTACTGTTTTAGTTCAGGACTGGACACTACTGTTCAGTCCTCTGACCCTTTGCTCTATGTGTCCGACAACCCCCACCCCAACCCCCCAAGAGCATAAACTCAGCAGCTCAGAAGAGCCAAATATTTCAAAACAGGGGTTGTTTTCTTAAGTCCATTGCAAGTCCGGACAGCGAGCCAGCCGTAAAACTGCTATGTGGTCAAACTTAAATGTGTGCTTTTATTTACTCAAAGCGTTTTACAGGTTTTGCCCACTTTAGTTTGACATTAAAAGCAACAATCTGGTTTCCAAGAGAGGCCTTAGTCATGCGAAGCATTGCCGGTCTTTAGTTTGAGTGAATGAGTTGATCTGTAATTATTCATACGATCAACATCTTGAATTAATCTTTTCTCTCATAAATGTAAATTAAAGTTGTAAATGCATAACTATTGATTTTTTTTTCCTTTACCTTTCTTTTTCTCTCTTCCTGTTCTGTTCCTGACCTCTCTGCGACCCACGGAAATGCTTTTGTGAAACATATGTATTCAATTTTAATAGAAATATCCTGCAGCATTCCTTCACCAACATGTATTCACCGCTGTCACACAGTCATTACCACGTCCATCTTGCAAGAAATTACCCCCCTCCTCCTCCCTATTCTGTCCATCCGCTGACCCCTCGGGCTCCCCTCGTCCCACGCTGGGCATTTATGTCTTCATCTCTTTGTGAGCGAGAGGCTGTTTTGGCTGCGGTGTCCAGTGGAGGGGTGAAACCGGGGCACACTTGAACTCCCACGGACGCAGTTCACTGTGGACCACATTTGAACTGGATTTGACCTGTCAGACTCTACCTGATTTGTGTATTTTCATTTCTTTAATACACACACGCACACACACACACCATCATTCACGTCTTCAGTCACCAATCAACACGAGTTGGTTCCCGTACGAGGAAGCAGTTCAGAAAGTGGATCCTTTTTTGCGAGTTGTTAAGTTATAGAGGGTGCTGTAAAAGCCCTACAGTAGCCATTGAAAGTCATGGTGGCGCTATGGGGACGGAGGGCTCGAGGCTCCTGCGGCCGCTCAACAATGCTTAATTAGCTCATAAACAAAGGCTAGTGGGGGGATCAGAGGGGGCAATCAAAGTGGTCCCGTTCCTTTGAGCTCCTCTCACCGTCAACAAAGCCCCTCTAATGGCCCCGTCACTCCACTTGTTGTGTCTCACCGTGGTGTGCTTCCTGACAACATAAAAGGCTCACATTCCTAAAAGAGCCTTGGACAAGAGACGATACCCTTCAACACCTCCCTTCGCCCCTGATGCCTCCCTTCCTCTCTCTCTCTCTCTCTCTCTCTCTCTCTCTGTGTGCTAGGTATTGACATTGCTCCTCCGCTCACCTCAGCAGTGTATGTTTGGTTCCCCGTGACGACCAAAGCTTTCATCTCTCCTCTTTTGGTCTTGTGTCCGTGACTTTGGTGGTCTGTTTTATTGCGCTCCCTTTGTTTGACGCCGTGCTGGCACGCTGCTGGGGAGCCTGCGAGGAAGTACTTGATGTGCAGAAGACTGTGCCATGCTCTGGAGAGGTTATTGAAGCTTGGCATGAAGACAGGTGTGTGTGTGTGTGTGTGTGTGTGTGTGCATGCGTCAGGTGTGTCTATCTGCCCGCATGCCTGCGTCACGGTGGCCTGGTGTCCATGTTTGTACTAGAAAGTGAGTGTGTTGTTTTTTTCGTATGTTTGGACACGAGGCCCTCTAAAGAAAACAGACGTCCTCTGCCACACGAGGACAGCACGGCAGCAGGTCGCAGGCAATCTCTGCTTGTTTGTGCGACCATGTTATCATCTCCTGTTTCCTGTCAAAACAGGAAAGGACAGGGGCGAGAATGGAGGCTAGGAAAGTGCTGCCTTGATGTGTGTTGGCTGGAGGTCCAGCTCTGCCTGACAGTGACCCTCCCGGCCAGGAAAAACAGACCCGTTCAGGGCGTAACCCACAGCGGGATCCTTCGTGGTGTTATTTTTATCACTTTCACAAAGCACAGCGAGGGATGCTTTTCCCAGCTGTTGACACAGGTCTGGGTCATTTTTGTCTCCAAAACAGTGCAGCAGAGAAGAGAGCTAGATAGCCCATCTGGCCGTGTCCCTTTTGGCTGGCAGCCTCACATGATTGTAGTCTCTGTTTAGGAAGGGAAATCCTTTTTGACATTTTGTTAATCATGAAAGCGAGACACTCCTTTTCTTTGGATGATCCCTGGACCTCCACCACAATACCTTTTCCGTCAGGCTGAAGTTGTCATGTGGTTTTATCCATCCATCAAACATATTTGTTAAGTCTTTACAACAGAATGGCACACACACACAAAAGCACACACACATACACACACGCACACACAGCAGACCTGGTAAGTGCCCTTTTATAGGGCTCGACTGAGAGCAGATTCCAGACAGCAGAGTCAGCTCTCAGTGTGGTTCATGTGGTGGATTAGTGCTGATGGCACGGCAGGTAAAAGTCCCGTCCTCGGCTGTGATATGTCTTAATGAGAAGGCATGGACAGGCACGCTGCGAAAACTGCTGATTAGTGAGTCAGCTAATTATTGACTGTTGAAAAATGATAACAATCTCCTGCTCAGCTCTGAGTAAAACTGAGAGTTGCTCTCGTGGAATTCCAAGAGTTTGAAGGCAGAGCTAAGTTTAGTACTTTATGGGGTCTCTAAAAAAGAAAGAGCTGCTTGCACAGGAATGCTATTGTTAGATTGACCAGATTGTACCAAGCAGGCTTTTCTGCTTCTGTTCTTCCAGCAATTTGTGTACACAATGATGCCGGAGAGACTACAGCTTTTGTTTGTCTCTCAGAAAAAAGCAGAAGACCAATGCAGTGACGGTAAGTTTGACCTTGTGGAGGATGAGATATACTTACTTATTGATATTTGATGAGTAACTGAACCAAAGACCTGACTGATAAACATCAGAAATAGCTGCTTAAGCATGAGCTGTCTAGATCAGCAGCAGTGGTCTTCTCCTGTCTCCATGACCTAGATGAAGATATGGCGTTGTGCTCGCTGACTGGGGTGGATGTCATCAGCCGGGAGGTCGGAGTTCATTTGTCTTTCTTGACAGACCTTCGGGTGGTGTTCCAATGCTCTGGCAGAAGGCCACACCGACGCTGACCTCCATGAGTTGCACAATTAGTTACCCTTTGACCTCTAAGTCCCGCAATCAAACCCTGAGCATGGATTCGGGCATGCTTCTGCATCCCCAGACCCACTTTATGTATGACTCTGTGTGTGTGTGTGTGTTTGTGTGTGTGGGTGGGTGTGTGTGGGTGTTTTAGTGTTTGCAGCTCCAAAAGGCAAAGACGTGGTGCAAGACTCAGCTTGACACGATGAAATATCGTCTTCTTGGCTCAGAGAAAGACGAAGCGATTGGAGTCAAAACATAAAAATTTACACCTAACTTCATGATACATGTGGCTACTTTTCCATTCTGCACTTATAAATAAAAGATCCATTAGTCTGCATCTGTCTGCCGCAGACTGTGCAGCCGTTTCTTCCTTGAGTGACTTTTGTTATTTAACTGCTCTAAACTGTGTGTTTCTCATGCTCTTAAGTGCAATTAAAGAGCATCACTCAGAGTTTATGCAGACAGACAAACTCAGATGGATACAATTGTACCCTTGGGCTGAAAGTCCTCATGCAGAGTCGAGCTCTCTGTCTTCCTTTGTTTGACATGTTCGGTCCTTGCAGTGCGGCTGCGGCTGCGAACATGCAACTCAGCTGTGAATCTGCATCTTTTCTTCTGTTTCTCCCAGGACTGCGTGTTTCTCCATCATGATGAATTCCTCTGCTCTCACTGAGATCGGCTGTGTTGTGACATTTCGTACGAGCAGGCAGAAAGAAAGCCCCCGAAGTATGTAAAGAGCGCAATTCAAGATGAGAACTCAGAACTCAACACAGCTGCCAACAACTCCAAGGTTATCTCTTCATTTGACGATGTGAAATGACAGCAGCAATGTCCTTGTCCGCCCATATTATTCCCTGACACGAGAATAGAGACATTTTTGTAACTTGTTCCTTGTTTTGTGAGAAGTTGTGCTGAGAAAAAGCTGGCTTGGCAGCTAGCTTGTGTCTTCTTAGATGATGATTTTTCCGGCCTTTTTGTGTTTTTAGAGGCTTATTCAAACAAGTGAACAAATTACTTGGCCTTTACATATTAGTTTGCATTCTAATGTGTCTGCTGGAAATTCATCTGAAAGTCACTTCTGTTCGTCTAGGAGCTCTTCAGATGGCAGTGTCTGTCTTTTAGAGTGGTCGATCAGTCGGTAAACCACCTTGGTCAAGCAGTTTGTTAAGTGCACATGTTCCATTTAACTTCATGGCAACCTAAAACATAATAACACAAAGCAAAATAACATTTTAACAGTCTTTTCACATTAATAAAACAAGTTAAAACCGGATATTATTAGGAAAAAGATTGCTCTCACCAACTCATTTGAATAGTGAGTGAAATTGTTGGTGTTGCCTTTTTTTTTTTGTACTCCACAAGGCCATTTGCGGGACACCATTGTTCCTAAATCACAAAATGGCAAATGTGCATGTGAAAACATTTCGATAAGCCGAGCATTTTTCCAGGATGGTGAATGAAAATCCTTCAGACTCAGTAAGTGGATTAGTGTGCACTATTCTCCACAGAGATAGTTCAGCACACTTCCTTATCTCGCTGATGTTCAATTGAATGTGTCTAGACATCTCAATTAGTGAGAAAGAAAAAACAAAACAGAACACAGATAATGGTTAGTGCTTATCTGAGTGTGTGTGTGTTTTTTTTTCCACTAGTACTCTCACCAGCCTTCAATATCTAGTTCTCATAAACAGACAACAGTTTTCCATTATTAAGAGACTTCCTGGCTGAAAGCCCTGGGCTGATGTTTAAATTTCTATTATTAGTGATAATTGTGTTCCCTGAGTAGTCATTGGCATGGTAATGACATCTTTCATGATAAATTAGTATTCCCCCCTCTCTCCGCTGTACCTACACTAGGCTGTTGCACCAGAACGACTCCGCCGCTTGCAACTCTGCTACTCCATTGTTCTGCCGACACGCAGCAGCTTTGTCAGACACAAAGCATGTCACTCTCTGAGATAATGTTCTGCAGACTGGGAGTGGATGGGATAGGACGGCTCAGCACGGCTCACCTTGGCTCAGGGAGATTTGCACAGCGCTGTATGACCACGGTTAAGGAGCAAAAAAATGGGGAACTAACCTTTAGCTTGTTCCTATAGTCTGCACAGCTTTGTGATGCTAATCAGTTAGCCTGTTGCTCGCATATCTGTGCTGGCACATGGGGCCGGTAAGTGAAAAAAGGGATATCTGCCAAATAAAAAAAAAAAGTGCCATCCTCCACAATAAGCACTTACAGATTCTAATTATGTGGCTTCTCCGTACAGACCGAATCTATAGTCGCTCCGTATGCAGAGTGAGTGTGGGAGGCAGACTGAAACTCCAGCAACAACAGAAACCTGAATATTTATCCACGCGGCAGCTTGCCAGCATAATTACTGTACCGACCAATCCAAGGGGAAAGTGGAGAGAATAATTGTTGTAGGATACTCAACATTTCACCTTCTCATCACTTTCATTCCACTGTATTTTCACGTCTGTGTAGCTTGCATTTTTGCAAATGGCGAAATATTGCACAAACCATATAAATCACTCCAAAAGGCTCCTGGTAGATCCATATGTTTACGCGCGCTGCAACTGCGTTGCACTCGGCATGAAAAATGATTAACTGCTGATCTAAAAATGATGAATTATAATCATTTTGTTGATGCGCCGACTGAGATTTTTTTTTTTCCATTATAGGATCTCGAGGATGTTGATGAAGATATTGTATGTAATTACTTCTGTTTGAGCATGAGTAACTCCCTTTGCTCTTTTTCTTTCATAATTAAAACCACTGCCGTGCACACTTCCATGTCACTCTCAAGCCTCCGACAGGCTAAGGGAGTCCTGGGATGGAGATCAGCTGCCATAAACTTCAGCAGCAGCAGTTTGTTTTCTCTCTAAATAAACTGCTGGGGAGCTGGGAGCTCTCCTCTCCCCAGCCAAAATGAAAAGTCCTCTCTGTCGAACAAAGTGCGGTGAATGCAGCTCTCCTGGTGTGACAGTTCAGATAGAGGAGAAGCAGGTGGCTGTCATCACTGCGTATGGACTGAATAGGGGTTTGAAATGTGAGTGAAGTAGCTGTGTGGGCTGTTGGAAGGAACTATTGTATCAGGATCTTCTACTCTGCCCTGAGTGTTTTAGAGTGGGCTCTCGGACAGAAATAAATCGCTCAACAAGCTCCAGTGGATGATTGGAAATTCTGAATACTGTTTCAGTTTCACTCTGCACACTAATGAGGACTTTACTAATATATTGAGCAGCACTGAAATTCCAATTCTCAACACAAACGCTCAGTTTTAGCTTGCGAATACAAGCAAGCCTATATTTTTTACTTGTGCATCCTTTGGGAAAATAGGAATTTCAGAGAGGACTAAATCTCTTCTTTGCGTTGCATGTGCGTTTCGCAAACATGCCAGATGATTTTTAACTCCGTTTTCCTCTTTTCCACCTCTAGCCCCCCCCAGCCCACCGTCCCTTCCCCCCTCTCTGCCCTTGTGTTCACCTGCAGTTTACAGCAACACCTGGCTCCCGCCTATCCAGCTTGCCTGTTGAATTTTTCATTATGGACTCATTTTGGTTCACTTCCACAGCCGATGCCTGGCTGGGGAAAAAAAGAAACTACCTTGAGAGTGTCTCAGAGCCAAAAAATTAGCCATTCTAATTAGAAGTGCAGGATTGTTGGTGTACATAGGTGTATACAATCCACTGTGTCTCTGATGAGGACGGCATAGCAAGCAGCCGTGCTGCTGTCTGACTACCTCTACAGCAGCGATGGACAGGGAGGTGGAAAAATACTTTCATCCTGTTAGTCTATCTTGTGATGCTTAACTTTTCACACTTGCACACTTGTTCATGTTTTACTCTTTGCAACCAAGAGTTCTGTTTAATCTCTGCAGAATCAGTTTTTAATTGAGTTGAAGTAACGATCATTCATCAATGAAGACGTCTTTCTGCCAGCAGCTTCAGTCCCTCACTCTCCCACTGGTGAGTCTAAGCCGGACCTCCCAGCCGCTGACCTCGGCCAGAGTCAATGAAAGCTTGACGGGAGACAGTGAAGGCTGACGAGGGTCTGCAGAGGAGAAAGAAAGAGAGAGAGAGAGACATGTTGGATAGGGGGTGGGGGGGTGGGGGGAGAGAATCAAGTCTGTCCAAACAGCCTGAAAGGGGCTTGTTTTCTTTATGTGCGTGAGTGAACAGGAAAAGGTAATTAACTGGCCAAGTGGCGAAAGGCTGGAGTGATGGATGGGTGTGGTGTAAAGAGACAGCCGCACGAGGGGAGACAAAAACACACACACGCGAGCAGATGTACACACACACACACACACACACACACACACGTACGCGCACATGCAGTTTAACATAAAGCCTGGTTTAGTGAACCTTTTCTAAAACTACACTTGTGTAAAAACATGTAGGTGAGTCTCATTCTGCCCACAGTAAGAGGTCACTCAGTTTAATTGGTCGACCGTATGGAGCGGTGACACATCATTATATGAGGTCATTAATGGTTGCAGGGTGGTTTGACAGAAACTCAGGAGTGATCATATCTGACTCTATCCATGTTTAACCTGAGGTCAGCAGGATCTACGACCTCTTCATTTCTGATGGACACCGACATCTGTTTTTATGGACGACAGGAGCAGCTACGGGCTGCAGCCGGAGTGTGCAGCTGAGCTGTATCACTGCGGAAGTAAGCCCGTATCAAAGTGACACCGCACACTGCACCGGATCTTATCATTAAAAAAGGTCACAACTGTATTTGGTAGTAGATCTCGTGCGTTTCATCTGAGAAGCAGACTTGTCTAACCCTGTAACCGCTCATCAGAGGATGTGTCCCTGTGATTTTCCGGACAGGTGGGGCTATCGTGCTGAAAATGTCACCGAGGGTTAAAGCCTATTTGCATTTTCTGTTGGCAGTTCACTGAGAGTTAAAGGGCGAAGAGAGTTAAGTCTCACAGGGAGGACGGATTGACATCTGTCTCTGTAAGCTCCGCATGAACAGATGCTCCATGCACAGAGATTCTGCCGTCGTATTGAGGGAATACTGATGCAGAAAACCGATGTGGCTCTCTAAACAAGGTAATTGCCTGTTTGATCTAAAAACGAGGAAGTTTGTTCATTGTTATCTGTTGTTGACTTGGTAAGTAAGCAGTTTGTCTTTAAGAGTCAGGTCATTTTAGCTTATCTTTCTCAGAAGAATGTAATATTCCAAACATTTATGTGAAGATGAAAAAGGTCAATATTTTAAAAAAGGATATTACTGATTATTCTGTATGTTAGTTGGTAGCTTCTTTTTGGTGTTTTGTCTTTGCTTAACCAGGAGATTTTCTCGTGATTTACATAAGTTGTTGAGTTTAAAAACTTGAAATCACAGAGAAGTCGGAAAGAAACAACAGCCAGTTAAAAAAAAGCAAGAGTTGAATCTGTTTTGCAACCTTATCTCTCAGAAAATCCTCAACTGAAATAATGGGATAAGAGTTTTCATGTAGCCTCAGTGAGACAAAAGTCTAATTTTGCATCAGACGTGGCAGAGAAGCTGCAGAGATATTTCATCATTGTTTGATGGAATCTCATCGTGCTTCAATAAAACTCCCCCAAAGAGCAACAGAAGAATGAAGCAGCCAGACTTTTTTTTTCACACAGCCACCGAAGACGGATGAATTCATTACTGTAGCTGTGTTTGTTTTCGTCTGAGGCAATGTTTTTTTAAGTAGGTAATGACAGTGTACTTGTGTTGCTGCAGATACTGTTGCTGTGTTTGGACTAAGTCTTATTACAGGTTTGTTTAATCTTGTCAAGTCAGCAAACAGGGGGCCAACATCTGTTTGATGTGATCTAGTGAGCCGTCCCATTTTGTGTTCTACCAAAGGCATTCCCACAGAGTTAAGTAGCATGCTAGTGTGACATCCTGAGTCATTGTCTTCTCTGCCTCCGAGCAGGCAGTGGTTAAATTTAATGGTCTGTATCCCAGATCTGCTGCTGCACTAAAAGCTCTACCTGATATCTAATCAGAGCCCTCCAGCCCTCCGCTCCTCCAAGGGATCTGAACGGAGGGAAGTGGGTGAGAGAGTTGGAGTTGGAGGTGGTGGTGGTGGTGGTGGAGATAGTTGAGAAGGAGCAGGGAGCAGAGAGGGATTACACCCCTGGATGTGTTGCTTTTATCCCGGGAATGTAATCTGCCTTAATGCCCTGCGCTCACCCGGGGCAAGGCCAGCAGCTGTGCTCGTTTTTCTCCGGCTTGGCTGTCAGAGTGAGCGGGGCTACCTGTGGGAAAGCAAGCCTGCTGGAAGCTCTCGTCCTCACCCCCGGGACCCTGGCCTGGGCTCCTGCGGTTTATTGAGGGGGCCAATCCCTTTGAGACTTCTAGAAACCGGTGTGTGGTTAGGGTCAACAATGTCTCAGGCCAAGTAAACAGAGATGGCTCGGACGCATCCTCGCAGGGGGGAAGCCGAGGAAGGGAACGTCAGGAATTGAAAGGGTGTTAGATTTGGCAGCTGCTGTGTGGTCTCGATTTTACAAGAAATGCAGTCATAGGAAGTACTTAAGATTTGTAATGTGTAAACAGGACTGGCGCTGGTGAGAACATAGTTTAGGGAGGACAGATATAAAGCAGTGTGGTGTCGCACCGATTCACTCTGGGAAATGTTTCCATGCTAAGGGAATAATAAAGGAAAAACCTACAGAGGAAAGGAAGGAAGTGAAGACTGACTGAACAATTTAATCTTAAAGTCAACTTTCAGCAGTTAAGCTGGCTTGTGTTTCCGTTTACTGAACAGGGAAAATTGCACTGTGACTGATGTTAGAAACGGGAAAGTAAACCACATTTGGTGGATCGCTACAGATTGTCTGCAGCTTTCAAAGAGTTCAGATATGAGCTGACAAGCTGCGTTATCCAGTCCTTTCTCACCATTTTCACTCTATTTTTTGATCATCACGGTTGCATGTTCATACGGTTTTGCTTCATTTATCTTCTCTGCCACTGCTGCAGTGGGTCATGGGAAGCTTTTATGTCTGGGAAATGTCTGTTGGGCTCAACTGGAATAGAAAATATGGTTTCCCAGGGTATTTTACTTTCAACGGAGCATGCCTAAAAGTCCCTCGGATAGCGAGGGGCCTCATGCATTTCAAATAACTATGACCTTCCCTTGATTTAAGTCGGCTTGCTGCTGTGTGTCTGACCTGGTGCTACACGTCTCTGGCACATAAGATGATGGACGCAGAAACAGTCAGATGGGCAGTTTCACTCGTCTGGTTAGAGAAAAGGTGTTCAAACGAGACGATCTAAATGAGGTGTGATTTGAGGAAGAATCCTGCGACGTGTGACTCTGCCTGGTTTCGTTTGCAGCCCAAGGAGGCATAGGAGGGAAATCATGCACATCTTTCTCCCTGTCCCCTCATCCATAAGTGGTTACGGCTGAGCTTGTTTCCATCAGCCTCTGGCAAGGGCTGTCTGTGATGACACCCTCCATCAACCCAGAGACACAGTCAGTCAGTCAGTTGGGTGGCTCTCCTGCTGCTGCTGCTGCTGCTGCTGCTGCTGCTGCTGCTGCTGCTGCTGCTGCCCTGCTTTTCATCCCAGTTAGTGTGAGGGACAGAGACGAACTCAGGTCTCTAAGGGCTACAAAGGGGCTCATTCCACAGGCAGAGCTCTCTCTCCCTGGAGAGCTCGGCACACCTCCTTTCCATAATAAGGCCACAGCATCTGACTGCATTTGTCCCCAGAGTTTAATAAAGATCAGCGCTGACAGGCAGTAAACCAACACAACCACCCACAAGGCTCCAGGCAAGGGCCACAACCCCGGCCTACGTCCTCCCGCCTCCTTTTCTCTCTTTCTGTGTCCTCTTATCTTCGCTCCTGCAGTTTGACTCTCTCTAGAGACAGACCTCGGGTTGAAAACCAAAACCATCTCCCACTTGTACGGAACAATGGCGAAGGAGTCAGAGCCCTGAAGTAGCTCCACGCCTCTCCGCCAGCAGGAATGCTTTGAACATTGGGATTATGCTGTGCGTCGCATACTTCTCCGAAGCACTGCTACTCTTCACACCCACTTGCACCTGTCAGTAACAGATCGTATGGATGTTACAAGAAACAATACGGCTTCGAGGCTGGGTGCGCTCATGCGTCATATGTTTCATGTTTTCCACTTTATGCTTATGCACAACCTCTCAAGCAGTTAACTCGAACGTGATCACACTAAAATGACTTTACAGTGAGCTCTGTTGTGTTAAATTTATATATTTTCGTATCCAGCATCCCTCTGTGAGTGATGCGTTAAAAATCTCCCAATTCTGATGTCCTTTTTTTTAATGTCCTCCTCTCCACCTTTTATAAAGATGGATTGTGTGGCCTTCAGTTTCAACCTGCCCACATCATCAGCATCTTCCTCATCATCAGCATCATCAACTTCATAAGCCTCGTGGCCATGACCCTTTATTCACTCCAGCGGGCATAAAGCTCACAGACAGCTTTACAGGAGCAGCCCGCTCTCTAACCTGCAGAATCCTAACTGAATAGCAGATGGGCTCAGCTTTGTGTGTCTTTTTATTAGCTCCTCTAAATCAACACCTAACAATGCAAGGAGAGAGAGGGAAATTGATTTCTTCCATCTACCAGTGCCCCGAGGTGGGTAAGAGGTGGTCGGAGGGTAAAGGGTGAGGGGGTGATGGAAGGGCGGAGTCAGCTGGTTATGACTTTGCTTCAATTTCCCCGTGTAGGAAGCTCTACATATAACCAGTCTAGACAGTGAAAATGGCAGCCGATGGGGTTTTTTCTTCAGACCTGTCTTGCATTTCACTCCAATTTGTCATAGATTGTTTCATTTCGGCAGAACTGCCCCGTTCTGCACATAAATATAAAGATTGTTCGCGTTGCAGAATCTAGATCTTTTCTTTCAGGCTTTATCATAACATCATACTTCTATTATGAGCTTCTTAGGTTTAAATCCATTCCTCAGTGGGGTAAACTCCTGCATCAACATTCGCTTGACATGCCAGACTGCATTTGATCTACTATTAGCCAGTTGCCAGCCCATCACAATTTCTCATTCTTTGTGAGATTTATGTGATTTTCTACATCCTGAGTGTATTTCTTAGCTGTGCCTGCATCCGGTCTCTGCCCGCCCATGTGTAAAGTAAGAAGCCTATATAGTAAATCATTAACCAGACCCACTCAGTTAACATCAGACTTGTCCTTTGCATGATTTTCCTTGAAGTAAAGCGATCATATGGAGATTATATATATCCATCAGGGTGCGTTTAGCATAATTCAGTGGATACAGCTTTCTGTTCATTCATGAGAACGAGCCGAACGCACAGACGACACGTGGCCTTCATTTTCTGTAGGAAGGTTGCGTGATCATACTATTAATTCTGAGGGTGTTTGCAGAGAAAGGTCATCTAAAAGTCTTTGTATTGAGCTGCTTTCATGGGAAGGAGATTTAGGGTCCCTTTGCCTGCATCTATGGTTTCTGGGTCTATTGGGTGAGCTGTATTAAGTGGCACTGCATTAAGGCAGAGGATTGTTGTTGCCCCGCTGCTACTCTCCTCCTGATCACCTCGGAGCTTCCACGGAGCAAAGGCCTCATAAACATTTATATATTGGCTTTGGGCTCATGTCTTAGGCCGCGACTCCACTGGGCAGAAGCCTTGTGCCCCTTTATGCCCCTTAAGAGACTTTGTTGTCTGTGATTCTGTGTGTGTTTAAGTGTTTTTGTGTGTGCTTTTTTTCTCTAAAACAAAGAGAAAGTTATGTTCTCCCCTCACTTAGGATATGAATAGTTCACTGATAGCTCTGCGTGACTCCAGCTTCCTGGAGGAGGTATTTATTTTCACATTATGCAGCTTATCATATGCTTTCATGCTGGGGCACTTATCATATGCAAATGTATAGCTTTAGGCGCAAGAGTCCCCTGAGCTGTTGTTTTCTTTTTTCCATTTCTCACAAGCAAGGATGGACACCCTAGGGTGTCTTTGAGAAAGGACAGAACTCCACTGGACATCATCTCTCAGAGCAGGAGTAAGCCGAAACCTGCTCAGTCCTCTTCTTTTTAAGGCTTCACAAACTAAATAAAAGGCAAATTTTACTTTTTTTTTTTTTGTTGTTGTGAGGAATGTCTCTGTAGGATCTTCAGCTAATCCCTCCGAGCCTTATTTAAGAGTTGACTCCTCGCGTTTGGCTTGTTTTGGTGAAATGAGCCCGTGCCTGGTGAACCTGATCAGCAGTCTTGAGTTGCATGCAGGCGAAGCATCTCAGTCTAAACAAACAATCATCTCAAAAAAGAGGAAGTGGTTAAAGCGAGGAGCGAGGGTCCCGGAGGGCAGTCAGGGACCACACTGCTAGCAGACTACTGACGCGCCTAGAAAATTTGAAGAACACACAGGAAATCTGTTCAGAGAAAAGATGGCAAGATATGCTGCCCATGCTTTGAGTTCTGTATGTGCATGTTGTGCATGGAGGTAACGCCTCTCTTTCCTGTGTGTTTACTCTGCAGGACCCTGGATATGCAACCTTCCTGTTCGAGCAGCTCCAAACACCTGGGAGCCACGAAGCTGGTGTCAGCTGTTGCCAGGTGTGCTCCACACCTCTCCACCAACTGAGGCAGGAGGCCTTGCAGACGCTCCAGGCTCCCATCCTCACCATCAGCTCAGACATGGCAGCCCTGCCCACTCCATCCTTTATACCTCAGCCTGCTAGATTCACCGTGTCATCCTCCAGTGTCCACGCAAAACAGCTGTCCAAAGGCCAGCCGGCGGGCCCCTCTCTCCTGCCCTTGGGGGAGCGGCACAGGGTACCAGGCTGGTCGCAGAGCCCCTCGGTCTCTTCAGGGCCTAAGACAAGTGTCCAAGTGACGGTGGCAGGAGGGCAGCTCAGTGGATCCCTGGGCTCGGTCACCATTCAGGCGCAGCAGTACCTGGAGGGCATGTGGAGCATCTCCAGGGTCAACAACTTCCTCCCTCAGCCCAAACCGGTATGTTTTTTTAATGGTCTTTTTACTTTTACAGAATTTTCATCATTTGAAATGATGCAACAGTAGAATTATGTTTATTTCAAACACCAGACAGTGACTGTGAGTAACCAGATGCAGCTACTTAAAGTGCTTTTTTAAAGTTTTTACAGCCACATGACCATCATTTGCTTCAATGTAACAGATAAATAAAACTTATTCCAAATAATCAACCTGAAAATTTGTTATAAAACCCTTTTTTTTTTTTAAATAAAATTTCCTCGTATTAAAATGTCTTCAGTTCAAGCTGTAGAGCTCATCAGGTTGAGTCAGATGTTACATTTCAGACCATTAGAAGAGATGACGCCCTGCAGAGAATTTGTGAGTCAAAACTCTGCAGGAGTGCTGACCTCTCATTCCTCAGCAGTCACGGAGCCAGAGTGATCTGAGGTCAGAGGTCATCGCAACACTAATCTGCTGACCTCCTCCTCAAGGGCATTTCAAATGACCACCCCACAGCCTCACCATAACTCTTCTCTCATGTTGGAGAGGCATTAGTCTGTGCTGCGTTTGATGTCTAAGAGACTTAGAGTTTTGCCCTTGGCTTCATGGGATAAATCACGCTGTACCTTGTTTACAGCTTAAATGTACAATACATAACACTTCTGCAATAAAATGTCTGAAAACAAGTAAATTATGCCATATTTCCAAATTTGATTTAATTCAACATTGCGTCAACTACTGGGAAAAAAAACTAGTCAAAGAGAGAAAGAAAGTTGGCAAATATGACTAAATGTAAAATGAATAAAACTTGAATACATTACCTGTATGTGGACATGTACGCCTGAGTCAGTCAGATAGGTTTTAATCTGCAATGGTAGCTGTTTAACAATGAAATAAAAAAAAAATCCCATGATCCTGTGGTACTTGACGACATCATCAAACTTCGCTTTTATTGTTTTCACAGTGAGACCTCTGGCAGCAGATGTTACACGTTGTATTTTAAAGTAATTTATTTGCACATTTACATGGTTTTTATTTCAATGTAGGTTTAACAGTGTGAAAGTGTGAATGCTGACACTGATTTATAGCATTTTAGAGGGAATTTCTGCCCGCTGATATAAAATTGTCCTTTTAACTGGTGTGTCTTTCCTGCATTGACGGGGTTATGTAGGTTCAGATCTCATTTACACACCACTGTGACATTCTTCACCACACAGACCCAGTTTGCAGACCAAACAACATGTGTGAACATCTTCGAGGCTGTGCACTTTAATATTTCCCAGATACATAAACTGTAAATTTCTGGTCTGTGTTGATAACTGCAGTCTGTTATGGGTCTTGGCAGGGTTGTTTCTTCCATTCAGCTTGACAGTTGAAGAAAGATTTTCACTTCTCCCTTTAATGTCAACAAGTGCCTTTACAGATGGTTTATGTGAGGCCATCAAAAGCTTTTAACTGCATGTACGCAATATATGGCGAATCAAACGGCCTGGCACAGAGGGGAGAGGCTGACTTGTGTTCTCCATCTATGTGTCTAAAAGCAATTAGCAGCCCTCGGAGCTCGGGTGAGTTGCTCAGTGCCACGTAGTGGAGGCTGGGGGCCCTTCTAGGACGAAGAGAAATGTCTTTTCAAGACATGAAGTTACAAACAAAACAGAAATTGGGTGTTATTTTCTCAGGCTCGTTTCTTCCATTAAAACCAGATCCTTCAAAATGACAAAAACCCACACACACACATTCTCAAGGACTGGGAGTTACTCTGTGCCGAAAGGCAAAAGCTTCAATTCCTTTTTCCCTCTTTTAAAAATTTTTTTTTTTATTTTGTTGTTCTTTTTTTGTCTTTTGTGGGGAAAGCATGCATGTTGTTCAAACAAAGAAGCAGAGATAGACTTTGTGTGTGTGTGTGTGTAAGACTGAGATCCTTTAAAGTGTGTTAACCATGCAGCCTGGGGCGCTCCCACACACAGCCCATTAAAGGGCACCTTGAATCTCCCATTTGGGAAATGCTCTGGTTAACATCTGGAATGATGTTTGTGGTCGTTGGAATTGAAAGTATCTGGCTCCCTCTCTGCAATTGGCTGACACTGGTTTTATTAGTGAAGTTGCCTTGAGTTTTGCAAATGGCACACAAAGGCACTTTTCTAACAGTCTTTTGCAGGTCTAGAAACGGATGCAAAACCAACCCAATCAACAGCATAATGTTGTTTTAATGTGAAACTTTACATTTCTTCACATTTCAGTTTTCTTTTTTTGTTGTTGTGAAAACACTCTGGTTGAGTTCTGGTCAGGGTTAGGAAAAGAATATGGTTAGGCAAACCACAAACACAGCTGAGAAATGTCTAAACATATCCATAAAAAAGGAGGCTTTGTTAGTTGAAACAGGAAGTGACGTCATCTCAGACAGTGGTGTGCTGCTTGGCAACAGTCCTGACTGGCTGTCATGTCACCATTAACACCTCCTCATCCTTCCAAAGTGAAAGTCCACTCACACTCATGTAATCTGATTCTCATCACTGTGACATGCGTTGTAGGAATGTTGATATGACACATGTGACACGTACAAATTTAAAATATCCCTGTTGATCAGAAACATACAAGGCCAACTCTCTATTCTGGTGACTGGATCACTCAAACTCCCAACTTAGATAAACTCCAAATTCACACCTGCTGAAATTATTCATGACATTATTGGCTGTTTGAATAAAGAGCATTAAGCAGTCAAAGTAATCCAGAAAATCACGTTGTGAGCAGTGCTATGCTACTGTTCCAACCAAGACACTGATTGAGCAAAATCTACAATTCTCCCTTCGCTCCATAAAGCCCACAACCACATGTCAGCTAATCTACAAAGACCAAGTGCTCTTGACCCATGAGGGTTTCCGTTATTGGCCCATTGGATGCCTGCTGCCATAGACTGCTCCATTGCCACCAATTTTGAAGCCCAGCAGATGATCTTGGCTGCTGCTTCTTTGGTGCAGCTGTGCTTGCATGGCAGTGTGCCACAGAGAGCGATGATGATAAGAGAAGAAAAGGATACAGGAAGGAAATGGAGAGAAAAAAAAAATCTTAATCTTGCCAAAGTAGGATACAAATTAAAAACTGGCAAATATGTTTTGAAACTGACCCGCTGACGGTGGACATATTCTCTCAGGAAGGCTGAATATGACACGGCATGGCTTCGGTATTGTTAGAAGTCGATTCTCACTTCGGTTGGTCTCTGTTGGTTGCAGAGGTCCAGTCAAGCATGGCAGCCAGATTAACACAAGGCCTTTTTCACTTCAGCAGTAATCGTGTGTTGACCGGCGGGATCAGAGGTCACGGGGGAGTCCTCGTACTCTCAGCAGCCGAGGAGGAGATGGACTGCTGATAGGGTGCTGGCCTAACCTGCTCTCCTCACAGCAAGCACTTTCCCAAACTCCTTTTTTTTCTCCCTCTCTTTTGATTCTCTTCTTCACTGTGTCCATTATGTTCAACTCTCTGGCTTTGACTCGCCTCCTCCTCCTCCTCCTCCCTTTTTCTGTCCTTTCTTTTCAGTGGCAAATCAAGGTAAAAGGGATCTGGGAGGTGCTGGGGGTTAAAGGGTGGAAGGCCAGCTCATTACTGCCTCTCGGTGCAAACAGCCGAGCACACATGGCTCCTCTGACACAGCCTAATTACCTGACCAGGGGATAGACTGTACTTTAGAGCCAGAATCAGGGCCAGTCCAGGACCAAGGCTGCAGAGAGCAGCTTGGCTGAAGGGCTTCAGTCTCTGGTCTTAATACCAAAGGGAATACTCTTTGATATGCACTGTGATGTGCTTGAGAGTGTTTGTTTGCACCTATGTGTGTGTTCGAGAGTGTGGTGTATTCATTTTTAGCGCGCACTCCAACCCCACCAACACCCAGCTGTCCTTGCGTACTCCTGGTATTCGTCGCCACTTGATTTTAAAACGCTACCCCTGACTCGACCAGTGACAGATTGGATGTTTTTTTCCACACATCAGCTTCCTGTACGGCTGCGTGTGAAGTGCTCTAGTCTTTCGTGCCAAAGTGTAATGGGTTTACTTCCCTGGTATGCACAGAGTTCCTAACCTGTCACCGACACCAGCGTGGTGCGAGGCGCTCCGCTCTGGCATCTCTGTGACAATCTGTATTTGGCTCATTTCAGCTTGCAGCTTGTTTCTCCACAGTGTCACAACTCCGCACAACACAGCTTGAAATCTGACTCACCCTATGTGATGAAGTCTCAAGTGGGCAAAACCGGGCCTCTAAAACAAGGCTGTGACTCGTGACTCTGATAACAAGCTCAAAAAGAAGAAATGAGAAAGTGGGGGATTCATGACGCACGCACGCTGCAGGTCCACTGTTCAACAAACATCCTGTGAAGCTTTTTCTGGGGGGAAGATTATACACACATGCATTATTATAGCCACACATTATGCCACATGTGAAGCAAACAGTGGCTGCACTCTGCGGAGGCATGGCCAAGCCACTTATTTGAATGTCAGACTCAAAGTATGTCTTCACATCCTGATGTATGGCATTCACATGTCAGGCTTGGCATATAAATAGTGCAGCTGTCAGCCTGTGTTGACAAATGGCCGATAATAGAAGGCCATACACTTCACAAAAAAGATTGTAAAGGATGTTATTTTAGTTGCTGAACATGAATCTAGGCCAAACACTGAGGTGGTAAATATGCAGAGGGCCTGAACTGTGTTTATAATACATATCCTGTCAAATGGCGCTGAAGCCGCAGCGCCGTGTTGTGCTCGATCCAAGGTCGTCGCTGATTACACAATCTTCATATGTCAGTGTTATAAATGTTATGAGGAAAACTTTAGCCTTTATTTATTTCATTTCGGACGCTGAAAAGCCGCAGAACCCGTTCTTGTCAGCTGCTATTGATCATTGTCTTGCAGGATAAACTAGCGGCTCCGGTGAGGATTAACCTTTTGTCAGTATGGCGACTCGGGCTGAAGTGAAGTGTCAGAGTTAGCTTTTGGCTTGTATAATTAGCTCTCTGCACTCCTTCAGTTGGACTGAATCACTGAACCTTTGTGCTCCATGTCCACTGAGCTACACCAGTTTTAGCTTCAACCTTAAACAGAAACAGAGAGAGAGCTAGAGGGCTTTTTGTATGACTGCCTTCTATTTACGCTGAACTATTAACGTGCGGCTCAGTTTCAAAACCTTTTTTAGCCATATTTATACTTTAAAGGCACTTTTTGAATTGTTAAAAAGTGTTTCACCGGAAGAATGATAAGTTATTTTATTATGTTTACACGCTCCTTTCTCTTGTTCAACCCAACAAAGTTTATACAATCTGGTTAGTACTTGTTTGTCCTTATTCAGTTCTAACCTGCTGTGCTGATGAGCAGACCGCAACTATTTAATGATGACTTGTGTATATAATTGACAGGAAGATGCACAGGCGGTAAATCCAGCGTAGCTTTTTCAGTGGTTTGGATTGAAACGGGTGCAGCTAACCTCAAGTGACTGCTGTTCAGTTGCCAAGCCACCAGTTTAGGGTGTGCTCATGCAGGTACCTTGTAAACATTTAGGCTCTCTCATTTCATTCATATTTGTTGATTGATTACTCCCTTTAAAACTTCCTCAAAGATAGTCCAAGTATAACTCCACCTGCAGGACAACACATTCCTCACTGATTAGTACAATTAAAGATGGAGGTACAGGTACAATCTAGAGCACGGTGAGGTAAATCGCTTGTGATTAAAGTACTAATTAAATGCGGGTTATCGCTTAATTACAGTAGGCTGCAGCCAGAGCTACCTCAGGAGTGTTGCCAGAATCAATGAATGGTGCAGCATCCGTGCTGATCTGCAGGGAGCTCTCTGCTGTGGATACTGCTGACTCCTGCTAACCAGTGCTGGCTGCAGCAGCTGCCTGTCCATCTGTGGCACAGGGGGAGTAATGGAGTGGAAGGAAGGTGGGCTGGAGTAGTAAAACTTGTAAGTGATGGTTGTGGTCTTATCCATGTATCTGTGTGTCAACAGACCCAGGGTTTGATGGGAGAAGCAGACAGGGATGTCACGGCCTTGGAGGCCCCAGCCACCACCAGTACCAGCAGCAGCAGCAGCAGCAGCACCGTGACGCCCTGCCGACTGAGGAGCTCCAGCCAACCGGGACTCCCAGCACCCATCACCAATACATCCACCTCCCCCTCTCCCTCCTCATCTGCAGCAGCCTCCTTCTTCATTAGGTAAGCACCCTCCCCCGTCCTGTCAGATCACACCACAGCTGAGTGTGTCAAGAGGTGGAGAGATTAGATGGCGCTGCTGTGGTGTTAAATGGAGTGTTTAATGTTTGCATGAGCTTGTGTGCGTACACACCTGCATGCATTGTGTGTGTGAACGTGTAAACTAAGAGAGCTGCAGAGAAGATATGCACAGACTCGCCTCCAAATGTCTGTCAGAGGTTGTGGGTTCATGGTGTTAACTTCCATGTGGGGCACCTATCCCACGGAGATGTTGTTCTTGCCATGGTTGAATTATAGCATTGCCTCGGTTACGCACCATCATGGGACTAAATGAACCTTTAGTGACAGGCACCACTGCCCATGAATGGATAATAGAATTACATAATTCGATATGAGGCGGGAGTGTCTCACGAAGGGGCTTAGGTTAAAGCCCAGTTTTGTACTGAGGTATTTCATGCTCAGTTACTTTCTTTTTTTGCTTCTTCAACTTCAAACAAACTCTTTAGATTTTGCAGATTTACAGGACTGTTGTGTTTTTTTCTTTCGCTGAAACCCTTTGGTCCCCCTGTATCTCAGGCTGTGGGAGGCTCTTTCAAGCACCGCTTGGCTCTGGTGTTGTTGTTGCCCCGGAGAGTATTTCAGCCTCTCCAGGCGGGTGGATGGCTGGTGCGGTGTGCTATATTGTCATTGATAGATTCCCTGGCAGGCTGGTCAGTGCATACATTCCCTGCCTACTACTCTCTGAGGAGTGCTATGCCGTAATGAATGTTGGTGAAAAGGGAAGCTGGCTAGGAATGATGCATAGGACCATTGAAGCTCTGCACCACAGGAGGCGAAGGGACTTGTGGAGTGTGACAGGGAGCCCAAGGGGGGGGGGATCTGTGGAGCTTAGCTTTTCTCCAAGCAACCCAAATGGAGTCTGTCTTGCCAGCTTTCACAGGGTCGGAGCATATCAGTAGGACCATGAGGCCTCTTCTTTTGCTAAAGGGGACATTCCAGATCCTCCACTAAACATGCAACTTCCTGTGTGTGCCACTTCCCGTCACAAGAGCAGGAGTCCTGAACAACATCAAGGTGTGGCCCCTCCGCCAGACAGGGTTAATTCCTGACACTGATTTATTAGTTCTCATGTTTTCTTTGGACTTGAGCTCAAAAATTGTAGCGCATGGAGTTGAGTCTAACCAGCCTGCATGGGCTAACTGCAGGGAAAAATAGGGAGGTGGACTTGTTATTTCCCCTGTAGCGGGTCCTGGTGGGGCAGGAGCAGTGTAGGTGGAGGTACAGTAAAGGGTTCAACCTTTCATTTCATCCCAGTGATAATTTGCTGCCAAGAATGCAGTGTTTTACTTGGCCCAGAGAAGCACAACCAAGATGGGCCAGCTTCAAACAGCACCACATTCCACAGATACAGAAAAGAGTGGTGGAGATGCACTGCGCTTTATTTTGAAGCACACACCCTTTTCCTGACCCTGTGCAGCTGCTGCCTGCAACAGGAATATTATCATCACCATCATCATCAACATCTTATTGTTGTCTTTGTTTTTCCTCTCTCTGCATATCACCGCTGATTGAAATGTAACTCCCTAAAAGTCCAAACAAATTGAATCAATCAACAATTTTTTCTTGTTTTTTTGCTTCCCTTGAGCTCTTGAATTTAAAAAAAAAGCAATAAAACGAGTGTCCTTCATGTTTTAGACTTGATTGAAAACTCATATCTCATTAGTATTCCTTTTTGTTCTCGAAAGATACAATTAGTGAGATGCATGTGTGAATCCTGAGAGCCCAGAATGTAGGAGTAGAATAACCAAACAGCAGTTTCTACCCCAGTGGAGTGGAGAAGGCTCCTCAGACACTTGTCTGACATTCACTAACACCGCTGCAGTCAGATGAAATTTTAATTAAAATGCAATTAGCTAGATTCTGGCTGCTCTAGCCGGTCTGCTGCTGAGAGAAAAGAGGAGAACAAAAGCCATTCATTCACTTTTCATTTTAAAAATGAGTCAACCGTACAACTGGTTGAAAAAATATATATTTTGTTTCATTTAGGATGTCTACTCAGTTGAAAAATCATGTTAGCACAAATATTGTTTTGTTAGCCACAGAGACCAGCCGGCCAGAGTCCCATTTTTGATGATTTCTGTGAACAAATTAGTAACGTGTCCTCTCTGAATAATAATTTGTGAGCCCTGATACTACTCCGTTCCTTATAATAGAGTAAAAGCATTCACGTGTGCATATAGCTATTTATGGTCAACAGATATAGCAAATATACACATAGATATATATATTAATGTAATTTTCCTACAAGGAAACAAGTGACTTATTTCCATGTATGCAAATCAGAATTTATAGCTAGAAAATGAGACCGCCCACGGATTAATGAATGAAAAACACAACAGTAAATGGATAATTGGAATTATACATATAATTAGAACAAGTTTTCTCTTTAATTAAACATTAAACACTATGACTGGAAATTGTTATTCTTGCCTCTGCTTTTCTAACACCTTTTGACTTAAATTAATTTAACCGTTTCATGTGACCTACTCCTTAACTACACTCTAACAATACATTTACTGGGAATGCTAGTTACAGTTGAACATTTATCCAGATCACATATATTAAAATAGACAATATGTTCTTTCTAATTGGTAAAGCAGGTTGTCTACTTATCAAAACATTTATGGTTTGATTCCCGGTTTCTTCCTAGTTTGCATTTTGAAGCCTCCTTGTGCAAGAAACTGAGGCCTAAATATTCCTGATGGCTCTGTGATGATGCAGATGAGCAGGTTGGCACTTTGTATAGAGCCCCGTGCTGTTAGAGTATAAATGTGTAGATGCTGACTTGTATTGTACAGCACTTTGAGTGGTCAAAAGACTAGAACAGCAATACATAAATAAATGCGGTCCAATTTATTATTTTGTTAACCCTGATTCCTGCCAGACTGTGATGATAAATGTGTGTTTTGACTCTGTGTCTCATGTGAGAAGCTTCCCATAAAAGTCCACCTATAAATAAAATCTCGTCTTTGATCTCACAATGAATTGTATCTTTCAAAACATTCTAAAATTCCAGTTATAAAATGGTTCTCCTATCCTGCTTCCTGTCTCTGGTAAATGTGGAAACCTGAAACAAAGATGACCTCGGGGTCAGTAATGACCAATATGCAATTAGACTGGCCATACAGTGGCAGGGAGACAGGAAGAGTCAAGGGTCAAACTCTGCCCGGATGGTGTTTGTGTGTGTGCATGTGTGCATATCATTATATGTTTATGTGTGTGTCAAAGTACTACTAGGGGTTGGGGGTAATAGATTTAGAGCCATGTGTTCAGCTGACTAGCACGTTAAGCACTGATTGCCTTGTGACAGAGCATATGATTAGTGTATTGACACAGCGCTGTGTAATGAAAGCAGGCGGAGCTCACAGCGGGGGCGAGATGATGTGGCTAACTGCCGCCTTGCACATCCTTCTACCCATCTCTCTGTTCCATTAACACCTGCTGATTGTGGCTGTGTGTGTGTGTGTGTGCCCGCGGGACATCTCGGTGCACAATGCTGAGAAGAGTCGACTGCTCAGTTCCAAGTCTATAAGTGTGCTCATTTCTGCACAGCGGCATGAGACAGTTTTCACCGTCTATCGTTGGTCCCTTGTTTATGTTTGTTTGGAGAGGGCCGGTCCCTCCGCCGTTCGTTACCTCGCACTAATCATACTCAGGAGAGGGATGATTTACTCACTCTAAAGATGCATGTGGGTAATGAGTAGAAGAGCATTGAAGACCTTGGGTTGGGTTGGGTTGAGGATCCAGGGACATTGTAGACTTCAGTGGTGGCACACAGGCCGGCTGGCGGGCCGTTGCAGGGGCAGGGCGGACAGCTGTTTGCTGGAATGCGGCCCTGGAGGAGTGTCGGGAGGAAACGGCTTTATGGTCGTCCATCGCCGCCCTGCAGCTGCTGCCCAGGTGAGCGTTTGTGCAGTAATGACTGTGATTCTGCAGAAGGAATCCTCCTTTAATTGTGGCAGCAGGGCCATTTAGCCTGTGTTCTCCTGCACACACAAGACCGTTCCCTTTGTGTGTGTCAGCAACACTCACTCTGCCCTTCATCCCCCAGGCTGCCACGAGTAACCATAGAAACAAGTCATTAGCTTGTGGAAATAAAATGTGACTGATAAAAGTGGAGATTGGAAATCAGGAAGTTGAAATAGCCCTCTCTACACCACTGGACTATAATTTAGTCAGAGGGAGGGACATGCGTCTCCTCTATAATGAGTGCGGCATATTGCGAAGTGGAAGCACTGCAGGATCACAAGTGCTCGCTTTTGTTCTGCACAACACATGTTAGATGACTTGCTGATTTTCCATTGTCCAATCAGTGTGTAGTTAGCGCAGTTATGAAGTTTTCATGAGGAACTTGGCCACCCTGCTTGTTTGTCAAGAAGGCAGTTCAATACCATATCATTCACAACAACACCAGTGCCATTTTTAATATGATTAACTAAATCATATCCTTATAATGACAATATTCTGATAGCATACCATAATGCACAGCAAAAACAAGCATAGCTGAAAATGAAAGTAACTTTGCTCCAAGGTGGTGGAGGTAGACTACAGTTAGTTAGGTTGATGGACTACAGTGGTTCAGTTACAAACATCAGATGCACAACAAACCACTATAATACGTAAGAAATAAGAGGAAGACAAGAACAACTAAAGGGACAATACAACCAACTTATTTTACTTCTTTCCAAGTATATTTGTCTAATTTTTAGTCAAAATATCTTATTACACCCAATACAAGATACAGTCACATAACCTGTAACATTTAAATGAGATATGGAGACTTCTTTCCAGACATCATATCTAGTTTTAGGAAGTCTTAGCAAGTGAATTTTCTTTGACAGATGTTTTACTTAACACAAGCAAAAAACCTTTATAGTTCTTTATTACTTATTTTTGAAGAGGCATTTTTACTGTTTATCAACTCAAGCAGCTTTTATTAGTTTATGAAGAGCTAAAAAAACCCACAAGGAGGCACAATTGTCATTGTGAGTTGCTAACAAAAAGTTTTTTGTTTTTTTGTCATACTGTCGGGAAAAAATGCACAAATATGCCTAAATATTGTGATATTATTTATGGGTCATTTCACCTACTTCTAGCACTGATTGTAACATGTGTTGCTGTAGAAATACAATAGTTCTTACTTCCTCCACAGCAGGGTTGATCCCAACAGAGAGGCTCTAAGCCCACAGAGCAGGACAGCGCTGTGTTTGGTTGGCTGTGCTGTGCTGTGACTGACAGCAGGGATCTCTGTCGTTGACTAATGGGCAGGGCAGATTATGTGGAGCAGAGGGGTCCACTGAGCACCGTGGCTCCGGCCCACATGGCAGGGGGATAAAGATACAGTGTGCTTGTGGGACGAGTGTGCTTGTAAATGTTGTCATTCAGAAGGCGTGCTGGGGCTGAAGCTCCGTTCTGACAGCATCAGAGGCAGGAGGTCTGTGGAGGAGAATATTGGATTCACTACCATGGGAGTCAAGTAAGTTTTGTTGTGCACAGGCAACACTGAGTTCACTCCTTTTTTTATATATATTTGTGTTGCAAGTGCAGCCAAATGTTTGTGTGCCACTTTTTGATTCTGTCTGTTGAGCTGCGTCGTCTATTGTCTTTCCTCTCTTACCTCTCTCTCTCTCTCTCTTTGTGTGTTTTCTGTTTCACTCTCTCTTTTCTGTTTTGTGGAATGTGCAGTTTTTGTTCAGTCGGAGTTGGACTGTCTGCTCCCTGGAGGTGAGAGGGTAATGGTTTTGTTGTCAAGCCACAGCGAGATGGATTCCTTCACCAAAGCCAGAGTGTGAGCAGAATGTATAACATGGCAGAAAACATACTGCTGAAAACACTGGCACCATTTTGAGGAAACAGTCACAGCGGAGTTGAAATGTTAATACTACATCTACCTCTAGAGCCTTACAAATGAGAATTGATTCATATCAATCTGTTGAATGTGAGCAACACATGCCCAGGGCAGCGAATGGCTCATCAGAAGTATTGAGTGGGTGGTAGCCAGAATGGGTGAGCTGCTCTGTGGTATTTGTCTTTGTTTACTGTTGGATAAAACCCCAGCTGGTATTTTCCTGCAATAATCAGGCTGATGGGAGTAATGGCTGCCCCCGTGAAGCAGCAGACACAGCGGCAGCACCAGCTGAGGCCATGCAGGGGCTGCAGCCTTGTAGATAAGCTCAGGTGTGAATCCATCCAAGGCCTGTCAGGCGCCGTCAAGGCTGAGGTGTTGATGGAGATCCAGCCTGGCTTTGCAGCCTTGGGTATCTGCAGCAGGTAGCTACATCCTACCACCCTCATGTACCTTCTCATCCACCCAACAGCAATGTGATGCCTCCGACTCCAAATTCTTCATGATTCTCACGTAACAAACATTGTTTTCTGATACGGAGATACTTATCTAAAATTGCCACAGACAACCGTGTTCAGACAGCCGGAGTGACTCCCATATATCTCATCCTATACGGGAGCATATACTGAATATTGTATGAGAAATTCTTATTTGGATTCTGCATGTTGCTCTCCACATAATCAGGGTTCTGCACAATTCGCCGCGCTCTCTCCGTCGTGGATTCCCTTGCCTCTTTCTGGGTGTCTGTCTCTTCCCTGGGATATGATAACACAGTGTGATATTGCTGTGCCTCTGCAGCAGCGTGATGGGCAGTGAAGAATCTCTTGTGCCTGTCATCATGAATGGCAAACAGCTCCGGTGAGAAAGAGAAGAAAAGCAGAGGGTTTGTCAAGCCTGTATGAGGGATAACCCGGTGCCCTTTCCCCTGTTCCCCCAAGTAAATCCCTGAGTCAGGAAGTCTGTCTGGCCCACTCATAGAGCCTGCAGGGGGGCGGCAGAGGGGGCCGACAAACAAAGAGCTGAAGCGCTGACTCAAGCCTGTGCGCTCACCCTGGGTCTGTGTCTGCTAAGCCCTGTGGGGGAGAGAGGGGAAGCATCGCCGTCCACTCCTGACAGATTTCTTTCACACGTGGAGAAACGAGAGGATGTGGAGCACAGATCTCTGTCCTGTGGGCTTGTCACCTAACATAGAGCTGCCTTTGTCTCTCGGTGTGTCGGTAAGGATGGAGAAAAAAGTGCCAGGTTGTGTGCGACTCGTTGAGTGTGGGCAGGAGAGGTCATGAGCTCGCCGTCAATCCATTTCCAACTCTGTTTTCCTCAGCGGCTCTGAAAGCTGCCCACAGGGCTCCACCATCAGTGCATTAGTGTTCAGTTATCATGCTTGACTCTGCTCTGTTCTCTCACCCACACCCTGTTGAATGGATATTATGCATCATGCCTGTGGGGGCTGCGTGATGCCATCTAAACCTCTTTAGTGTCCCTCAGTAAAAGGTGTCATGCAAATGGAGCCTATTATCTTTGTCATTACAACTGCAGTCACTTCTGCATTGTGGCTGAGACACAGTGTGAGAGTGTTGTGGAATAAGAAAGAGTGAATTGCGATGGCTGGTGGCAGGGAATATTCATTGAGGAATTTTATGACCCATTGTGTGCGGATGCAGAACGGAGCCCGTGGACCCCTTAGCTCCCATGAGCCGCCTTTATTTCCTACAATCCAGACAGACAAAGATGGCTCCTGGTGGGACCCCTTAGGCACCAGTGCTCGGCCTCGCTCCTTTCTATTCAGTGCCCATAACTAATAGCTGTTCAATCCGTGCTAGTGGGTTGATTTCCCCCAACGCTTGTGCTTTACCTTTTCCAGACATACAGCACCCCTATCCTTATGTTTGTCAATGGAAAGGACCCAGCTTTTACAGATGGAGCTCAGATTACCGCTGAGGATAAGACCATTGTCAGGACAGGTGGTGCAGTGTTTACCTCATCACCCACAGCCTCGACTGCTGGAAACTTTCATCAGACAGCCTTTCTTATCTCCATCAAGACGAAGCTTGGCCTGCTGGGGGTTTGAAACTGTTCCAACAGCCAAATGGCAACTGTGGATTAAAAATTATGGCATAATAGGAGCGATGAGACTGATAAAATGCTCAGGATTTTGTTGACCCAGTTCATTAGCAAAATTAACCTTTGGCGTTACTATAAATTGGTGAACACATAATCCAGCAAAGGGGGATAGCAAAGTACCTCTGGTGTATATTTCACATTCTATTTGCACCACAATTTACTTCTCAGTGGAGAATTTATAAAGATTAAGAGTTATTGTGTAGGATATTATGCCCTTGACATTTTCATGTCCAGTCAAACAGTTGAGTCAGGATGCAACCGCTGTATCAAACAAAAAGTAGCAAGGAGGGTTTATCCCCTCTGTTTCTGTTGCCGCTTTCCGCATGCACATCTCCTTGAATGGAGAGGATTATTGCCTGTAATCGGTTCACGACCCAGCACGTGAGAGCCAGCTGCCGCGTGCTAAAAATCCCATTATCCCCAAACGCACTATGTGGCCCAGCGAGTGTTGTGCTGTGTGTTTTTCTGTGGTTGACTTTATGAGTGTGTGATACAGGATAAACTGCTTAACTTGGAATAATGCGGTTGTAGTCTCTGAACGCCTTAATGGCTGTACTCACTCACACATTTCCGCATGTGTTTAGATTAGTATTCCCTTTTCTCCATGCATCTGTGACGTGTTTATTCATCCGCCTGATCCAAATGATCATCTACTCCTTCCCTCTGAAGGCATGGCTTTTAATCCTTCACTCCCAGATCTGCTAACATGGCCTTCTCTCTGACAGTACAGTACTCATCTCACCTGACTTGGACACGCTCTAGTTTTTTTTTTTTTTGAGGTTGCCTATTGATTTGAATATATATGAAAGATTAAGAAACACATGTTTGAACTCCCCTCCCCCTCTGTTCTGCCTCTCCGGACAGCCCACTGATTAATCACTCCCAAATGTTCTCAGCAGCCTGCAGGCCTGTTTGTTGTGATAGCCTCTGTGTGGAGAAGTGCAAATAAATAATCGCTAGGTGTCTCACCCTGGCAGCGAGTGATTAATGAAGCACAGAAGTGGAGCAGAAGTATGCTGGCTTTCTTCCCCTCTGTCTGTCTCTCCCACACTCATCATGCTCTTAAGTTATTCTCCGGTCTGATATGGTGTTATGTATTACTCTAAGAGGGCATCAAATTGGATGAGGAGGCGTTTTGTGTTAATAGTAATCATCATTTGTCTCTTGTTCATCAAATTTCCTGCCTCCATTGTGTGCCGAACAGGTTTTTGAGACAGGAAACGTCACTCAGTTGGTGATGACTTTATGTGAGTGCCAAGAGTTCTTCTGTGCATGCCCTGAGCAGAACAGCCTTCCTGAGATTTTCAAGGGAAAACGTGGGTGGGATGCTGGGTGAATCGGAGTTCAACATGTGCATTGTGACTGTGAAGTTATTCCAGATTGTCGGCAGCCTCGGAGAGGAGCGTAGCAGAGTACCTGGAGCAGTGTCTGAGGAGCAGAGTGAGAATGCACTGGAAGAGATGAAAGCAGCTGTTAATCTTTGTCAGCAGTGCCAGAGGTCGGGGAGGCTGCAGCGTGCAGAGCTGAGGAGAGCATGTCTTCATTATCATCTGTCACCCATCAGCTAAAAAGTGAATTTTCTTCCAAGACTTTTATTTTTGCTGCCTGATCTAATTTTACTGAGAATCTTCTCCGTTCGCATCCAAAGCTGCAGTTTTTTTGGACGGCTCTTGTAAACAAGTTATGATTGATTCCTTGGGATTTTCCTTCTTGAATCCCATTGCGGTTACTTCCAATTCTTTCCTCTTGGGGCCTTAATGTGGCTTCTTGAGCTCATTGACTGACAAATGTGTCCTGCAGAGCTAAAACCCTTTGCTTTGTTCACCTCTCCATGGCCTAATGTTCAAGTAAGTAAAGGCCATATTAGCAAGATGTGATCCTGAATGCTAGAGAGGACAATAAAATGAACTGTAAATAGAATTATAGCCCCTTACTTTAACTGTTAAATTTCCTTCCTTTACTTAAGTCCTAAGACCCCCCCCCCTTTTAAGCCCCTAACTTAGTCAGAGAGCTTTGTGGCCTTTCAGCATGGGGATAGGGGGAATTGGTGGGCGTGTGCTTTATGGGCAGAGCATTAAACACAAAAAAACAGCGGATGTCAGTATTACCACAAGAAGGGTTTGTCACACACTCCTGTGGAGCGTTACACACACCAAAAATATTTCCCTCCCCCGTCATTAAAGATTTAACCTTGGCGCAGACGCAGAGCACCTTCTTTCCACGGTCCTCTGGGACGTGAGAATCTGTTGGCATGAGCCTTTTCTTCTTGATCTAACGTCCAAAGGCACAGATGTTAAATCAGCTTTGGTCCTTTGATATTTTGAGACAAAATCCGAATAAAAGGAATGAAGAAGTTGCTTGTACCTCTGTGCCGATACAAGCCAGTGCTTAAATCTACTCCTTGCTTACAAAACTGTAGCAACAAACCAGGCTTTCTTGAATATTGATGAGTTTTTTCACTTTTTGGCGCCAACTGTTCCATTTATTCTTGGACGACTGGGGATTCCCATCTTTGGGAATAAAGCAATTCCAAGCTGGCTGTGGCAGAGCCCCAACGATCATTTTTTCCTGTTTCTTTCTTAGGCAGAAAATGATTTAGCTCCTCATGGACAGTGCCTTGCTGGCACAGAGCCAGGCCCACTGATCGAAGAGAGGACTTGGCTGCACACCCTGCAGCTCCCCTCCCTCACTGCCTCTTTCTTGCTTTCTTTCTTTCTGTCTCTCTTCCTGCTTCCCCTCTCTGGCTGTATTTGGAGATTCTTTCTCCTATTCCATCTCAGTGATCTCTAATTTATTATTTTTTCATCGCCATCCTTTCCTCCGCGCTGCTTTCTTCCCTGTTCCTCGCTTGCACTCCCTTTCTTTCTTCCCTCGTGCTTCAAATGATCCCCCCTTATTCAAGCTATTCTCCAGAGGATGCCCTAATCCCTCGTTTTCCACCTCAGTCCACAGAGCGTTTCAGAAGAGTTCTGAGGGGACCGTGACAGAACAGGTTTACAAACCCTCGGTAGAATTTAGCATTTTATTTTTCTCTCACCTCTCTGAAAGACGGACTCTTTAAAGCTGCATTATGACATGAATGTGACAAGTCAGTTGCATAAGGAGACATCAGTCTTAGTGAGGACGATTTTCTTTTCAATGACAACACATTGTACTCACAGATGTTACATGAATGCATTTGGCCTTACCTAATTGGCTGGGGATTGGTGCAGTGAAGATGTGTGTGCAGCCTTGGGCTGTCGGCAGTCAGCGCACAAATGATGCCCCATTTGGTATTCCGTGTCCAAGGCCAGACACTGTGCAGGAACAAAAGGCTTGTTGAACACCTTGTTGGAACAAAGCGATTTTCTTAAAGGCCTTGGTCCGATATGTCTGGAACGTGCCAGGCGGCATGCTGCTCAGCTAACTGGACATCACATTCATTGCTGTCTGGTTTAGCTGGGATCTGTTTATCTATTTCTGAGGATTTATGACAAGGGTATAAATCCTAGCCTGAAGGTGTTTGGCCACTTCCTGCAAACTGCGGCTGTGTAAGCCGACACAGGAGAGAGGAGCTCTACCTTCAGACTACCATTAAAAACATCCAAGCAGTAAGAAACAGGCCAGCAGTCAGTTGAAAGCTTCAGAGCTTTGGATTGATAAGATTCAACTGACAGCCAGATAAGCCTGTTAGTTCTCTTTTCCAATTTGATGTATCTCAGGCTGCCGAAGGAGAGAGAAAACACATTTTTCAAACTGACTGGAAAGGTGTGAGTTTTTGGTCGATGGTAATCTGAATCTGAATGATAAGATAACAACATGTCTGTCTCTGTATCTCCAGGTGGGATCTTTTTAAGCAGCTCTGCTGAAGTAAAATTGCACTTTTTTTTTTTTTTACCACAATTAACATTCGTCAAACCACATTCATAGATTAATCACTGTGTTGCAGGATGTTGCATCCTCAGGCGTTAGTTGTTTTGAGTGATTTAGGATATGGGAGAGGAAGTGAGAAAAACAAAATGAATGTTTATAGCAGTGGTCCCTTGATTGCAGGGGGACTTTAGAAAGGAGACAGGCTCATTACCAGACTAAATCTCAGTGCCACACAGGAGGCTTGCAGCATTCAACAGCCTGCTCCTTTGTTATTGTCCCTCTCTGCCTCTTGCTGTCTCAGGTACCCTCAATTTATATATTTCTTTGGTTATTATAGGAGCCCTCCCTACGTGGCCCTTTCAGCTTTTAGTGTGGAGCAATGCATATGTTTATACATGAATGGTCATAGATCTGAGAGGTGCTGACACTGACAGCAAACATTCTGTGACCCATTTAGATACAGCTGCAGTGGTTGACTCTGAGAAAGAGCGTTTTATGGTGTGGAAGCATTTGTCTCATACTTAATGATCGGCATCCTGACCTCACTAGTAAATCTTGTCTGTGTGGGCCGTCTCGCTGCCAGGGCCGGTGGGCAGGGTATGACATCACCTCCTCTTGTCTGCGCACCATATGAAATTGTGTGAGTTCAGGCTCAGCTGATGTCATGGTTGCTTAATCACCGCTGAAGCTAAGCAGCGACCGGGTCGGCCCTGTGGGTGACCTGAGACCACAGCCACCGAGGCTGGCGAAAAGATGGAGATTTGTTTAAATCTGGCTCGTGTTTGACAAACCCTGCAGCAGTGTCTGACTGCACTGTGGAGGCTAAACATTAGTACTGTGTATTAGTGCTCTTGCCTTAACTGAACAAAGTCTGTATTTCTTGAACAGTTAAGCTCAGTTGGTAGATTTATGCCCCCCCCCCTCACACACACACACCTTTGGGGCAGAGGGCTGTTTGATTGTGTCAAGGGCGGCCCATCAATAAGACAGTGTGTACTGATTTTAGCTCTGGGGAGGTTTCCTATTGATTATCTAACAGCTAAAAAACATAGCAGCTCACCTGATAGACCTACACACATCCAGCCCAATCAATCATGGCCATCTGCTGATATGGCATTTCAGGCTCGGCGAGGTCTGCAGCACACAACAACGTGGCTTCATGCACCTTTTTCTACTCTGAAAATCTTACAAATACCTTCACTACTGAGTCCAGTATAAAATGTTAATGTTTTCTTGCTTTGCTCATTGTGCTGTAGTCATTATCATTGCATGCTGTTGCGGCTGGCTTGAGCCCAGTATTCCCATCTCCATTCATGAAGAGCTATGGTGCTCTGCTAATCAGCAGCAGTGTGAGGCAGACTCACTGTAGGGGGGGATAAAGCAGTCTGATATCAGTCCCTCTGATCTGATCCCTGCATGAATGGCCAGAGCAGCCTTATCTTGTCTGCGGAGGGAAAAAAAAGGAAGAATCACAGAAAGGAAATGTCAAGGATAGCAAATGTGGCCAACAAGGTAATTAGCCAAAGAAAAGGGCTACCTAAAGAGCTGTATGGCTGGTTGAGAGAACAGAGACAAATTTGCACAAACAAGCTAATGGGTGTGCTCGCTAATGATTCTCTTGGGCAGAGGAATACCTCTTGTTAATTTGACCAAGCTTGAAAAGAAGGCTGTAGCAGTTATTGACAGCACGCCAGAGTGAAGCTTTGAAAGCAGCACGCCAAAGCTGCCACTCCTCTCTCTCACTGACCTCCTCTCCTCCGCCCTCGCTGTCACCCCCTCTATAGGTGAGGAGGAAATCTAGATGTCCTTTGCCGAACAAAGGCACCAGGAGACCTTTTATTTCAAATGATCTTTGATTTTACATCTGTCTTTCTTTGCCTCATTTATATATATTACAGTCATTATCTGTCCCTGAGGTCTGTTCATAAGGAGACAGTGATGGAGCTGAAAGGCTATCAGGGCAGTTCCAACTGTGGCTGTTCCGTGTTATTACGTCATTTTGATATATAATTCTTTAAACCATGCTGAGGGCTGCAGCATTGAGCATGAGAATAATGACTGGTCGCACTGTCAGGGTGACCAATGTCCACATTAGTATTGTCTTTTATGCCTCGGCTGTTGCCAATCGTGATTCAAAGGGATTCAGTGTACAAGTAGCACGTTGCAAAGCTCCAGGAGACGGCTCTTGCTCTTTAAAATAAGCCCAGCTGGACTGCATTCATTTGGACACACTGCAGAAAAGCAAAGGCAACAAGCTGTGGCAAAGCTGAAGGTAAAGGTTATGTGATATATCAAACTGCTTCATTACTACTCTGTTCTTTCCAAATATGTAGGCAGTGGTGTTATTTTTTCCTGTTTTTTATTATTTTTTTATTTTTTGCCTCCAAATTTAATCCAGCAGAGTTCATATAAGGGGCACTGTGTCAGAGGGAGAGAGGCAGAGAGAGAGCTTGGTGTGTGTTTGTGCTGAATGCACTTTCATCTGGCAAGTCTTACACCCACTCTGTCTGCTGATACGTTGTAGTAGGCACTCTGCAGCCAAAGCAGCAGCCTTTCAAACGAGACTGGCTGGTTGGGGGGCTGAGAGGGCTTACTGGTAAATTGGCAGCCCAGGGAATACAGGGTACTCTCACCCCAGCGCTCGCCCACTCACATGCTTTCATTCCCCTCTTTACCCTTGACCATTGACTGACTGCACTCGTTTCACTGGCCAGCATAAATCTGCCTTTCTAAGATGTCATCTGTTCATTTTCTGTCCTCTCCCCTTCCATCCCCTGCACGCACTCTTTTTTTAAAAATCTCTCCCGGCTTTCCAATTGGGTCAGAGCATCGCTCATTCAGGCAATCCATCTCCCTGCTCTTAAGTATATCCTTCCTTATCAGTGTGTCACTCCTTATGATTAATAACACTCTCATTCATCTGGCTAATTACATCCTTCAACAAAAGGCAAGAAATACAAATGTGCACAAGTGTTCACTCACTTCTCCCACAAACACACACACAAATACACACACACACACACACACACACTCACACTCATGCCGTCATGCACTGTAGGCATACTAACCAAATCTGTTTGAAGTGTGGGACCCTAAAAGAAGAGAAGGCTCCTGTATGCATTAAGTATTCATGTGACGTGTGGTGGGGTGCATACATGTGGGTGTGTGTGCTGGGGTTTGAATGAGACAGAAAACGTGTGTGTGTGTGTGTCTGTGTATGTGTGTGTGTGGGTTGAGAGAGAGAGAAAGAGAGCACTCGCAAATTGCGCCGCGAGCAGCCAGCAATCGAACGCTGACACCTCGTCTGGCAGTCGGAGGGAAAAGGGGGTGGGCTGAGGAAAGAAAGAGAGAGAGAGAGAGAGAGAGGGAGGGAGAGGGAGAGGAGGGAGAGAGAAGGGAGTGTGTATGTGTGTTTGAGAGACTGAGGCAGGGAGAGAGGGAGAGACACGGCAGGACAGCTGCCAGCATTTCTCCGATAGCAGGAGCAGGACCGAGAGGCGGAACAGGAGTAGGAATTTTCCTCGTTCTCAGCCACCCAAGGAAATCTTCCAGCCAAACCAGGCGTGCCGATTCTCTCCCCCTCCTCCCGGCCGTAAGCAGCGGAGAACCTGGAAGGACCTGGGCATCGGGACCTGCAGTCACTCACAGCAGACACACCACAGTGGATTAAGTGAATGAGAGACAACCATGCAGCCTGTATGATGAACGCATAATTGGATGTGAAAGAAGGAGTGGAAAACTGAGCTGTAGAGCAAGCTGTCGCAGGGGTTTTTTTTTTTTTTTTGCATCTCTGAACTAATGCTGAACTTTTTTTCTGGAAAAGAGGCATGGAAAGAGTTAGAGGTACTTTAACGGCATGTGAAGAGAGGAGGTGCTCCTCGTCATCCTTTCTCCTTGCCTCCTCCTAAGAAGGTCCCTGGACTACCTGCACCCCTCACTGTGAACCTACTGCTTTCCCTGCAGGGTCCTCACCCTGTCTGCCCACCTCCTCTGTGCCCCACCTGGCGCTCGTTCCATATAGTTACTATGACGCCCACGACTCCTCCTGCCGGTTCTCCCTCCGCCCCCCGGGCTTCTTACAAACCTCTGTGAAATCAAGCGGAACCTCGATGATTGCGATCGCAGCAAAGCAGACCCCTGTGCCCCAACTAGTGAGCAGCCCCGCCTCACTCTGTTCTCGGCGACTGTGCCAGCGTATCAAATGTGCAAGTAATGGAGAACAGTGACAACACAGACATGGACTGCAAAGTTGAACTCGATCAGTTGTCTGTTTTTTGACTATAAGCATAAACTAGATAATGGATTGGAAAGAGCTGTAAGTACACCATGGTAGTGTTTTTTTTTTGTTTTGTTTTTTTACTGGTGCATGTTGAAACACCCCTTTGCCTCAGTTTATATAGAACTTAACAGAGCATGTACAGTGTGTGAATAATTGCTCAAACTAAAAAACACGCTCTGATTGATGTGAAGAGCTTGTGCTTTGCTAAACGCACGGTTTCTTCTTTGAGCATTTAGACCAAGTTGTGAGGGGGAAACAGCTTTATTAGCATGGAGATTGGGGGAGAACAGGTGGACAAGCTGTTGTTGGCGAAGAAATCGGAGCCTCCTCTCATCGCCTCTTTCCCATTGACTGATCATATAGGTGGGTAAGGCAGAGAGGGGAGGAGAGAAGGGAGGGGGGGGGATAGGGAGAGGTCGAGAGAGAAAGTGACAAGCAATTAATTTCCCTGTGTACGTGTAGCTGTGGTGGAAGAAAAAACAGCAATATCATCCCTTTTTCTCACCTTCCATTGAAGAACACATGTGCACCGGGCGTCATCGTGCAGCATGAATTAAACCTCAAGGTTACACGCTCAGCTTCAGGTTGTGAGCACTCCTCACTGGTCAGGGCAATAATACATCACTGCAATGCTTTTTTCTCCTTCATGGTGTCTCCTGGTGACTCCTGATATTTTGATTTATCTCTTTTCTTAAAGCGTAAAGAGACACATTGAGGTTAGAGACAGAGACAGAGAGACAGGCTACATTTATCTTGAATGGACGTGCTGTGGATGCCTTCTCATAAATGCACATACGCACTCACACGGCAGTCACACAGCAGTCACACAGCAGTCACACAGCAGTCACACACAGCCACGTGTACTCTGGTGTAGTTTCCCCTTTCTATCCCCTCTGTCTCACATTCATCTATTCCATCTCATTTTTTTTTTTTTTTTCGGTCACACGATCCGTCTCGCATGCTATCACACATAGGCAGCTCCCTGGGGAGAGCCTTCTCCTGTAGCCTACTTGGTGCAATAATTATTCCATCAGCCGGCAGTGTGTTCCCTGATTGTGCTCTTGGGCTGTCGCTGCAGGGGGCGTACAGTGGAGAGGGGAGCGTTGAGGAGAGGAGGAGTGGGGTGGGGGGGCGGTTGTCACTCCAGGATGCAGGGAGAGGGAAGAGGAGGGGGTTGTGTTTTTGGCAGTAGCCCACCCGGTCCTGTCCGGAGAAGCTCAGAGCAGGACTAATGAGCTCAGTCTGGCCTATCAGAAAAGTGCTGTTCACCAGGACACATATGGATCTGCTTCTTTTTTCTGCTCTTGCTTTCTCTGTCTTTCTCTTTTTCACATGCTCTGCTTCTTTCACTCTTCCAGAAATTCCTTGCTCTGCAGATTTATCATCTTTTTAATCTCTTTCCTTCATTCTCTGTGCCACTCTGTCCTTAATGTTAACAACTGCCTCTTTGTCTTCCCCGTTTTTCTCTGAAATCCAACTCCTTGAGTGAAAACCGTTTGAGTGCATTTGAATTTCCTTGGAGTATTGCCTTCCTCTCTGACCTTGAATTTCCAGCTGAGGTGGAGTGTTAGCTGATCTAGGGCGATGCCATACCTGGAACCACTCTAGTTCTGGCCAGATTCCCTGCAGGCTGTGCAAAGATATTGGTGATGTCCTTTGAGTTACGGGAAATTTCCCAGAAATGGGTGCATGCGTCTGACTCTGTTGGCCCTGTGACCAATGTATGACTCCCTTGCACTGAGCCAGGGAGACGAGAAGCCAGGGTGACAGTGGATTTTAATTAGAGGACTGTCAAATAGCAGGATTCAGTTACAGCTGAGGGTTCTGCTCGGTGCCTGCACAACTCAAGTGCTCGGGCAGACGTTTGTCTTTAAGTAGAGGACAGAGATGAGTTCACCTGCCTGCCTCTCATTTGCTGGTGCTGGGCAGCTTGTCCAATGTAATGGATCAAAACACCCAACATACAGTACACACTCCAGCTTTGACTTAAATGATGGGTGAACATACTCTGTCATAATTGCTTAGCTTAAGTAACAGAGAAAGACATGATTACATCCCCGAGGGCAGTGTTTCAGCAGTCCTTGCCTGTCATGTCTATGACAGTTGTTTTGTGTTTGATCAAGATAAATGCATGTATTTACTCTGCCTTCCTGCTTTGACGGCCTATATTTGGTTCCTGACAGGCAGGGAGCCCTGCATGGTAATCACTTATCCAGTGGATTTTTCAGTTTCAATTCAAAAATCAAGGAAGCACAAGTTGAGAGCTGAGACATTATGTTTCTTAGTATGTGAGTGCAGGTTTTGGAGTTGTAAGGAAAGCAGTTGTAGTGTAGTAAATGGTGGAGAATGTTGGCACAGTAAAGCTCTCCTGCTGACTTTTCTACTATGGGAAACCAAAGGAAGCTTTTTGACCTTTATGTTACAATAAGATTTCTAAAGGCTTTGCAGCACACCCTTAAAAAAATGTCAAGTTAGACGTTTCAATCAATAAGCTCTTGGTCGGGTACCACGCTGGAACAAAACATCATCTGAGCAAAAATGATTTTCTTACAGACTTAGAATGGCGGTTTTCTAAGTTAAGCTTCGATCTCAAGCGTTTTTCTTTTTCTCTCCTTTATAGGGCAGCTCAGAAACTGAACCTGTCCTCCAAGCGGAAGAAGCACCAGCCCTCACTGCTCCACCCACAAGAGCCCTCCATTTACCCCACCAACTTCAGTGGCATCCTGCAGGTCTCGCCGCCCCCTGCCCCTCCATGCCTGCTCCGGGCCGTGTCCAAAGTGAAAGAAAACCCGGGGATGGGAAAGGTGAGAACCAACCTTTATCTGTACACACAAATACATACTCTGCTTAGATAAACCCCCATATCCCCTACCCCCAGACACACTTAAACAACCACCCACACAAGCCTACAGATGAATACAGACCCCTATGCAGGGGAGAATGCAGGCTGGCGACACACCGGTCCAGAGGCAGCGTGCTGTCTGGTCCAGTCCATGCAGATATAGTCGGATAAGCCTCGTGGAATGTCATGAATTCATTCAGTCTGTGAGACCAGCATTCCTCTCTCTGAATGCAGAAAGTCGGTGAAAACTATAATTCACTAATCTGCGGTCACGTTAACAGCAGGATGTCTAATTCCATTTTAGGTACAGCGAGCGATGATGAAAGTCAGGCTGGCAGCAATAGGACGGTCATTAAACAAAGCTGTACAAACACATCGCTCTTCCTTTGTGGTTTATTGGGTATTGTTTGTATGAGCTGGCGTCCTGTATTTATAAAGCAGAAGAAGAAGTCCCCTAACAAGATTAGATCCCACCTGGATAGGAAGTGCTCGCTTCTGTTGCCAGGTATCCAGACGGTTGAGAGTTTGCCATATATTGTAAATCTCCCATTGACACAAGGACTTCATAAAAAACCTGTGTTATTAACAAGCCTCCTCAAGCCCACACCTGAGGTATATTGTACATCTGTGAAGGTAAAAAAAGCTGGTTTAAAAGGGGAAAATCAAGATTTATGATTCCTCCAACCCTATTAGTCCAGATTTTCAGGTTTCTTCATGCAAAGCAAACACATCAGTGTGGCATTTCTTTTTCTGTCTCTTCTTTGCTTAAGGAATCACAGTTGCAAACACATTTTCAATTGTATACACAGTTTTGAATTTACCAACATCTGTTTTTTATTGATTCACTGTACGACTCGGGTGAATGTCTTGTTTCCATTAACCAAATGTGGGTCATTTCTACTTTTCCACTTTTGACCTGGACACGGTTCTTTCAGGCACAGACAATTAAGAGGATGGAGAAATGCCAGGCCACACTATTGGATTTTGTGGGGGGGGTCAAGGGACAGAGAAACAGGGGCCATTAGCACGGAATCTGAGGTGTGAAAATACTGTAGCCAATCCTCTGTAGCCTCCAGTATCAGATCTCTGCCAACATAAATAAAAGCGAGACATTAGCTCGACTGGTAGCCTCTGTCTGGTAGACAGAGACTCAGCAGTCATATGTGGAAGCTCAGTTTAAATGTCACAGCAAATGTAATTTACTCAACATATGCACACGTCAGTCACAATAACAGCCCCCCGTGGAGTATAAAGAGAGTTTGCACTTGGCCTGTGGAATCCAAGATGAATTCACTCACTGAAAGAAAGGGATTTCCAGTGACATTGTTTCAGTGGGCTGGAGCCTGGATCCGTAACAATATTTATATACTAGTGAGTGGAAGAATGGGCCTTTTGTGTAGCTGTGAAGAGGCAGGAGAGTCCCAGGCTGAGTGAAACAGTCTTCTCTCAAAAAGGAAAGGGAGTCAGCTTTATTTTAAGGTTTTTATTTCAATGCCTGAGAGGCATCATAGGTACCTTTCAAAGCTTTGAAATGGCTGGATTGAGTTCCCTATTGCATACACTGCAGAATATAGACACTGCTCAGTTGATATAATACTAGGTGTAACACTAAACACTCAGGGAGTTGACAGGGACCCCAAAGGCTGCCATACATATCACAAGAAGCTGTTTATATCTCCTCTCAGTCACTGATATATTTCCATAGTGCCTTTGAAGATACAGTTCAGATGTATTTCTGACCATTAGATTGTAAGGTAGTGAACATTAAATTGTCAGATTTTTAAAAAAAAGGTGATTAAAAAATGGGAGTGTCATAAAAACCTGACATGCACAAGCACGACCACACCCGTCCAAACTAGATACTGAGGAAGTGGGGAAATTTCATTGGCATTGTGTTTGAGACGTGCCGCTATACACAACCGGCAGAATGACTTCACTCCTGTAACCACAGTAATAACGTGAGACACGAGCGGGCTTGTCAGAGCCGTGCCAAATCAACACCTTTTCATTTAAGCCGCCATCCTATTTAGTGTACGATGCAGGCATGACGAGCTTTACCATGACCTGTGGAATGTGTCAAGACTGTAAGCTCACTTTATGAATGTCATGCCCCAGAATGCAACAGGGTGGGTTTCAGGCTTCTTAATGTAGAGCTGCTATTTTCCAGGCAGCAGGGGAGAGAGAGGGAGGCGAAGGAAGGAAGAGTGAGTAGGTGGGATAAGAGGGGGGCCATATGCTCCTGCGCTTCCATGCTGGTTGGCTGCTCCTGGTCCAGAAAAACAACCCAGCTAGAGGGATAATCCCCCAGCATGGCACTTCACACACATTAATTTCCACTATTTTCTGCTCTGACTTTAAATACACACCTTGCTTCCTTTCACTGACACCATTAGGCGATGTGTTGATCATTAAGGGCTGCCAGCGTCCATCAAATCTGGGAAAGTGGACATGATGTTAATGCACATAGCTGAGCCTGCTCTTTAACCTATTTTTAGCATACATACATATATTTTCTTCTTTGTCCTCCTTTAGTCGACTGTAAGTAAAAAAAAATGTTAGGGTTTGACTGTATTTTTTTTTGTCTCTGTGCTGAACAGACGGAAAATGCATTCTTACATTTTTCTGCTGGGTCCCTCTGACCCTTTTTCAGGTTTTATCCTTTTTTTTTTTGCTTTTTAATCCACCTGTTTTTCCTCTTTCTCACTCTGTGGTTTAGGTGAAAGTGATGATGCGTATCTGTCCATCTCTGGAGGCTGCGGACTCCTCAGAGTCTCAGTCCTTCTTGAAAGTGGACAGCAGGAAGAAGCAGCTGACCCTTTACGACCCCGCGTCCAGCCCACACTCCAGTTCAGGGCACAGGAGATCTGCCACTGTGGCTGTCCCAAAGATATTTGCCTTCGATGCTGTTTTTACCCAGGATGCCTCACAAGTAAGAGACAGCAGGAAATATGTACTTCTATGTCTGTGTATGTATGTGGGGTTTTTTTTTATAAAGGTGTCATGCTGGAATTCATTCTCTCAAGGGCAAAGCGATGTCTTTATGCTGGCAGGGTGTGGCCAGGGGCTTAGAGGAAAAATGCCTGTCTTGGGTCAGAGGGCATTCTTACCAGTGTGGGCCTAACAGCTGGGCCTTTTAAGCTCTCCGGGGAATGATTTGAATCCACTCCAGTTATATCTAACCTCTCCTTTCATAGGGCAGCTATATCTAACCTCAGACCTCTGCAGCCCACAGCAGGCATACCCACCGAGATCAAAGACAAAGGTCATGCACATGTTTACTATTTGGCAACCAGGGAGCAGATCAGTTTGGCTCTCTCCACAGCTTAAAACAAACACCATAATCTTTTAATGGAATGATTCTATGACACTCACTGTAAAATTTCCTAAAAATATGAGGTCAAGTATTTAATGAATTTCCCCATGGTGCAGTAAACTCTAAATAGCCACGAGAGCAGAGGTGATTGTCATCACTGGTGTTGGACAGTGTTTCTGCAGCAAGGAATGCCACAGATCCTCCATCATGCCACCTACTTGGAGCAAGTGTTACTGAAGTAAGCTGCTGCCTAAATGTTTCTGCTGCAGAGCTGAGGCCAAGCTGCTAGATTGCGCCGCTGGGACAACACTGTTGGTGGCAAACAGTAACAGCAAGCTGTTCTGCTGTTAGAGGCCTTGTTTGCTGTGTGATGTATGGGAAGGGGCCTCTGCTGCAGAAAGCCTTGCCCCAGAGGACCCATGCTGAAACAGATTGCAAAAATGAGCCACACGTTGCAGCACACAAAGACACACATAAACACACATACAGTACTCCAGAGTGATGAAAAATACTGAAACCATTAATGTGATTTGGTGTAACCAAAGCCACATAACTGTTTATTTTACACAACATCATTTTGGATTCATTGTACTCTGTGTGCCTGTTTGAAGGTATTTCTTGGCTGAGGCTGAATTGACTGTGATGGGGCTGTCTCTGTGTATTTTTCGCAGGCTGAGGTGTGCTCAGGGACGGTGGCTGAGGTTATCCAGTCTGTGGTGAACGGTGCAGACGGCTGCATCTTCTGCTTCGGCCAAGTCAAGCTCGGTAAGCTCCTCCACTGGCAGGAGATTAGAAAAGAGCCTCTGTTAGTCAAAGAATACTCTCATTGCTCTTTGTTAGCTACACTTGATGTCCACAATTGGCTTAGTGGTGCACTGGGGTGAGTCAGGGAATGGGAGATTGGAGGAAAGGAATGGGTAGTGACTCTTGGGTGGGGGTGCGGGGCAAAGTGCTGCATCCAAGCTTCAGGGCTCAGTCTGTAATTAAAATCTTAGTAATTGGGCTGGCCAGTGCTCTTGGGCTGAAGGGCTTGCTCTCCTCATGCTGCTTTTTCCACTACCTATAATTCTCCACAGAATTACAGCCTCTGGAATGGGTCCTTGGATTAGTGCTTTTTTATTTGGCATGTACTGGATATTGCTTCCACAGTCCCTTCAAACAATAATTAATTTTTTTCATCAGCAGTTGTTAAACACAATAACCCTCAGAAAATATCCAATGTCAGCGTCTATTCCTTTGTCAACTTCCTGCCCTTTCCAGACAGCTTGATGAAAGAAGTAATTTTGGTTTAACCCTATCGTGACTGTAGCTGGCTTTGCACCCAAGGCAATATTTCCATTTCCAACCCCCCCTCTCTCTTTCACACATCCCCAGGCAAGACATACACCATGATTGGCAAAGACAGCACCACTCAGAGCCTCGGCATTGTGCCCTGTGCCATTTCCTGGCTCTTCAAGCTCATCAATGAACGCAAGGAGAAGACAGGGACGCGCTTCTCCGTCCGAGTTTCCGCTGTGGAAATCTTTGGGAAAGACGAGGAGCTGAAGGACTTGCTGTCTGAGGTGTCAACAGGCAGCCTGCAGGAAGGCCAGTCCCCGGGCATCCACCTTAGAGAGGATCCTATCTGTGGCACTCAGGTGAGAAGGCTTCCATCTCCACAATCTTTCTTTGTTTGCTGATCCTTTCATTCTCTTTGTGGGTTATACAGTATTAGTCGGTCTGAGTATTGATTTCTTTCTGTCTATGATCTACCCTTTTCTGCTCCCAAAGATGTTTGACTTTTTCTTGTGAGTGCATGTGTGTGTATGTGTGTTTTTATCTCCCAGGACTTCCTAGTCAGCCTCGCTCTATCCTACCCGCCTGTGAAATTCTCCTTTTATATTTCCACCAAACCCATCTGTGGTATTGATGGCTTTCTTCTTACCTTTGTATTGACTCTCATGTCAGCATCTATCAGCATCTATTACCTGTGTGTTAGCGCTAGTCCTCTGTGGCACAATAGAAGAATTACTGGGGGATGGTAGGAGACTGCAGGTTTGAAGGCACGCACAGGTGTTGCTGTCAGATGTTTTTTGGGGATCTGTATGGACTCTAACTTCAAAGGCTATGCAGTTCTGTGAAGCTCCTTGTTGCTCTTCCTCTCAGCAGCCACATGTGGGCTCTCTTCATGATGCCCCCCGCCTTCTCTCTCTTCTACCTCCCCCTTTTGCCCTCCTCTCTTTCTGTATCTCACCACCACCATCATCACATCCTCTGTGAGGGAAGTGCCCCTGCCTCCTGCCCCACCATTACCTCTCCTAATCCTCCTCCCTCAGTGTGCATATCTGCTGTTTTAATTGCCCCTGAGACCCAATCTAATGGGCAAGAAGTGTGTGCCGGGGTCCAATTAACAGGCTCCCTCCTCTCTCTTTCCTGGTATCTTTTTCACATCCGTCCTTTTTCAAGCCTTATGTGGTCTCTTTTGCTCACCCTAACCCTGTGCTCTGTCTCCCCCCTCACCACAGCTCCAGAATCAGAGTGAGCTACGTGCCCCGACGGCTGAAAAAGCTGCCTTCTTCCTGGATGCAGCCATTGCCGCACGCAGCACCAGCAAACCCGATGCTGATGAGGAAGAGCGACGCAACTCACACATGCTGTTCACACTACACATTTACCAGTACCGCATGGAGAAGAGCGGTAAAGGAGGAAGTTAGTACTAATAGAATACTATATATATTACAATTATACAACAGACTGACATGAAACATGAATGTGTGAGTAAAAAATATGTAAATATGGATTGAACATTAGACATTGGTGAATTAGCTGTAGCCCATGCAAGACAGAAATCTGTTTGTATGCACATATTATATTTTATACAAGAGTAAATGATTTGGAGCCACACTGACAGGTGTAAATGGTACCTTGCTTCTATTGCAATGGCATGAGCCGCCCACAAAACAATGTTTAGCTCGGTAATTTCTACAATGACAGCCAATTCCCTCCCACTGTATTTTTTAAATCATCAGAAAAGGATGTGTATGTGTTTCTGATCGTCAGCAAATCTTTTGTTTTTTTGTGTCCAACCAACAGAGCCGTCTTGTTACCACGTGTTACACATGTGGTATTAGTTTACCAGTCTAGCTGCAATTTGAATCACTTCATTGTGGGAACTTTACTCATAAATAAATAAGACAGCTCTGACAGTCACCCATCTAGTCTTGGCAGAGAATTGCCACTCCTGTTATCATGGCACTGTGCATGAGGAACTGACTTGAGGGAGGGAGTGTCTGCACTGCGCTCACCTGGTTCTTCTTCTGTCATTGGCACAGTGTCAGGCGGAAGGAGCAGGCTGCACCTCATCGACCTGGGGAGCTGCGAAAAGGTCCTGAGTAAAAGCAGAGACGGAGGGGGAGGCTTATGCCTTTCCCTTAATGCGCTGGGAAATGTCATCATGGCTTTGGCAAATGGAGCAAAACATGTACCTTACAGGTAAGAAAACCACCATTAATTTTACAGTCACTTTTATTGAGTTTTGGCTTCTGTTTAGTTTCCAGTATAAGTAACTGTTTCAGGCAAGTCGCTGCCTGTGTTGTCAGTCCTGCAAGTTTGCTCTGGTTTATTAAGTTTGTTTAGTTAGCCTCATTTAATAACTTTTAGTGGTGTTGCACAAGCCTAAATCAAAGTTATTCCTGTATGAAAAGACTAATGACTCTTCATTTGGGAGTTTTCAGCTCAGAGAATTCAAAATGTCTCCTCTAGGAATCAGCTATTAGCTTTCTTTATAGTCTTATGGAAAATTTCTGCACCGTTTGCTAATAATGATAATGTGCCCTTTAGGGACAGCAAGCTGACAATGTTGCTGAGGGAGTCCCTTGGCAACATCAACTGCAGAACCACCATGATCGCCCACATCTCTGATTCTCCGGCCAACTATGCTGAGTCACTTACCACTATCCAGCTGGCATCTCGCATCCACCGCATGAGAAAGAAAAAATCTAAGGTGCACTATTAAACTAATTACAACTGATTTTTCTGGTTTATGCATATGCAGTATTAAACCGATAAATAAGTAGTGTATGAAAATCCAGTGACAGCACTAATGGTGCGTTTTTTGTAATTTAACAGCACACGCATGAAGCAACTTAAATTATAACACTTCTAGATAATGATTCCTAAAATAAATGTTCTCAATTTAATGTCCATTGTTTATAACTGATAAATGCAGAGTACGTGTTATTTAACATTACATTTTAGAGCTGCAGTTATATCAGTTACATTCGTAATGTGCATGTAGAACTTTGATTACATCATATTTCAAGCCATGACTTGTTTGTAATCTTTTCTTCCTTCTATAATTTTAAATCTATTAATACAATGAATGTGTGAATGATTCCACAAATGAAAGATTATTAGTGCAGTAGCTCAGAGCTAGTTTTTCTCAGCTCCTCAACACATTATCATGTAATCAATATCACTGCCCAAGGAAGTGTGTAATGCTCCTAGGATTAGGGAAATATATGCCCTACATAATTAGGTGGAGTGACAGCATGTATTTATTTGGTATTGGTTGCCGACATGATTATAATGCAGTCCACATACGGCAATTTGTATTATTGACATTAATTTCTGTGTGTGTATTGATGTGCACTTTTAACCTTTAGATAAATATCGACTGGCAAGTTCATAGGAATGAATATTTACCCTATGATTGATTACACTACGAAATTGCTAAACAAATCTATTATAAATAATTTAAAGTAATTTTTAAAAAAATGTGTAATTTGACAAGTGTATTACATTAATATTGGAAGAAGATAGAATGAAATGACTTTCATCACTTATTGAGATAATTTTCCAAAACATAAAGAAAAACTCTGCATCTTCTTAAAATCTGCTTTGCAGTACGCGTCAAGTTCATCTGGAGGGGAAAGTTCCTGTGAGGAAGGGAGGATTCGTCGGCCACCCCACCTCAGGCCCTTTCACCCACGGACGGTAGCCCTGGACCCAGACCTCCCTTCAGTACTCAGTGACCCAGACTACTCCTCCAGTAGTGAACAGTCTTGTGATACTGTCATTTATGTGGGCCCTGGGGGCACTGCAATCTCGGACAGGGAGCTTAGTGACAATGAAGGCCCACCCGCCTTTGTTCCAATCATCCCCTCCTTAAATAAGAAAAAGCCTGCAAAAGAGGGCCCTCTGGACAGAGACCAGTTCTTTAAATGCAACACATTTGCTGAGCTGCAGGAAAGGCTCGAGTGTATAGATGGCAGTGAAGAACCCACTGCCTTTGTTGGAGAGGGCAAGCGAAGCCAGGCCAGCCCTAAGACCGACAAATCTAAGGAGAGCCAAGGCTCTGTTTCACCAAAGACTATAGCCAATATTTCTTACACTCAAGAAGGCACCTCACCCAAACAATCTCCTAAAGCTGTTGCCATACAACCGTTCTGCAGTCCAAACACAAAGTCTAAACTGGACAGTGCCAAGACCCAATGCACACCTGCACCACCATCAGACAGTGTTCAAAATGCATGTAGAACCAGTGCTGATGGTGAGAAAGCGTTAGTTTCAGAAAGCAGAGGTAGCATTAACAAGCCTAATTCTGAGCCTGTGGTGAGGGAGAAGGTCTACTTCAATAAGAAAGCTTTGCCGAAACCGGCCCCACCTCCCTCACAACAGAGAGACTCCAGCAAGGAAAATGCAGACACTGAGGAAAGATCTAGCACTAGAATGCCTCCTGTAGGAATGAGCCACCAAGCAGTGAAAAGGAGGGATCCTTATGCTTCCCCTCTGCTCAGAGCTCCAGTGGAGGTGTGCCAAGTGCGCTCTACTTTGAGGGAAAGATGTCTGGATCGGGATATCCTTAGAGCCACTGTCACCTTACAGCAGCCAGTGGAACTGAATGGAGAGGATGAGCTAGTGTTTACTGTGGTGGAGGAGCTGTCTATTGGCAGTATTGTAGATAAGGGTCGGCCATCCAGCATTATCAGCTTTAACAGTGACTGCTCCCTTCAGGCCCTGGCCTCTGGTTCCCGACCTGTCAGTATCATCAGCAGCATCAATGATGAATTTGATGCCTACACATCAGCTGTTGGAGGATCAGAGGCGAACATTGCGGTGGTCACACCCCTTCAAGGGGGATCAATGGAGTGTATAGACAGCAGAGGTTCATCTATCAGCTCTTGGCTGAGTGAAGTTAGTGTCTGCACCTTGGAGAGTGAAGGGGCTCATTCTACAGACGTCTTCCTTCCACAGGCCAAACACATGGGACCGGAGGCCACCTTTTACTTTGATTCCCTAGATATGTTCCACTGTGCATCCTCTTCTAGAGATGCCAAGAATTCCTTAAATGACAGTGGATTTAGTTTCTCTGAACAAGACAGTGATAGTGCTGCCTCAAGCAAACTGTCTTTGACAAAGTGCCCACCATCTCCAGAATCAGCCAAAGGCTCTCTCAGATTCACATCTAAAATAACTAAAGCTCACTCGCTTAGCTCTTCCCAACTTCCACAGGGCCCCTCCATAGTCCACTCCAGTCTTCCCAGGAAGATTAAACCTACCTCATCCATCTCTCATAGTAGCAGCAGTAGCATCGGCAGCAGTAGGGAGCCACCAAGGCAAGAGGCTAAGCAGGAGGATCCTTGGCAGCGTAGTGATAACCACTCAGAACCTCAGTTTTCTGACTCCAGCAGCACCAGCAAATTTCTCAGAAATCCCCCAAGTGGCACCCCTTCCAGCAAAACATCAAACAACAGCAACAGTGTACCTCGCCCACCCAAGGTGCAGGGGTCTACCTCATCCCAGAGAGTGGTCGATGGCTGTGAGAAGTCAGCCAGTAAGAATCCACCCAGCAAAATGCCTCAGCTGAGACGAGGTGCCACCACCCTGGGAACAGTGCCCGTCATCCATTCCTCCACAGACTACAAGGGAGGCCAAGATATTAATGCATCTACTACGAGCCTTAAATTCTCCTCCCTTGGAAAAAACAAGGCTAACTCACAGAAAGCGAGCAATCTTCCCAAACCTGGTTGCACCTCACCTCCCCCACCTCCAGTGAGAAAGTCCAGTCTTGACCATAAGACTAAGACCCTGCTGCCCCAAAGTGCCTTAAAGTCAGCATATGGGGAGGCAGGAAGGGCCTCTGGAGCAAGGGCAGCTGTATCAGAGGATGAGCTTGAGGTACGTCACAGAGTAGACTCTACCAGTTTCAAATCCTCCAGCCTCAACACAGCCAAAGTTACCTCCAGCCTGAAGGCCAGAGGGCCTAAAGGAGAGGCAGGGCAGAATTATGGCAGTCAAATGTCACTGGAAAGGTGTGAAAGCCTGTCTCTATCGGGTTCCAGAGCAGCGCTTAGCAGGGAGAATAGTGGGGCAAGTCTGGGGAGCAGCAGTGGCAAATCCAGCAAGTCCATTCCAAGATTTGGTATTCCCAATTCATCCAGCTCTCCTATAGCTACCTGCCCATCATCCCTAGGTGGAGGAACTCTTAACAAACCTGGTCAGGTAAAAGCTTCTGTAAATCCCAGAACACTAGGGGCAGTCAGTGGTAGTAAGGCACGCTCGCTGTCAGCTAACAACTCCAAGGGTCTAAGCTCCTCCACTAAATCTTTGGCCACTCCCGTGACCAGAAATACCAACGCCAACCTCCCTCCATCAGGACGGACATCAACTACTCGAACCACCGCTGCTGTCAACAGCAAGCCTGGGAGAGGAACTATTATGGGCACAAAGCAGGCAATGAGGGCTGCCAACAGCCGTGTGAGTGAACTGGCAACAGGCAACATATCAGGCAAACACATGAGAGGTTCAGGAGACTCAGACAGCGGGAATGACAGCGGGGTGAATGTGAGTGACGACAAATCCCCCATAGCCATGCTTCCCTCTCCATATAGCAAAATTACAGCACCCAGGCGCCCTCAACGCTACAGCAGCGGCCACGGCAGTGACAACAGTAGTGTGCTGAGTGGGGAGCTGCCCCCAGCCATGGGCCGCACAGCTCTGTTCTACCACAGCGGTGGCAGTAGCGGATATGAAAGCATGATCCGTGACAGTGAAGCCACAGGCAGTGCTTCCTCTGCCCATGACTCCATGAGTGAGAGCGGCATGTCATCTTCAGGCAGAACAAGGAGCTCCAAGTATCCCAAGAAGAGAGCAAATGGTGAGAAACTAATATATAAGCAGATATAGGTAATATTTACAAATATTACAGATATGTCATTCTGGTAATATTAGTCTATGTGAAATCTATAAAACAGAGCTTTCCAATGAAGCTACACTAATTGAAACAGTATATACAGACATTAAGGCTCTCTCCTAGGAAATTAGCCTTCTAGCACTTTTAACTTTATGAACTCCATTCTTATTACATTCAAATATTGGTATTTCATTGGATTTACTCGCCCCTTATTCATATGTATACGGGAAAATGATAATGAATGTTTCAAACAAAACAACTCGAAATTGTGTGATCAAATAAAATGAATTGAACATGAGCAGCAGTGACCTGGTTCCGGTTTGTAGACTTGCATATAACAGTTTGAATTCATGAACATAAAACCAACCCAGCATTTATTGTGGGTGTGTTAGTACAAAATTATAACTCATGAAAAACTTATAAATATTCAGTCACCACAGCTCTCCCAGCCTGAGTAAAGCCTTGCACCACCTTGCATCTCAGATTGAGACTCATACATATTTATTCACAGATCCCAACAAATACTAGTGCTGTATGTCAATATTACTGTATTTCTAGCATAGAGATTGCTTGTCTGACCATATGCATGATTGGGCTGGTAGGCTTTCAGAGAAGACGGCTTATCCCAGCACCACTGCCAGACACCTCTTCCCTGGGGAAAAAGGCGAGCACAGCAGGCCAGTGGGTGGACTTGCCTCCTATGTCCGGACCGTTGAAGGAGCCTTTTGAGATCAAGGTGTACGAGATCGATGATGTGGAACGGCTCCAGAGGCGGCGCCAGGAGGAAACCACAGAGGTGAGCAGAGGGTCACTACTGACTTGTTCTACATGGTGGTTAATCTGGCTGAACTTGTTTTTGTTCATGTTATGTCTGGGTCGAGGTCTTGGGAATGCCACTTGCTAAGCTTCAGCAATATTTTGCATGTGTGACATTGATGCCATGAATGCTCGAGATGTGCCACGCTAACTTGTGTTGTGGGAATGTCTCAGCTCACTTCTTCCCAGTTTCTTTTTTAAGAGCAAGACAGGAATAATTTGTCTGAGACGTTTGACCTTCTGTTAGCTCAGTGGCAAATCCCGGAGTTAAAATGTCTGTATCCAGATTTCCAGAGCATGGTATTTTGGCAGCAATCCTCAGGAATGTCAAGAGTTCACAAGGCAATTACTGACATGGGGTTAATTGGTTTGGATATGAGTGATGGCTTAGCTTGCTGCTGAAGATAGTGATGGTGATGTGGGGGTTGAAAATGAAAAGACGATGGTATGAGAAGATTGGTCAAGGAATGTTTGATGAGTGCGAGTGCACCCATCACAAGCCCAAATCAGCTCACCGCTAGCACTCATCACTGACCGCCTGATTGCTTTTTATAGCTGACTCCTCTTCTGTGGATCATTAACTGCTCCCACAAGTTCAGCACCACCAGCAGGGATTTGTTAAGAGAACATATTATATAGGCTGGATGGAGGTTTGATTTACTTTCAATTAGAAAAAAATGATCTTTCTCCCAGATATCACTGTCTGACAAAATTGCTTTTCTGGGACTTTCCCTCACTGTTTCAAAATTAGCATTGGATTCATATGAATGGGCATTGGTGGCTTGTGTCTACAGTATGTGTTTATATTTTAACAATATAAACTATTTATAATGCTAATTTATTCTATTTTTTTTCTTCCATCCTCTTCAGCAACCATTCCAGGATGTTGACAAGGTGAGATTTCATTATTGCCAGCAGTTTTACAGCACTTACATGGCCATAATTATAATTCAGCCCCTGGGTTCTTTAACTGTTAATTTTTACTTTTGAAGTTTATTTGACTGTACAAAAATACTTTATAAAAAATGTCTATTTATTCATTCATAGGCAGGGTTATAAACATGACATAAAAAAGCATCAGCCATAGGTCTCTTCATTTTCCTTTTAAGACCGACTTTTACTAGCAGTATTCCTACTTTCTCTCTTTCTCTATTAGGGCCTACAGTATTTTAACAGTAAATTGAAGATGCTGGAGAGAAGGCAACAGCAAGTGAGGGAACTGAGAGTGAAGCATGAAATGTTGTTGGAGGAGCTAGAAGACACTAAGATCCGACTGATGATGGACCCCAGCAAGTGGATGGGAGAGTGTAAGTAACTGCTAAAAGTTCTTTTAAAGTTAAAGTCTCCATTGGAAATCTTTGGTGACCAGCCATGTAACCAAATATAAATTTCCCCTATTCAACAGTTGAGGTGGACCAGAATTTGGATAAAGAGTCTCCGGAGTACCTAGAGGCTTTGGCGCAGGCCACAGAGGAGCTGGAGTTCTGTGTCAATCTATGCAAGTCCCGTGTCATGATGGTGACCTGCTTTGACATCAGCGTGCCAACACTGGGTGCTCAGGAGGGACGGCGTGAAGTTGAAGTCTGAGGACAGAAGAAAGTCGAGGTGAAGAGATGAGGAAGTGAAAAATCAAAGGATGATGAAATGTAGCTGTCAGTCTATAGATATCACTGGAATAAAGAACAACAAGGACAGAGATGAGAAGAGACTGGATCTTTGCATGAAAACCGAGGAAATCTTAACCACCTAGCTACAGTGCCTCATTGGCCAGGACATGTTTGAATGGTAGAGAAATTAAATGTGAGCACAAATGCTGTTGCCTGAGTGGCAAGGCAGTGGCCATCACTTACTTAAGAGTCAATGAACAAACCTGGAAGTGCCTTTTTTATTGTTTTGAGTCATTATTTTTCATATGGTGCAGGTATCTTAAGCATACCTAAGCAAACCCTGAACATATTGCTTTTAAGAAAAAATATTTTATATTGCATTGTATAGTGTATTTATACGATTATGTGGTGTGTACAAATTTAAGGGAAAAAAATAAAGATGAAAAAAGAAAAAGCAATAAGCTAATGTTATTGCGCTCCCAGACTTTGCCTTTTCTCTTGTTTGAAACCTCAGACAGCATTTTATCCATGTTCATTCAGCCTCTTGCGCCTTATTTTAACTCTCTGGTTCCGTAGTTTTATAGATTTTCAAACTGGACTATGTTATTTCATCAAGGACTGCATTTGCTGTTGTCACTCATCACCTGCCAGCTGGCCTGTGAAAGTCAGCAGGGTTTGAGTGAATGTTTTTCCCTCCAGTTGCCTTGATCAAAATGGGTCTCAGTGGATGCACTAAGGTAGAGCGGCAGTTATGATGGGGGACGGGGGGCTTATTCAAGCTGTGCTTGCCCATGTTTATCTCAAGCCAAAACATATCAATCAGAGGACCACTGTGATGGATAGTGAGTGATTATTCTTGATTCAGCCATTCTCTCTGGTGCCTCAGTACAGTATGTGGTCATGCAACCCCGAGAGACTTAACACTAGTCTATGAGGAGAGCATGGTGAATGGTTACACAGATAGTGGTGCTCATCAGTGAGCCCAATTTCCCTCCGAATGGCCTTGGACCGGGTGTCATCTATACACTGTAAAACAAAAAGACACAGATGAGACAGCACCAGTCCGCTGGCCTTTTATATGAAACTTTTTCAAGCGCTACCAAGCCTCGGCTCTATGCATTCCAATACATTTACTGCAAATACTGTAAGAACCTCATCAATAACTCAAGGGCAGAAACACAGTTTGGTCTCTTTTGTCCCCTGTTCTTTTTTTTTTTTTAAATTGGCAATTTAGCAAAGTTGGTCCTGTGTCTCAGACAAAGACTCAAGAATTTCTTGTTTTCGAGTGAAATGATGCAGTGAAAAAAGGCAAATGATCACAACATCGTTTAGAAGAATCAATCACGATTTCAGCTCTTTGTAGCTGCCAGAATGTGTTTGTTATGAATCAAACAGCTGACACAGAGAGAACAAAGATGATTGGTGAAAATGATTGTTATGAAAAAACAAACTGGCTTTGTTGTATTTTGGTATGTTTGATTTCTATATCTATGACAAATATGACTTTGTTTTCTTTCTTTTACAAAGATTTACTCTCTCAGGCCCTCTCTGAAGATGCTGCATGAGATTTTTTAATCATTTTTTAGAATGATTTCTACTCCATTTTTACCATTCTAATTTTTTACAATAACTTCAGTTTTCACTAATGTGGGGTTAGGTTCATAAATTAGATAACTATTACCAAACCAAGACCTTTTTCCAAGAAATTATTATATGTAAGGTCATATTTCATATCAAAACCCATATTTTCGAATACCTTTGTGTTTTGTATAGGATTTTCAAACCCTGTGTATAAATGTATAATATGGCAGCTTGTGTTTTACTTTTACAGTACCTGTGAATAAAATGTTTCTTCTTACTGATGATTCAGAGTACTTGTCTTTCCTTGGTTCAGATATTCTATAGTCTATTAATGAGATTAGTATACACACCATGGTATAAACACTAAACTGTGCTATAGTTTACAATTGCAGACAGTACAAATGGTTTCTAGGCTACACAAAGGAAAAATGACATTGTTAAAGCTGTATATTGCTGCTTTTGTAGGTATCAAATGTTCCTGGTAAAATCATAAAAAGGGCCTACATTTTGTCAATTAATCTCTTATCTCTACATGACTTAGGCAGCTGAGAAAATAACTAAGACCTGAGCCAGAAAAGAAAAGAAATGTTGGCAAATACAGCATCTGACACACTGATTTGTGTAGCTATTTTATCACAACTTAATTTTCCTTTTTTTTTTTTTTTTGGTAACTTAAAGAACTAATATTTGTACAGTAATCTATTTGGTAGTTTAGGCAAAAACAAAAAAAGTTCAAGAATAACATTTTCAAATCATAGTATTACACGAAATGAAAAAGTATTGGTAAACATGGCAGAAATATCTCACTAGTTTTTAATCAGCTGTAGATGTGACTTAATGATTTGCCAAGCCAAACTCTCTATTTTTCTTAAATTTAAAAGTTAAGGGAATATTGTTGGGTTACACTGTCCCAGATTCACAAGTAACCTTCACAACAAATGTCTTTGGTTGAATTTTGCAAATGTGAATAATATTTGTATTGGGATTGTGGCAGAGAGCAAATCTACCTGTAAATATCGCGAGAGATACGTGTGAAAATATAACTTAAATCTGTGAAATTTAGTGGCAAAAAAAGGAAAAAAAAAAACAAAGCTAGTTTACGTTTCATCGTTTGCAGACCTCACGCACATTGTGCGTTAGCTAACCTTAGCACAGCTCTGTTCGACGTCAACCTGCGTCAGCCTAACGGTGATCACGTGCTTAGTTACGACGAGTGAAAACACCTGCGTGACCTGCACGTCGAAATCCTCCAAGATCAACAGAACTCGGAAAATGAAGTAGGTAGGTGCCAGCCAAGGAGGTTGGATAGGTTGGTTGTTTTGTTACAGAAGCGTCACTATTTCTTAGCTTGGAGATTTATGTTTATTTATAGCGGTTTAAAACATAATTTTCAAGCGTTTAAGATAAAATATCGCTATCAACTGCTGTAGGTTACAGTATCGTAATAGGCATATGGCATTAAGGATTGTTTTTCAATTTAAAGCATTTATCAATCAAACTCTCACTTTATATTTTGTGCATAATGGCATACTTCATGTGGGACAAAATATTGTCTCTGCTGACTTAAATCAATAGAAGCAAATTGGTTTAGCAGTGAACATATTTCTTTAATGTTAAGTTTGATAACAAGGAAATTATATAAGAATAAAAAATGCAGGTCCAGAGTGATTAATTGCTCCTTGTATCAGGAGGAACTCCTGCTCACTGTGAAACATGATCTCCTGTTGCTTATTATACTGTGAATGTGTGAGTATGTTCAGCTCCATGTGAACCCTGCTGAGCAATAACATCTTGCCTCCTCCCAGTTAATTCTGTTTTGATCAAAAGCATAAGAGGTTGATTTGGCTGCCTGGAAAGACCAGCTGGTCACTGTGTTTCAAATTAAACTCTTATGATGTTTTTTTTGTTTTTCGGCTCTCAGACTTGGTGTTTTGTTTGCAGTTTTAAAACACCTTGTGAAGGCAAGTCGAGGAATAGTTTCCTGTACTAGAGAGTCAAATCAAACGTACCACCAAATGCTATTATGACATATAAAATGTAGGAAATTAAATCTCTTTTTAATTAGTATTCAGTTAATCTTCAGCCTGTGGTGATTTAGCAGACAGTAAAGTCTTTTGACAAATCACTGAAGAGGCTGTCAGCTCAGAGTGCACCTCCTGGCTCTGAGGAAGTCAGTGTCTGAGTGGAAACAGTTGGTCTGGGCCGCTGTAGACGTCTGATGGCTGCTGAGTTAGTGCTGAGCGCAGTCAGCCCCCATGTATCCCCAGCCCACTTTGCCTTAGGGCTCTAATCATTAGCAGGGAGTTGGGTATTGTATGAGAATAAAAATGAGTTCACTGAAAAGTCAGGAGCCTCCCCCTCCCTCCCCAATTTTTCTCTTTCACCCCAACCCAGCACTGACCCTGTGCTCCCGTGATAGAACGTCACTTACTCCGGATCCACTACAGTTCTCAGTAGATTTGATGTTTTCCCCTTTTTGCTCATCTTGCGTCTTTGTTTCCGTTATCTGCTATTCAAAGAAGTCAGACTGTGCCGGAGCGTTTTCTTTTTGCCCCTCTCACACTCAAAAGATGTTTAATCCCACAAATGCCAACCCAAATCCCTCTAAGAAAATGACTCTTCTATTTTTCAGTCCTTTTGGTATTGTCTCTCATCATATTAGGTGACCTTATGTCTTCAATAAGACAGAATTTATGATCATAATTTCCGATGTATTAAAGAAAAACTGGCTTTTTGAACCCCCCTCTATCTTCCCTCCACCCTTATTAGGCTGCCTGCATCTGCCCTCGGCATTGTTAGTGGTAATAGTTGCTCAGTTTTGGATTTACAGCTCTCCAGTCCCACAGATTGGTCTGTCTAAACCAAGCTTGCTCTTTGAAGAAGACCCATAAACCTGACCAAATGCTGCCACTTATTCTCAGTAATTAAAACAAGCTGGCGTGGAGGAAAGTCCTTAAATTATCAGAGGCTACAGGCAAGATGTAAGCCCCACACACAGTCTCTCTGCCTTCATGGTCTGCTTCAGGGGGGTCGTAACCATTGACATCTCCATCCTCAGAACAGATTGCATGTATGAGGAGTTTTTGCGCTAAGGCAGAAACCTTTAAGAGATGTTGTACTGAAGGCTTTCCCTCATATATGCTCTAAATTCAGGTTGGGTGGCCATACGAATCCGACATGCCGCTGAACCGAGATAACGCTTAAGGCAGTAAATCAAACAGCACAATCCATAATGTGAAACTGAATTAATTAGCATCTTAGAGACAACTTGAAATGATCTATTACTGAAGATTTAAACTTGTTTACTGTGTTTAATATACCAAGCAGCAGAGCTAAGAGAGACCAGGGAGCTTGCAAGCACAGCAGTTTTAAGTTTTAATGATTTAGAGGATCTGAGGCCGGTAATTTATACTACTGGTGCAAACTGTAATGTGAATCATCTCCCTCGTTATTACCATCACTGAATGCTCTGAGTTCTCATCCGGCCTATCTGGTTTGGACGCTAATGAGGAGCAGGATGTGGGTCGCGAGTTCAAACGGCCTGTTGTGTGTTGACCTGCGGGCTGGCAAGGTAATGAGTGTTTAGGTGATGGAGATGCACACACCCACACTGCCGGTCTCTGATGCTGCCTGATAGCGAGCTGGTGCTGTCATCCTATTTCGTAGCCTTAGAGTGTTGGTGGAGGAATGAGTCACAGGAGAGGCTGAATATTTGATGTTTTCACTGAGATGAACATTTCTGTCTTAAACGCTTCAAGTCATTTTTTTTCTCCATTATTTCAGCGCACTTGACCAAATTGACCACAGTATGTGATTTGAAATGCTAGTTATTCATGCTGCAGTGGTCGGTTTATTATGTTTGGTCAGTACAGGAAGCACTGACCTTGTCAAACAATGATGAGGGGAGCTACTTCCTCCACCGTGTGCACTGACCTTGTTGTATCTGTGCTCTTGTGGTCCCTTGGTTCAGATTGCTTGTAGATAACCACTGATTTACATAAAGGCTTTGTTTAGAAACACTGTTTTAAAATGCTTTTCGAATACTGATGTGAGGAGTTAATGAGCAATGAATATTCATGATTAAAAAGAAGGGCTCTACACAATTGAATTTAAAAAAAAAATGTGTAAAGTCCTTGATTACACCAATTGTTAGGTAAGTTGCAATACACTACAGTTAGGTTAATAACTTGGCGATCTCCTATGCAAGGGTCTCTCTCTCTCTCTCTCTCTCTCTCTCTCTCTCTCTTTAAAAAGGTTTTAGCTCTTTTAAAAATCTTCAAATTGCACGCAGAAGATCACTGGCCATAAAAAAAATTCATCATTCTCATAGTAGAAACTAAATAATTGTGAAGACGTTGCTGTTAATTGCTCAATGAAACCAAATAGCTAGCCATTCCATCAGGTTGTGTTCTCTTAGCAGATGGGCAGGCTTGATGAAAAAGACCTTTTTAATTAGTCTGTCTGAAGACGTTTCTTCATAATCGACACCCCCCCCACCTCACAAAATACGGTTAAGTTTCAGTGGCCACCAGGCAGGCTCTTAGCTGGCTCACAGCAGCAGCCATCTGGTGGACAGCAGCACACCAGGGCTACAGGGTGGCTCCCCCACTCCACTGAGCTGACATGTAGCCCAAGGACATAAGAAAAAGTCTCATGCTGACGGGTCTTCACTGTTGTACCTTTGCGCTCTGTGTGGGATCAGGGGTCAAGCTAGCAAACTACACACCAAGATGTGTGATGCTGTAGAGGTCAGACAGAACGTTGCGGTTGTCAGTGTGGTAGAAGCCGAATGTTATTAACTGTGGTGACATACATTGAGTATGTAGAATGTCTTTTTTTTTTTTAAAGTAGTCATTCACATTTAAATGAAATCTTTCATGTGAGATTGAGAATTATGTTACAATTTTCAGGATAATTTCTCCTTTTTAGACATGCTGTAAATGTGTCTCCAGTGACCCTTCATCAGTAGAGTGATATACTTTCAGTTTAAAAAAGAAAATGCCACCTGGGCATTTTATTTTGTAAAGCGGTGTGAGTGTACCTTTTTGCTATAGTAAATTGATTTTATATTCAGATCTAATATTCTGTCCCTTGTTGGTCAGATCAATACATGCACTTTGTATCTTTACCTGTTTGAACTGCCACTCATGAATTGCAAAGGCCAACAGGGTTTTATAGGTCTCTGTTATGGCTACTGATATGATGAATTGTATTTCATTTGGAAAGCAGAATTGTGTGTTTCTCTCTGCTTTTAAAGGACAGAGTAATTTTGTGTATCCTGTGTAAAAGATGCATTTGATTTTTCTGGGCTTTGATTGCTTTCTCACAAACCCTGCATTTGATTGAGCAGCCCGTCTTTGTAGACTAACTGCCTTCCTGTGAACAAACAACCTTCAAGTGTGATAAATCCCTCTGAAGAAGTTTCTGTAGTAGTTGAAGTAATTTAATACTCTTGATTTGTTTGCTTGCTTTGGATATGGCAGCAACAAATTTTAATGCTGTGTTCAGGCCTGAGAGACAGAAGAGGAGGCGTATAACAAGGTTGTCCAACTGTTGCTGTGTCTATATGATAACTGTTGGAAATTACAAATGAAAAGAAAGAATTGTAATCATTCTCCCTACTGTCCAAATGTCCTTGAAGATCTCAGTTTTGTGGAAAATTGTAAAAAAAATCCAGTCAAAAAGTCTGTTATCTGTGTTTGCCGGGCCCCCACCAACCCCCACAAGCAGTGAGCTCTCAATGTTTTTTAGTCAAATAATTATGCAGAAACAAAAAACTCACAAAATATTAAGGAATAAACTATTCTTACAAAAAAATTTAGTTACACCTAAAAAACAAACACACTTAAATTTAAGTTCCTCTCTTTGGTCAAACTAAGACAAACTACTTGCCCTGTTATCTCATGGTAAAACATGCTTCATTCAGAGTCCACCAACAAAAGAGAACTCACGAAAACCATCTTAGTGAACTGGTATTTGCTCTTGATCCACTGTGCCAACAGTCACAAACTCTGTTTTGTTTGAAACTAACCTGTTAATTCCCAGAGTTATGTGAAAATAGCTGTATTTCTCTGAAACACAGCTGCTAATCACCAGAGAGTTTTAGAGGAGAGACCCCGAAGGCAAAGCTTGAACTCCGAGAGGAATAAACACCAACCATCACGCTGGATTCTGCTCCTATCCAGGGCTGTTTACAGACAGGAGGAGAGCTGCTGGTTTACTTTTTTAGGCTTTTGGAAAAATGGGTATAAGGGATGTTTGGCAAACACTATGCAGACTGCCATGCTCTCTAACACTGCTGGCCTCCTTAACTCATCGCTGAACAGCAGCTCCCACATGTTCTTTAGAGACAGACCATTAATTAAGCAAGATAAAACGACAAAAAAAATCACTCCAAAAAAAAAAAAAAGACAACTGCAATGAACTCATCCAACTATCCAGGACGTGGAAATTTAATTTTAGCCAGACTTGAAATTCAAGTTGTGCTCTGTGGGAATTATTTCACCAGACATTATGACTGGAGGCATTTAGGAGCCTTGACAGATTGAAAGAAGCGGCAATTACCAGATAACTCCAACTCTGCTGAAAAGGTTGAGGAATGTGAGCCTACAGCAAACCTTGTCACACACCATGTGAACTTAATTGCATATACAGTATAGATCGTAAAATTTCCTGCAGTTTAATGAGCGTTTTACAGTAATGATCTATGATTTGATATGTTACTCCCACTGTTATCTATTTTTTTTTCACCATTCACCTTAGTATGACACCTTATTTGTATAGCATTCATATTTTTGCTCGTTTTAGTGCGAGACAAATCAAAACATACCAAAAAAAACCCGCAATAGCCCAGTCTAGGTTAATCCATCAGTCAGACAAAGCCTCGCTCCGTTCATCATGCTTCCGTCTGCCCCACACTCACACCTCCTGATTATGTGTGCTGTTTTCATTTACACATGTAGATGATGATGATTATAGCTGTGAGGTGTTTTTCTTTTTACCATGAGCGTTTCCATTGAAACAGTGAGTTTCCCCTTCATTGTCAACAACGAGATACAGTGCATTGTCTCATCAGACAGTTTCAGATGCACCACAATGGTGACAGCCCAAACACCGTCTTTGTATTCCCTCTCTGTCTCCTAGATTAGAGCTTGATTGGTGCAGGTTGCTGACAGGAGGCTGTCAGTGGTTGTGATGTCTGAAGTGGAATATGTGCAAGTGAAGAGGTTAATTACACAACATTTAAGACCTTTCTTTGCCTCACCATTCATACTGTAGCCAATCACATCCAAGACGCTCACTAATCAAAAGTGGGCTGGCAGCTCTGCACCGTGGCAACAGTTGCCGTGATGGCGGCTCGTCTGGCAGGGAGCGCACGTCCTGCTGTTTGCCTATTTGAGTTGGTTGGCAGGCTGGTACAATCCCCCCTCTTTTTTTTTTTTTTTTTACTGCTATACATTCATCGCAAAGAGAAGGTGGGGAATAAATGTGTTCTCTGAATCACTGATGGACTGGATCATTTTTACTTGTTTCTGGTTTGTGCTTCATTAAAGCTGGCAATCATGTTTTGTAGAAGCCGTTTTCCATTCAAGTAAACAATGTGGCAGAATATTCAGCATTTTCTTTATTCCATGGCCTAATTAAGAGCTATTTCAGGTATATTATCATGAAATACTGCTTTTAGTTTGCGATTGCCTCGACTCAATGTAATTTGAACAAGCTTTTGTGACACAGTCTCACTCTCTCTCTCAGTACGCTTAAGTTATTGTCTAATCCAGACGCACTTTTAGCCACTGAAATTTTGCACCACTTAATTTAACATGAATGAGTAATATTGATTTAATTTGATCAGTAACCTCACAGTGCAGTATGTGGAATCCGGGTCTGTCCTTTTGAGCCGTGGATAATGTTTTGTAGTTTCCCACAGCATTAGACAAAGTAGAAACAGGTGAAACACAGAGGCTCCTTTTCAGCTTGAGAAACTCGACAAACTTTGAAGTCAAACTTAACCACAATGAGATTTGGCATTCTTGACTCGCCCTTCTCATGTGGTAACATGAAGAGCCTTGTCCATAGCTCAAAATGTATGGCCACCACCGGTCGCTCTGTGTCAAAAACATCGTCACTTGGCCGCCTGAGCTCACAACTCAAGCTTTCATCTAGTTCACATTAAAGTACGACCTCTTTGACCTGTCAGAGACACACACATCCTCTCTCGTCACACCCTGTTGGACCTCTCACCACTGCGGTAATGAGATGGGCTGCTGACACGCAGTATGAGCTTCTGGGTGAGAGTGTCAGAGATCATGAGCAAACTAGAAGGAAACTTGAATTTCGTTTGCCCATATGTTATCCTTCTGAAGTAGTGTACAGCAGTCTTGTTTTAAAAGGATTAATAACCCTTTACACGTGTGTGTCTGCATGCAAAGGTATCTGGATATCAAGAGATTTATAATGTGTGACTCTTACTTTGCCTGAATACCCTGCTAACCATTTTCTTTTATGATTATGTTTCTCTGTAGAGCCCATATGGAACATCTGACTGTTCTGCAGATTCTCAAAGGTATTAAAATCACAGAAACTAGCAAACAGCCTCCTTTTATGATTGGTGTCATAGAATGTATGACACATTTGGTTTGCTGTCATATAACAGGTGATTTTACAACAAAAATGCACACTTTTTATCGTGTACTATGGTACAAGTAAGTAATTCAACTTTGGTCTTTGTTGTTACGGTAATGAAACTGGATGGAAACCCCTGTGAGGATGCAACGAAAACATAATGTCCTTGACAACGCTCAGTCTCTTTCTTTTCCAAATGAGGCAGCAAGACATTGTTCAAAATAGCAGCAGTCAGATTATTTCTGGCGCCAATTTCCCCAAGGTAATGTTCATTGTGTTTTTTCGTATATGTTGTTACATAGCAACTGAGATGAAATGGTTATTGATTTGCTCAGGAGCAAATTAGGCCTCACCCTGGTGTATACATTCAATTCACTCTGCACTGCCAGAGTTGTGCCATGAACAACCTTCAACAGATATTTCTTCCTCCTCTTTAATTACCACTGGTTACCTGAATGGCATGGTACACAGAAAGACCTGCCCTCTTAATTAGCTGTCAGCTGTTTTAAGGCACAGCTCATTGATTAGGTGATGATCGCTAATAGCACGTGAAATCCTGCTGCCTGCTCCATTGATATAGACAAGAATGAATGAAGGCTTTAATTGGTGTCTCAGAGTTAAATACTTAAAAAAGGCAAATGTGTATTAATAGTGTTTTACAACCAAACTGGATTGAAGGGCGTTTTTTATAGTGCACATTCTTTAACAACTTTTAACAGCTAATCTGGCACATTTCCTTACAGTAGCATTTGTTTCTCTTTTTTTTTTTGTAATTCCATTTGCAGCAGCTATCACCTTCAGTTTTTAGTATTTACAGAGAAATTAAAGTCTTTGAAGAGAGAAAAGGAGCATTGTTCCTGCTGTATTGTTTACTGCCACATACAGTAAGTGGAAACAGACATAGAGAGTGAGGAGATTAGTCCTTAATGCCAGAGATGATGGGTGTATGACACACATCTTCCCCCTTCAATAAAACAATGGTCTGCTTTAAAGCACCCAAACCATTTGCATCCTGAACTGAATTGTAAAAGAAGCTGAAACCAAGTACATGTGTAACAGTGGTTTAATAAGTGGGGAAAAACCATTTTAAAACTTAATTGTGGGAAAAGTTATTAAGTTTTTCACCTTTTGTTTCTACTTTGACTGGCGATTCAATACACGAGGGTTTTTTAAAAAAAGTTTTATGTCCTGAGGACCATTGAAAATGACATTTTAGCTCTTTTCTCATCCATTGAGACAGGAGCCTGGCCTTGCTAGCAAGAAAAAACTGCCTTTGGGCGTCGCCATGATGGCGTCTGAGTGACGGGACTTGCGTAGACTCACTTTGGTTTGATTCTCTTGTGATAAGTACGTCTGGATGAAATGGGTAAAATGTGTATTGTGTAATGTGTATTAGCTTCTGAGTCAGTGCAGGATTCCATCTAAATTATTATTTTAAAAAAGCTGAACTACAGCGGTATGTTTTTTTTTTTTTTTTAATCATAATTTTCACCCATTTGGATTGTTAAAAATGACCAGCGCTCTACCTGAGCCATAGATGTTGTCAACTGTTACACATGTAATCTGTAAAATCTAGTAGCCACTATGTGAGGTTAAAGTTTGTCAGTTGCACATTAAATATCCAGATCTCAGCATGGCATTTCTTTTTTCATTGATCTTCTCTTTGGGAATGTGACAAGTCTGGATGAACAGGTGGGCCATGCCTACAGGCATGTGAACTCGAGGCCTCAGCAGCTCCACCATCCAGACTTTGTGCTCGGGAGACTTTTGGCGGACGTGCAGCAGTCCCTCCTCCTCCTTCCTTCTCCACAGCTCCCCAAACACAGTTGTTCATGAATATGGATGGCAAGAGAGGCTCCCTGGCATCATTAACGTGCCACAAGCCCATATAAATCACATCACCATAAAACCTCCAAATGCTCTGACGAAGAATGTAACATAACAACCAGCAGAAGTCAAGAAGACAAACAGTCATTGAGAGGAGAAACACTGGGTTCTTGGTTAGTTGCTTGTTTGGTGATTTGATTGGGTTCTATATTACCCTGCAGTTGTGTGGCAGTGTTAACAGCTTCAAACATCTCATGTGACATGGCTGGATGCTGTTACATGCACACACAGTTTGTCTTGGCTGGGATGTTGACAGGCACTCATGCACAGCTGCAGCAGACACAAGACTCTCCCTTCTCAGTGTGGGGAAGAAAAGCCCTGACATCTCTTCACTGTGAAAAACGAGGGCACATGTTAAACTCTTGGTTCTTTTGTTGAACTACTGTACTGCATGGACTGCAGGATTAATCCTGAGAGGTGTGAGTATGATGGTTATTGTCTACAGAGCTACGTAGAATATGAGGTGCTACACACCTCAGAATATCCCAGTACTGCTCTGTTTTAACAGTCGAACCCTGTTGGAAGAATTTAAGGTGTAAATCTCCATAGATGTTAAAGAATTCCCCCAGCATGCTCTTGTTATGAACCATCTTTGGTCTTAGAGACTGTGGGCTTTTCAGCTGCTAAGATTGCCGTATCTGGGTCGTAGCTGTAGACACAACTTTTGACAACCATGATTATCCTCAAAACAAAGTTTTAGACTAGACTAGAACAAATAGAATTGAGAGTGGATGTTTATTCCAGGTTAGGTGGCTAATTACTCTACTTTCAGTTCTCAAACAGAATAATTTTTAAACAATCATCTCATAATTTGTGTGCATTGGTTTTACCTCATTCGACAAAGTATTGCTTTAAATAAATAAAAGCCTCTTTCTCTCTCTCCATGGAAAGAATGGCTGGATAAAAGCAAAAAACATGTAAATGACACAATCAGCAGCTTGACTCTGTACTGAGGGCATTTTGGCAATCTGTTGGCAGGCGGCCTCATCCCGTCCCGTCCTTTTGACAAAGCCGCACACAGCCATGAAACACACACACATGCTTAGTGTGTATTGCTGCCTTTTAAAAGACCTTCTAACCATCTGTAGTGTTCTTGAATGAAAACCTTTATGACTTTGGTTTGCGGTACACATGAACATGCCACGTGTATCCTTAGGCCACATTCAGACCAACAAAAGCACTGCGTCAAAAAACAGCTCATTCTTTTTTCAAGGAGACCGCTGTGCCGGAAAAGCATTGTTGCTACTAGAGAGGGCTCAAGCAAAATACACATGGTTGTCCATCAAAAAGCTGCTCCTGGCTCTGCCTCTGCCACACTGCAGTTCAACATCATCCAGCTTTACTAGGTAGAAAACCTTGTAGTATAAACTATGGCCTTGGGCAGTATGCTAATTGTAGCTTTTTATACTGATTGTGAATCTCTTTAAAGCAATTTTATGATTCTGGGCCATACAGTTACTATATCCTTGAACTAACTTCTGTTTATCTCAAACATATTAAGTTGTTACACCTTTTCTTATATGAATACAAACCGCTACAAGATGTTCAGACATCTGATAAGCCTTTAACTGAACTTCTTGGATTATGCAATACTCACAAGCCATCGCCTGACTGTCTCAGCTTCTTCTCTTCCCATTCTGCAATCTGCGATACACTGTTCAACTCTCTGTCACAGTGTAAAACAACAGCAACCACAACCTCCAAGCTACCAACTTTCAGGCTGAAAATGGCAAGTTTTGAGGACAATTTTTTTTTTTTTTTTACTGTTTTATATGGTGGCGTCTGTTACAGAGATTTAGCTGTTTTAGTTCCACCCAGAAATACAAGAAGGCCAGAATGCAAGAGAACCATAGCAAAAATATTATTATTATTAGGTTCAGCCAGACCTTTTTCCAGTTTCTTGTGTTTACGTAGCAGTAAAACAAAGTGTGGAGAGAGGTCTGGCTATGCAAGATATCAAGACACCCAAATCTTCTTTTCACCCTGAACCTATTTTCTTCTATTGACAGAATGTTATCGTTATAACAGGTTTCTTCGCAGCATCAGCTCTGCATGGATGTGTATTTTTGTTTTAGTAACTTTGAAGAGGCAGCTATCAATTAATTTAGTCTATAGTGTGGTTTACTTTATTCAGTTTTGGCAATGTTGTATTTTACATTAGGCAAAATTTGTAAGCCAGCCATATAATGAGGTTAAAATTTTAACAGCGGCAAACATGCATGTTTTCATTCCATTTTCATGCCGTGTGCATAAATGGAATGGTCAGTTGAAAGCAGAAGTTGAGCAGAAAAATTTGGAGCATTGATTTATGCGCTGGAATTTTTTTTTCTTTTTTTTTTTTTATGGACATGGGCGACTAACTGCTGGGGGATTAATTCTCTCCACCACAAAAGAGAGCACAGTGGTGCGCCTGTTATTTTTTCCATGACAGTGCACCCCTGCGAACATCAAACAGGCCCGCATATCCAAAAAAGGAGGTTCTTTGAGTTTGACTTTTTTTTACTTGCGTTTGATGAGTGAGTCTTCCCCCGAAATCCACACATGAATATGGAGTAGCAGGGCCTCGATGAGGCAGGCAGGCATCTCCTCTCTTTGCAGAGGAACTTCAAGCGAGGTTCCTTGCGGGGGGTCTGGAGTGGATTCTGGGGGGCACCACAATGCCAGCTCTCTTCACAAACCTGGCACTTTTGTCTTTGGAGGCAAGCCATGTAAAATTCATTGTTTTCACCCTGTAAAGGCAGAGGATGGATAAATATTTTTGAAGCACATGAGAAAGGAGAAGAGAGGAATGGTGCTCTACTGTAGCTCTGTGCTGAGGCATTTTCCCACCGCCTTTCTTCCTCCTGCTCTCCAACAGCAGCGCAAGGTACTGTAGATGTATCAAATACACTGTGCTGATCTCTCCTTCCAAATCAATAGACGAGTTATGGAGAATTATTCATTGAGGTTGTACATCATTGAACATGTGGCTGCAACACTTTGATCTTTCATGAGATAATTCATACAAGTGGAAGTGGTTACAGCGGTATTTCCTCAGCTGGCCTTGCTCTACATTTGAAAAAGGCTTTTTCACTTGTAGAAGTAACAATTTTACTGGTTTAAAATCTTTTTTTTTGGCTTCTACATCATAAAACTGAAGAAACAACTGAAGACTCGAACTGTAACAAATGTGGAACAGAATCGCAACTATCCATCAAACATCGGAGCTGCATTAATCATGGGAAAGACTAAATAGAATTCCAATTTAATTGTCACATCCTCTACTGTAACTCATGTAAAAAATGAATGCTTAGGCTGTAAAACTTATTATACCGTCACAAAACTTTTAACTGGAATTCCAAACCTTGTACATATTTCAAAATAGTATGTAAAAAGTGCATTTAGTTTCTGTTTAGTTGCTCCACTATAATGAGGCATGAATGAAAAGCTGATTAATGCTAAATATTCAACTCCAAAGCAGCTGTAAAACCATGATTAATGTTTTATTTTCATGTAGCAATTCTTTTGTTGCTTTAGTTTCATGTCTGATTTCCTCTGGGACTTTGCACACTAGCAAATCATCCATTTAGAAGCCGTGGAAATCCGGACAAATTTGCTGAAAACGATAGCCTGTAACTCAATTACGACAACTTTAGAACAACTCTCCCACTTCATCCAGAATTAGATTAACAGTAGTCGAATGCTGATATTAAACAAGTGATGTAATTACATCTACAGATTTGGGGCTAAAGCAATTATCAAGCTGAGTGCATATTCCCAAATCTGATTAGCGTGGTGAACTTCAACCCTTCTGAATTGAATAAGACATAATTTATCCATTTGCCTTTGACTTGTCTTTAAGATTAATATTCAGAACTTTCACTGATATCCAATGTTAACTATCATATTCATATCTTTGCCTCACAGGCTAATTTGATAAATTATATTGAACATTTTTTTGTTGTTTTTTTTTAACAGATTCAGTCTTTATCTGGTCTATGTTTATGTAATTTTATCTGAAGTTGCACAGCAATGATTTTAACATTTTACTAAATCCTAAATTGACCCAGATTAAAAAAAAAGAAAGTAAGAAACAAGAAGACATAAGAAATGAAAGACTTAAGTTTTTCTTTTTTCAAAGTGAATTATAACCTGCAGAGGAGGTGAGCAAATTCTTGTTTTGTAGCCAAAGGGGGGGTAACCCCTTGGACAGGGGTCTTTATAATTGCCCTAGGTAAGGATTATGGAAAAGCTAATGCCAAGATATGCAGTTGGATGGAGATGTGAGTCGAGGAAGGTTGTGTGCGGGTTGACTTCTTAATGTAATTACACCCACTCAGGGGAGAGAGGAAGACAGAAGTGGGCTGGGGATTTGAGAGAGGGATGTGACAGCCTCACAATGAAAAGCAGAGGAGTGTCAGCAGGCCTGTCTCTCTGGGTTGAGGGTCGGTCTTGTGGCCCCGGGCCAGGCACAAGAGATTAAAACATCCTGGCCGCAGGGCCTGGAAACAGAACACCCATAAGCAGGACACAGGAGCTGGAATTAGAATAATAGGATATGAGGATGGTCCATATAATTCATTATTATTCCAAGTAGGTCCACTGGGTTGAGTTTGGTGCAGATATGCAGCCTGTTTTGTTTCACAGATTTGAAGCAAAATCGAGAATATGTTTTGCAAGACTTTGGGCAGAGCTTGTTATTTTTAAGGTGTGTATGATTTCCAGCATAGACAATGTAGCTTTTGCTTCTTGACATGCAGTCACAGAAAAGATTGCCCACTCTGGAGCTGGCACTCCCTCACACAGAGGAAGAAAGACAAGGGGGGGAAAGAAGGGGCCTTTGATGAAAGGACTGAACCCAGCCCCCCACTCACACTCTTCCCTCCCTCCTTCTCTTCCTTGCCCTGTGGAGTTAATCTGGCAAAGAGGAGGCAGCATCAGCCAATTTACACAAGCAGCAGCAGCTTTTTTTTTTTTTGTGCTGTGCCTTCTCCTTTGCTCGCCTCCCTGTGTCTCCACCCCCATCCACCTCTCTGTTCTTTGTGCATGCTTGTTTGCCCATGTTTGTGTGCACGGCGTCTGTTATTCCGCATGCATTGGCTGGTGGAATAATATCAAGTACAGTAAGGTGTAAGACGGTCCAACCCCTGAGGCTGGCAACACCTGCCTCACGCAAGCTGTGCAGCTGAGGTGTCACGGCACAGGTATCACCTCCTACCATCAACCGTCCTCGCGTGCCCTTACTTTTGTGTGGTCTGTTGCTTATGCATTGCTTTTCTTTGTTAGCTTCCATTCTGTCTATTGTGCCTTCGAACAAAGGTAAGAAAACATATTAAGAGTTCTCCATGATTGAGCCTCCCCAGCCCCCACCTCACTCACACAAACACACACACATACTGATGTCAAATGAGCAACCCTTTTGGGCACCTCTGCATTTCAGACTCAGCTGTGCCCCTGGAAATGAGGAAAAAAATGACAAAACATGTTTTAATTACCGACAGGGCTTAGATGGCACTAAAATTAATAGCCTGAATGACGCTGTGTGTTTTATTCACATCATGGCGGATGGATGTGGGCGTTAATCAACAGTGTTTACTCTGTCCATCAATGTGTCCGAACAGTAATTACCTAAACACAAACTATGCTTTTTGTTTTGTAATGGTATTAGTCATGCTGGTGAGAGGCGCTTGTTTCCTGCTTCCTGCTGTAATGTGTTCAATAAATCCTCGAGACACACTGATTCTCTTGCAGTTTGGAAGCGGAGCCAAACATTGGGGGCCATCGTTTTTTTCTCCACCAGGCTTGCCAAGATCAATTCAATCAAAGTTCATCTCAGCCGGACGTAAATTATTTAATGAATAGCATCTGGATGTGTGGCTGTGCATGCATCAGAGTTGTGATGGTAATGGGAACTGAAGGGACACAGGGTTTTATTCTTCATCAGTGCCACTGTCCTCTTAATATTTTGAGGCTAATATTTCTCCTTAATATGTACAGAGACTTGTCTGGTGTATTATGCGTATAGCAGTTATTATTCTGAATAAATGAGACGACAAACCCTGGTTCCACAGAATACTTTTTCATTTCATTTTGACTTAATATCTGTCCTTAGCTATCAAAACAGTGCTCATATAAGTCAGGATGCGCATTTTTTTCGTGTTTTTTGTGCCCAGAATATCACATCAAAGAGCCCTTTTCTTCCCCTTTGAATCTGTATGTCTACCCCTCCTTATCTATTGGTCAAAGGTGAAGGAGACCAGTCTCATTGTAATTTCCACAGTGATGCATCAGCACTTTGTGTGCCCCAGGTCAATACAAGTCTGCCAGCACCTCGTGCAGCCTGTCAGAGTCAATAGACTGACTGACATGACATGTCCTGCACCAGTGATTGAATTACTGGCCATTTGTCTGCCATGATTGTCTTGCTGTCATATCAGTGTTAATCTCTTTGTTGCCATTGTCCATCTTCATCAGATGTGACAAGAGAATAAAAGAACATTTTGCAGGAATTTTTTTAGCATGGGATGCCATGTATTTTTCATTTAAGACCAGTTCTAAGTACCTTCATTACATCTTTTCATTTGATTTGCAAGATTATTTCTGACCCACAGCACAAACCAATCTAGTCCAAAGAGACAGACCTTCAGAAAGGTTCAGCAATAAAGGAAATTCAGTTTCCTTCTCTCTGTGTGGTCTAAGACTAACATTGTTAATGCATTATTCTGTAAAATTTTATGAAAATGAAAAGTAAGATAAGGTTTTTATCAGGATTTATATCAATATCTTCATACTAGTTGTACTGCGCTCCTAAGTAGTAACAGTTGCTTCCCTTTGCTCATCATGCAAAAATTAAAAGCAGGGAACAAAAATGTCACTACTTTTGCTCAGTGCAATTGTGACAAAAAAGGAATTCTTCTTCTTTTTCTTTCACGTCTTAACTTGCACCTTGTTGTTAATGTAAGCTTAGATGTCGGTACCTGTTGGTAGTCAGTATGCATGAATGCATGCTGAAGTAACCGAACCTGAACATCATTTCTATATTTTTGTTTACACTCCACTATACACAACCATGTTGACAGAAGAATTTCAGCAGCAAGGTGAGCCCAACACAGCATGTTGCAGTGTAAATATGTATCGTTGCATGCATACAGTATTTATGTAATACATACATGTGTGTTCTAGCTGCTGCACCACATTTTCAATGAATTAATCCCCAGTAATGTGCAGCATGTAGTAATTACTGAGGAGTGGTGTGAACTGAATTATGATTAGTACGAGTAAATAAATAAAAAGGCACTGGGGATTTCAACTGGAAGGAATGCTCCCAGAATCGCTGACATTTACAGTAAACTTGAGTCTTGGCTGAATATAAACAAGAGTATTCATAGTGTTCATTCTTGCCAGTAAGCTCATGAAATATCTTGTAGTCTTGATCAAACAGTCCCAGCCTATAGTTATTAAAAAACACACATGAAATTAATCGCAAATTCATATGAATTACCACTGAATGAATGCTTTTATCCTCTCACATTCCTCATTCTCCACCAATACTAATACAAACCTAAGAATTGTTAATAATTCAGACATAGTGGAATATGCATGCTTTTCTCTCATAGACTACTTAAAATGCACAGACCGAGACTCTTCAAATATTGATTTTCTCCCTCTCTTCAATTGTGTTTTTATGCAGAGAACCTCCGATTTAGCCCTTTCTATGACATATAAGACAAAGGAGTGTGAAAAGGTAGTTAGGCTATAAAAGTAAGTCTGTATCTTGTCTAGTCTTCGTCTTCTGCCTTCCAATACTTAATTGCGGGATTTGCATCAGTTCCTATATAACACAATGATAATTTAGTTGCATTCTGCATTTAAAAAACACATAAATTCCACATAGCAGGACGGAGCAGCTCGCAGTAACTCCTTTGCATGTGTAAATTAGTTTATATAGCCTGTCAGACTTTAGCAAGACCCTCAGTGGAACAACTTCATAAGAACTCCTTGATGGCTATAATTTATCAGCAGCACTTTTCAAAACCTCATAGTTCACCTTGCACCCTCTGATCTGGTCCCTGCCCAGTGCGTATTATTTAACAGGGGGATGAATGGACGATTGGGCGTTGCTCATGTGTCATGGCGTAAGTCATGATAAATTACAGGAGTAGACTGACAGGACACAGGACAGTAAAGAGTAGAGATATCAGCGTCAACACAGGCTCAACCAACCGCAATGTAATTTTGCAAGTCGTTAAATCACTGCCAGAGAAATATGAGTCCAAGGTTATTGAGCGCAGCGTGAGTGATGGAGACTTGGAGTAGTCCACGAGGCTCAAGTTGCTGCGGAAATGAGATTTAACACTGTGTCCCCTCATAGACCCTTGCTGAGCAGAGGAGGGAAAAAAATCTAAATGGAGCCGAACTGTATCTGTTGATGCAATGCTTGAGATGTTTAATGTGTTATATTGGTGGGGATCATGGATGGAAACTTTATCTGAAAATGGATCAGCACAGTAATGCTTCACTGGTGCTGTGTTCTCCTCAGCAGCAGGCTTTTTATATACAGCCGTGCGGTGTTTGTTCTGATGGACAGCACCTATCTAGTACATAATGGAGAAGGAGAAAGGCAGAGAAGGGTGAGGTGATAGGGGTTGAAGAGGCAGAGAGGCGGCAGGCAGGATACACCATCCAATTTGTGACGGACCAGATGCTGTACCCTCTAGCGAGGTATTTTACCCCAAACGGTACCTGTAAAAACTCCATCTGTTGAAATGGGCTCTGGAATATGTCAGCACTAGCTGAAGGCTCTCTTGCTGGGCTCGAGCTGGCTGTCTGGCTCCGAGGATCATGTGTTGTCAGCTGTACCCCATGGGCTGAGAGAGGGAGAGAGATGCTGCTATGGCAGTCTGACAGCAGGGCTGTGGCAGCCGCAGCCTGCACCAGCTCTCTAAAACCCCAAGAGGGGAAGAAGGAGGGGCAGAGAGGGGGAAAAAAAGAGAGAGAGAGAGAGAGAGATGCTATAATGACATGGAGCCCATGTTGTTGAATGTCAGTGTGGTGAAGAGATTGCAAATCACCTCTTCTGAATGTCACAAAAGGTGCCATATGCATACAGCTGCAACATTTGTTCTGTTGGACGAAAATAGTTACGGTCAGCAAACATCTGGACAGATGTGTCAACAGCTGATGTGTCCTCCGATAGAAAGAAGAGCAAAGTCAGTAGGTTCACGGTTTGTTGGAGTTTTACAGATGGAAAAGAAAATATGCATATGTGCACAAATATGTGTTTCAACTGGTCTACAGGTTCTGAATTGCTATCAGTCTTAAAGTGTGGTTATGAGGTTACACTAAACCAGAGAGCACAGGCCCTGCAGCTCGCTCAAAGGAAGCCTAAGGCATAGTCTCATATCATATGATGTGAATCCTCCTCAACAGAGCAGTAAATTAAAGCGGCTCTGATTGGAAATACACTCATCTCATTCATACGTGTGTTTGTGTTATCTTTATACATTATGATTTCTCTTCTTTTTTTCAAGCCAGAATCTGTAACAGCAAGCAGGGTTTGAATACTTCAACAAATGCCTTTTATTGACTGCCTTTCCATTAAGGTGTGGTTGAAGGTTAAGAAATACTACTCAGCTTAAAGTAATGCTAGTCCAAACATAAAGAACTGTGAGGTGAGGCTGAAATGAGAACCAGTCTGATCGGTAACTTCCAATTTAAGAGAAGTGCTGATCACGTTTGCACCACATGCTGCGCAGCATGTACTTGCTCTACACTGGGAGGCAAAGTGTTGCCTGCAATTTTCCATCCACTCTCACTCAATTTGACCTTTCAATTTTACTCTGGTTTTAAAATGTCGATCTGTAGATCTAGCTTCACCAGCTCCTGCCCTTTTTTTTTTTTTTACATGTCAAGTAAATAGCTGAATACTGGGATAAACTTTGGATAGGGATGTGAATGCATTGCGGTTTGGTTTAAACTCAGTGATCAGGGCTAAGACTTCGCTAATAGATGGACATTTGTCCTCTGTCTGTGCTTAGAGGACATTTATACCCCTACCAGCTAAAACTATAATAGATTTCATTTGCAAATGAGGTCAAACAGCAGAGTAAAACCTGCACAATGTCTATATTTTACTGTCATTTTGTCATGATTTTTCTACAACTCTAACACTACTTCTCATTAGAACTAGCTTTTACACCTGCAGCAGTTTTTGTGTGTGTGTCTCTTTGTGTCTGTGTGTGCGTGTGTCTATGTCTGTGTGTGGAAATAATCAATCCCCATAGCAGTAATCAATGGTGGGAGAAGTATGCAGTAATTTAGTTAATTAAAAGCTGGGGGGCATCAGACAGGACTGGGCGTTAGATCTCTGTTTTAGAGGTGGCATAATTATGTGCTATACTTTGTAAAATGGCTGATAGGGATTTCCTGCCCGAGCAAAAGGACTCTGAATATTCATCAGGCATTGTTAAATAGTGTTTGTAGACATTTTACCACTTCGGGAGATTTACTCTTGCTCTTCGGTTACTCATCCGAAAAAGCATTAGTGGAAAACAATTCCATGGGCCGTAGTGTTGAAGGTAGTGCATGTTAACAACTGAACAGAGGCAACAACAAGACATTAGCAGCGCTCCTGCATTGTGGCACCAATCCTGGCAAGAAGAAAGCACCAATTAGCCGTAATCTGTCTAAGCTAAGTGGGCTTAGAGTGAAGGCCCAAATCAAATATGAACACAGAGATGAATTTTCTCTCATTTGAAGTCATTTTGATGGGCAGCCTGATCACGGCGGAGCATATGGCAGACAATTCCACTGTGTTTTGATAGTGTTCATAACCAGAGACCATTGCCATGCTTCATTTCAACACGCAAGTGCACATTGCTAAAGATAAATGCCGCCTAGGAAAATGGAGAGGGGGGGGTGTAAATTGGGCCGTAATTACATTCTCCAGGGAAAAACCCAAACACAAATCTTGTCCCATATGCACTTGCTATGAAACACCTTCACATGTGCGGAAGTCATCTGCATACCAGTAATTCTCATTCAGGCAAATTTATGCAAACGTCCATCTTTCCCTTCCACAGATACACCACTTAAGCTTTAATTTGGCAGAACTAAATGACATGTGTCAGAAAATGGTTTGCTCAGGGTTTGCTTACTAAGTCAGCGTGTCTGCCTTGAACACATTTAAACAGCACTAATCACAGTAATGCTGGTGTAGTGATGTCATCCAGCTTACTCACTAAGTGTCGTCCCAGATTTCTTGGTTGAAGCCTGGCAGCACTGAAACATGTAATTTCTCTTTTTTTTAAAGTAAGATGTTCTCTTTTGAAATGAAAACCTGTTGTTTAACAGCACCTTCAAGTGTTCATCACAGTCCTACAGTGTAAGAATAGCGCGGGGCGTAATGACAGCCAGTGGTAAAGGGTAACCGACTACTTTTATGCTATCACACACACTGTGTTTCCAGATGATTGGTTTCTTTTTTAATTTACATTTTATAAAATATCTCAGCTCTTTTGGAGTTGGAGTTTTAAAACTGACAGCTATACTTACTTTTCATATCAAGGGTTAACATAACAAAAAAAAGGCAGCGATTAGCCTGTAAAATAAATAGTTCCAGAGGTTCAGTAGTTCACAGCCTTTTTATATTTGACCTCTTTGCACAAAAAAATGTGTAGTTGAGGTCCCTTGTCATATCTCTGATGTCTATGATAGCTTTAATAAAGAGACATTAGCTCTCAATAACTTATTTTTTAAAATGGTTTCATTCAAATAAATCTTCAAATTATCCAGTGCTTCACAAAAACAAATTAGCAAAAATGTTTAAAACATTTAATGATCAAGAGATTTATACAGGTGAACTTTGTTTTTTCTTTCCCATTGACAATCATCACTAAGAGGCTTAAATTCACTTTGGGCTATCTACAATGCAAATAATTTATTGGACACATAAGGTCACAGATACATACTAACATGGTAATAGCTGTATATATAGCTGTAAAACTATATATACATTACATATACTATATATACTATTGTCTGAAAAGATTTGATTACAGCTTTAGTTGAAATTCCTAATAATTATTTAACAATTTAACTCCTGATTGATAGATTGTGAGTGTACAAATGTGGACAAAAGCTGCCTGTAAAACATGATGATTATTTTAGTTTTTTGATTGTTTATTGACTGGTGTCAATCATACCCTCAACATCACTCTTCAAATGTGAGCTCTCATAATTAGAGTAATAATTAGCTTTAGTAAATTTGTCAAAAGTCAGACTTGCATTGTGATATCTTGTTTGCTTGTGCAGAAAATGTTTTCTCTGGCATTAAGGGAGGGACAGCTGGACCACAGCCGTATCTCCGTATCCTCACCCCACCCTGCAGTGAAGCACTTGTATCATGTCTACTCTTATCACATCTCTGTCCCGGCAGGCCCTGTGCATTCACTTTGGCTTGATGCTGGGCTCGACCTGCTCCTCTAATGGAAGGAAGAGGGGGGGGTTACACACATGCTACAGTCCAAGTACAATGTTTTAATTAAAAGACCTGCTTCATAGGAGGGAGGCTCAGAGGGTGAGAGGTGGACCATAGGGTGACAGACATCTGCCCTCACAAGCACAAAGACAGATGGACACCTTTGTGGGGTCCTTCAATGATAATTAATATGAAGATGGGATTTTTTTTTTTATTAGTGACTTGAAGTATGAAAATATATGATGGCCAATTTTTTATCAAATCTTTAAGTACTAGGCTTGAGAAATGTTTAATCTTTCCATCATGGTCAATAAATCACATGAGAAGGTCAAAACCAACAACATTTTTGAACTAATCTATAACTAGCTGACCAGACGCCCTTTTACTCCCACAGACATTTAAAAAAGAGGTCCCAATTATATATTCTTATTTTTAAGGCTAAGCAAACATTTGGTCATTGTATGTTTTTGCAAGAATAACTGAAACAGGTATAAATAGTTTGTTCACTGCAGTATGTTTTCAGTAGAAGATTAGTAGACACTTGGTGCTGAGTATTTTTGGCAGCAGGATGTTGGTTCTGCTGCCAAAAGATTGACTGGAAATAAACTACGGTGCCCACTTTCAGTTGTAATGAGGTAACATGTCAGGATAACAGTGTAGCTTACTGATGTGTTTTTAATGTCGAGGGCTCTGGCAAAGAGGACTAATCCATATTAAGCTCTGTTTATACATGCAGTACTCGATAGGAGGATAAATTTATTGTCAGTTTTGGTCTTTTTAAAAGGGTTTGTTGACATTAGGAAAAATAAAGCATATCATCATCTTTTCTTCATGTTAGTTACTTATTTCTGACTCTAATCTGGCACGTCTCCCTGTCATGTTTGATGCAACAAACCTGGGTATTTTTGAGAAATCCGCACATCTTGTAATGTTTTCCTGACCCGTAATCTAAACCAAGACTTTTTTTTTTCCTAAACCTAACCAGAACTCGACTACAGTGTTGTCACAGTGTAAAATTTAAACTCTTGACTTATCCATGGTTTGCATAAATGTACAGTGCTGGCATTTATTTTGGGGAAAGGATTTGGAATTGAGCTGTAGTGTTGTGTCATGTAAAGTGTTGAAAATGGTCTTTGTTTTGTCAGCTTTCAACAGGGTCACTACATCTTTAATTGTGATCAGTTGTACAAATTAATCTCTAATTTTACATGACTGGCTTGATAGATCTAACAATATTTTGGAGAATTTCTTATTTCCATCTTAATCAAATATTAATATCACTTTGGGATGCTTGTATTTGTCCATTAAGAACCATACTCAGGCAAAGAAAATAAGACAATATCAGTGATAATAGTGTTTTTCCTGTTTATGATGTAAAACATATATGGTGAGATTTTCTCATTGTTAATTCATGAGATCTTCAGATGAATAATAGATGTTGTCCTTTGAGACCAGTGCCCTTGTGCCTAGCCTCGTTATTAAGAGAATTCCAGATCATATCAGGCCAGCATGTTTTCTTTGGAGTCCAATATTGGAAAGTATTTCAAAACCAGCCACTGATCCATCATGTTGCCTTGGTGTTGCACATATCATACATCATCATATACTGTAAGATATAGTGGTTTTTTCTGCTCCTATAAAACTTAGGCGGGACATTTTCTATTGTGCTGTACTGTTTTTTTTTTTTCAGTTTCAGTCCTCGATGTGTCTGTAAAACTAGAAACGCCTTTTTTTTTTTCTTTTAGGTGGTGTTTATTCAGGGTTTTCCTCTGTGATGAATCATGAACTTGATATACATTTCACTAGTTCAACATTTAGATTACTCATAAAATAATTACTCTCAGCCTGTGAAAAATGTGTGATTATCATACTTGGTAATGTTGGAACGATACACTCTTCATTACGATCTACTGTGTTTAAAATAGCAATAATTAAACATCTGCCACATTTCAATTATTTCCACTTGTGGGTAAGAATGGCCCCAAGCAAATGAGAGGCTGTGCCCTATGCATCTTGGGAAGAGAGCCTGAATAATCGAGATAATTATCTCCCTCAGCAACAGGGTTTTTTTCAAAAGAAATTACCATAAAACATTGCTAATTTTAATGGGAGACCTAATGCAACTCAAATAATTATAATTGTAGCAAGATCGGATGAGGGTGGAGAAGTGGAGGAAGGCTTAAATCATTCCCCCCCATTTGGACGAGATAGTGGTTTTTATGTCAAAAGGTGAAGTCGGATTTATTGTTACTAATTGATTCCACTAAAAGCATCTATAACATATATAATGTAATATGATATAGGTCAGTGAGCAATTGTATTTTATAGATTCTTTTTTTTCTCATCATTTGTTATTAAATTTGTAGAAATAGCACAACTTGCAAAAATGAAAACACTCAGTTTGTCATTTTTGTTCCTCTCTTTCTCACACACACACACACACACACACACACACAGACAGACTCCCACACAGAGACACACAGCCAAAAAGGTCAAGCAATTAATCTAACCATAAACCACGATAAATTACAAAGACCAATTTTACAGGATAATCCATAACAATATCAGTGCAGTGTGGCCAGGCTGTAAATACAGCGGCTGGAAGCTCTGATGCATGACTGCTGAAGACTGGGCTGGATATAAACTCTTACTGGTGTCCCTCGGTGAAGGAGTGGGATTCAGGGTCAAGTTGTTCTCATTTGTCCTCTTTCTTACTCTCAGTTGGTTTCTGGTGATTTGTTGGGTTTGTGTTTTGTTTCATGTAATGCTAACGGAGTCCCTTTTGTTTTTTCCTCTTCCTTGCTGTTATGAGTGAATAGCTCTCAAGCTCTCCAGGCAATGATAAACAGCTCAGCTGCACACGCTGGCTCTCTTCACCCTGAGGAGACTTTGCACCAGAGCAGGGAAGTTTCTGTCAGCCTTTGTAGGATACTGATTTTACATGTAATCTTCTTTCAACTCGCTTGCCATATCTTCTTAAGGATTTCACAAAAGAAGCCACTCATTATTGTCTCTTCACAAGATCTGAAGTCATCATAAAAGTGCTTTAACCCAGTCACTCATCGCTGACAGACCTGATCTTCAGTGGATGTGAGTTGTGTGTAGGAGACGAGCTCCCAAAGGCAGCGGTTCCAGAGCTGAACATGCGATATCAGTTCACCCCTTAATGAAGCTGCTGTAATCACACTCGTGCAGAATGGTCGTCTCTCATTAGCACTGGGGAAGGAATAACGCTGTGCGACTCTTTGATGTTGTCAAAGATTCTCACAAATGTGCTCAGAACAAAGAGCGTCTTCCTCTAAGATGAGGGGAGGAGGCTGTGCCAAGGATGTCAGGAAACTGTTTGAGTTGGGGGAACCCTTTGTTTTGGTTCCAAAACAATTTATAGAAAAAAAAATGTGACTTTTATTGTGATTTGTTCTGTTTAATCTAATTTTAGAGAGTGAATCATTGCTGTAAGGGTCTAGTGACCTGTCCATACTGTTTACCTGCCTTTGACCCAGTTTCTGCTGGGAAAGGTTCTGGCTCCAGTGATCCTGAGAAGGGATAAGAGTAGGTAGTTTCTCTCTGATGTCTAATGCACTTGTATGGCAGGTTTTTTTTTTATGTTTGTGAACCTTTTTGAGGCATCCAAGCATCTAAGGCATACCTTGCATTTGATAAGGCTCCATTCCGACGACATATTTGAGACAGGATCTTGTATTTTCCAGACTTTGGCTGCTGTTTGGAGATAACACTGAGGTAAGAGTCGCCAGCCCGATGCCACGGAGCATTTGCAGAAAGGCCAAGAAACGGGGGAGAAGCAAGAGAAGGAAATCAGAGGAATAGTGAGAGAGTTTGGGGCTTACTCCTATTTTTCTTGACTCATTTTAGATAGTCTGAGGGGCTTTGGTCACACATGGGAGCTTACTATGTTGGTGCTGATTAAAAGGCACCACCACTCTCCTGCCCACAGCAGCATAGCTGCAGGGAATAATACCAAACAGAGAGGCTTTTCTAATTGTCTGCATACCTGTAGGGCAGGGGAAGTTAGTCCTCCAGCCACACACTGTTTACCGACTGTGTATGAAGGGAAACAATTAAAGAGGGGGGGGATCAAAGATTAGTTTAGAAAAATTCAATTGGCATGTAGCCTTCAATTCCTTTCACTCTTAAAAAGAAAACAAGCTTTGTAATCTAAAACATTGTACAATGACTGCAAGAGTATTAATGAAAACCACCATAAAAAGACTTTGTGCGGTAATTACATGGCACCTTTCCCAGTCCTGAATGCCAATGAGCTGAGAAACAATGCCTGTAACTTTAAAGGGCTTAAACCACCGGTCACTTAAAACACAGTCAGTTTTATATCTTTGAAGATATACAAGATAAACAAGCTGTCGGCTGTAAAAAAAAAAATATAAAAAATTGTTTCATCATTCAGGTACAGCCCTGAATTCTTTTATGTTCCTCGGCCAACACTGTTAAAACAGGAAAGTGGGTTTTGACTGCTCCATTAGACTTACTTTAAATGCCAAATCAACATAACCTCTGTAGCAGATAAAGCTCACAGTCGTGTTACTTCTAAGAGTTTACTGCCATGCTAGCGGCTCTGTCAGAGTGCTTTGAGTAGCCAGCTCTATCTCCACAGCCCTGTTTGAGCTCTGAAGAAAGGTCTTGCTGCATAGATTATCATTCTGCTATTGGGAAAAAATGCTCCTCTGTAAAGCAGTCATAGTCATATTGCACAGTGATAAGCCAAAACACACTGATGGTGCTTCCTTGCAAAATAGTAACGCACACATAGTGGAAAATGAGGAAAAATGCAGAAGTAGCCCAAGCCATGGCAGGCTTATACCCACATTCTACATCTAGTGAGTCAGACTATCCTCTAAGATTATATCAACAGGCTGAAATGCTAGCAGTGACAATACTAACATGTTGACATGTAGCAGACATAAAGATTACCATGTTTTTGCAAGCTTGGGTCATTGTATTAGCGTGCTACATTTTCACATTAGCACAAAACCAGAGGCTCACCAAAGTCAATGTTATTCATCTTAAGTAAACTTTGAATGTCTTTTCTAAATTTAATTGCAATCAACCCGATATGTTTTTTAATGTTTCACTCTGGACTCAAGTGTCGCTCATCCTGCTACCGTTTCTCAGTTGTGTACATTTGTAGAGAGGAAAGCACAGAGAGAGAGAAAAGCTGTGTTAATTAATTTTAATTCTCAAATGCCAAGTCTAATGTTAATTTTGTTAAAACTGTTAACATTCAGCGCTCTAAATCTATGTATTGCCATTGATGAAACGCTTATTTTTCAAGCAAATATTAGTTAAGTGTCATCAGAGTGACCGTGCCTTGCTTAGTTTTGTGTGCCTTTATCTGATGCAAAGCAAAGTAATGAATGCTCTCTTGCTTTCATGGTCAGGGATCAGTGCTCTTTGGATAGATCATCTGCCAGTGACCAAACACACCAGTGCACACATTTGACCGGTGTAATTATACCGGGAGGAAATCAGCTTTCAGCTGAGGGAAATCAAGGTTTTAATCTAATCAAAGATAAGACTGCACACAAAGATATGCAATGTGTAGGTCTTTACACGCTTTAGCTCTCTTGAGAGAAATGAAATGCTGCTCTACTGTTAACAAGGAAATCTGTTGGTAGGGTTACATTGTCACCATTCAGAGCATTAGTGTTCAATGACACACCAACTGTCCATGAATTATCAGATGAACATCATAATCAGGATTTGGAGGGAGATTGTTGCAGATTTGTAGGCCCTATGTTAATGTGCCTGCAGAGCTTTAACCACATGGGCGTCTTCAGACTGACTCAAAATAGCTCTAATGACAGATGGTAGGCGTTGGACTGCCGAGAACAGAAACAATCATTATATCCCTGTGGAAAAAAAGTCCAATTTGAATCTTTTTGCTTTCTCCCCCCCATTGTGTTACACACATTCATAAACAACCACACACACAGGCACACAGAGGAGACAAAACCTACTGTTAGTGTTTGGATTTTCTTTTTCACATCCATCAAAGATCTATTAAATGGCATTGGTAATATTTTTAGTCTAATTTACAATGTACAAAGTTCATTATTTCATCATTCTGTTTTTGCCTGAGCTCTCTTTACTTCAGTGGAAGGTATGATTTCCACACTCATCTATTTTAAAAATGGTTTATAACTGCTCAAATTAATGTAGGTTAAGCAGACAGAGGAGTTTATAAATGTATTAGTCAACAACTGTAAATCACCTGTAAGTGGAGGCTGACTCACAATTTACATTAAAAAACACACTATAATATATTATAAGCAGATGTAAGGACATTACAAACTGCTATAAAACATTAAATAAACTCCATATAAATGCTAAACAGAACAGGATAAATCGTGAACGGGATCTTTTTTGTTGGAGTTTACAGCCTTACTCCTCATCTGATGGTCATGTAATTATTTTTTTTTTATTCTTGCCATTTGTTTAATAGCACATCAGTTTGAGAAACTTGGAAAACTTTATTGAAATGTTTGTAGACGACACTTGTTATGAGTGCATGCGACAGTGGTAGCAGTGTGCTGCTGTATGGGAGCTCTCTGCTACTTAAGCAGACCTTTCGAAGCAGAGTGGAGCTCTGGTTTTTACAGCTCTCAGTAGACGTGCAGGCTATCGACAGAAAGCAGGAGACTCCGCTGAATTCTGATTACAGCCACTTTGTGACACCTGGGGGAATGTGAAAGATGTCTTTAAACCCATCATAAATATTCACAGCGACTTAATTGTGTGTGCTGAAGTGATATAAAGACCCAGCAGCATCACACTTCTGGGAAATCGATGGTACAGAGCGGAGTACTTTGGCACCACGCTCGGACTTAACTTGTGAGAAACTCACAGGAACAGGATCTTCGTGCCGACGATCTGCTCTGTCACACGTTCAGCCCTGCCTTTGGGCCTCCTGCCCGCTGCAGCCTCCCTTACAGCGACAGCTTTACCAAAACTCCACCTCTCTCCTTCTGCCATTGTTCCTTCTCTTCCAGTACCTCCCCTGAATTTTTATTGACTGTTTCACTAATTGCAGCCTGCATAAACAAAGCGTGGAGGGGACTTGGCAGTATAAAATGCTCAGATAATTAGTTTTGCAGGGGGGAGGAGTGTGTCTGTGGACATTGATCTGATGGTTTGCTCTATTGAATGGGTGAGGGGGGGGACTCCTGTGATGGTGACAGGTAGCCTGTCTCATGGATCACAGCCTCTCGTCAATACAGCCCCCCCCCCCCCTTCCAGTGGTCTGCTGTGGAGCATTTTCTGGAATGACACAGGTGCCAAATTGATTGAAGAGAGACATTTGTCATTATTTGTCATAATTTTAGTGTTTCACCATTTCTTTTTTCTTTTGCCAGCCTTACATCATGTCTTTATTGGTAAAAAACAAACAAACAAAGCAGCTCTTCAGGAATGTCTGTAGAAACAGATTTATCAATTGACTATCTCTTGAAAAACATCACCCCGGGAAAATTTTTCTCAACCTAAGTGATTTTTTTTTATTTGTACTATTGCACCACAGGTAGTTTTTTTTGCAGGTGGGATGTAGTCCTCAGCACAGTGCGGCACACACCAGCAGAATCTAAATGGTTCATTTGCTCCTCTGTTAACACGAGAAGGGGGGGAGTTGGGGGGGAGGGGTTTGCGCAGTGGCGTGTGCTAGGTGTAGCAGGAATAAAGATGATGATGATGAGAGTGTTGGGGTGCAGGTGCACAGAGAGCAGGGGAGGTGACCTTGGCCATGGTGGCGACCGCAGAGAGGAGCCAGCCATCTGTCTTGGGCCATGAGGAGGTGACCCAGCATCATTGTTTAGTCTGACGGGGTACACTGGGGTCACGGGGAGGGCCAGACCTCCTGGGTGGGGACCAAAATGGGGTGTCTGAGCTTTATGAACACTCATGATAAAGAGAAAGAAGATGTTAGCCAAAAGTGTACAATAAATTATACCCTAAATGTTTTTAGAATGTTCAAAAAGCTGTTACCTACTCTATTATTTTGAGAAAATGCTGTATAAAATAGAATAACTGCTACATCACACAGAGTCCACCTCTGTGGCCTCATTTCATTCAGAATGCTTTTTTATACCAATGAAATAGCCCTAATTATTCTGTCATTTTGATGTGGCACCCCATAACCCTTTACCAATTTGTGAGGCATTTTATTGAAAGCAGTAAGAAGAGAAGTGATTTGGACATAATTTGCTCCCTGACTCAATTCAGCATGGGCTTTTAATCTCCATCCCATATGAGTACTTCAACAAAATCTGTAATTTTTGTAACAGTTCACTCCCTGTTCTGTCCAAGCTGAGAATGCTGGTTGAAAAACATATTTTTTAATCTTGCACTGAGTATCATCTAGTTAAAATAAAATAGATAAATAAATAAAAGAGTTGATTTGTTAACTACAGCAAAACAATATGGAAATAAAAGTCCTCAGACATACTAGCAGCTCTGGGAAACTGCAAGACACACAGTGCTTCAAACATCTGCATGCTCACAATGCTGGTTACACATGCTGGTGTTTAGCAAGTATGTTTACCATTTTAGTTTAGCATAGCAGCATGCTAACACTTGCCAACAGGCAAAAACGCAAAATGGAGGCTGATGGCAATTTAAGAGTTTGCAGGTAAATTTTGATGAAACAAAGTAAAATTTTGACCTGATGGGGGTCAAAAAATCAGTGAATAATTTAAGTCACATGGATTCATGCTCTCAGGATCATGAATGTCTGCATAACATTTTCCTGAAATCCGTTAAGAGATATGGAGATATGAGAGCTATGGACCAGAGAGGTGGAACGACCAACAAACTGCCATTGCCATCCATGAAGCCACCAGCTAGCATGGCCCAGAAAATAATAATAATAAAATATAAAATCTGCATTAAATATCTATGCTAACTAGTAGTTTTTAATCTGAGAAGACATAAATAATTCAGTCACTTTCGGTTGCTTTAATTTTAGCTCACTCCGTCATGGTACGACTCTGCATGGGGTTATTATATTTTGGGACATTTTTTACCGACCAGTTTTTTCCTGTCCTCTGTGGTCTCCAGGGAAGGGCCCAAGACCAAAGAGAGCACTCATCCCAGACAAAGACCTCTGATGGAGCAGTCAGTCTGTCTGACAGAGACATGGCGGACATGCAATCAAGGTGTTAAATGATCGGTGGGCCATAATGTCTGTCCTTTCAGTTTAATCACAACCCTGCAGCTCAACTTTTACTTGGCAGTTTCAATCACAATCCCTGTTTCCTTTCACACAGTACTTGACCCTTTCAGATCCCCCCCCCCCCGCCCCATATTCTTCACCCTTATGACAAGTTTCACTTCTCACCTCAGGCTCATTAGTCACCTTTGTAATCCATAACCCCACTGCAGCAGCAGGGTCCATAAATTCACAAGGATATGGCTGCATAAATGAGTAGCTTTTTTTGGAATGCAGTCCCACAGAGTGAGCTCACTCTGCGTGAATACGACCGTAGTGCTATAAGATGAGGCGTTTTCAGCATGATTGGTCGAAAGGCAAATAGAGATGTTATTATGTGTTAATCACACCCAGCTTCAAAGACTAAGCTTTCAACTTCCTGGACTCCCGCTGGACTTAAATTTCAAAGGTCGCAAATAGCGAGTATGAGTGAGATCAGAGGTTGTGTCGGAGCTGTGGTCTGTTGGCTGCAAGCAAATACTGAGTGACAGGGAAGCAAGAGCCTCGTGAAAGAGTCACTATAAAATAGGTTTACAGCTTTGCATAGTAAAACTGACCTCTTCACATCTCTTTACTCTGTCTGCAGTGTAGTGACATCAAGTGCTACAATGCAGCACCCACCAAGGCGTAGATGGACAGAAATGAGAGCAGGGCTGAGCGGCTGATGTGGCTAAGCCTTGCTCATTCCTGTCACTTCGTCTCTTTTACAGGAAAACTCTCCAGTTAATTGGTACTGTGACTCCATTTGAATCAGAGCGTTCATTATTGAGTCGGCGATGTTGTGGCCTCTATATAACTCGCAGCACAGATTTAAAACACTCACTTCCTTTTTTACAAACTCTCATTTTCAACTTGTCACAACACATTTTTACCAGCATGTCAGCAAAGGCTCTAAAAATGAGGGGAGGGGAAGTGCTTGATTACTGTAAATTTTCCTTTTTTATAAGCAATATGTACAGTTGCATATTAATTCTATGAGGTAGCTGCACTTTAAAGAAATAGTTTAATATGTGACTTTTTCGTTTTCTTGCCTAGGAACAGTAAACATGCTGGCAGTTAGCTAGCTTAGCTTAGCTTAGCACAAAGACTGGAAACATTACTGATCTCATTATGGAATTAGTTCAACACATAACAGCCCCATAACAGAACAACATATCGCTTTGCTAAACTAAGCTAACCTAACCAGTGACTGTAAGGATAAGTTAGATGTTTTGGTCTACAAACATGGACCTTTTTAAAATCAGATAAGTCTACATTTTATGGAGCTTGTAAAGCAACAGCAGGAGAAACGCATTGCTTGTTTTTTTTTTCATTGATTTGTTTTACAGGCCAAAATCATTCTCCATTATTGGTCAGTGAACTACAGGTTATCAACAGAAACAATAGAAAGTGAAAACAGATTAAAGGATACCCTGTGTGCAGTATCCACACTACAATAGATCACACTGTACTGTTTCCATGTTCTGTGTGTTTACATGGGGGCTCAACTCAAGGAGAATTTGTAGCCTTACAGGTGTGTGAAGCTGCATTGGTGTGAAGTCGATATGTCTCAGAAATAGTTAATTTCATGGTTGGCACAGTGCACCATCCCCCTCTGTATTGAGCGAGGGTTAAGCCCGTATAAATGCATAGGTTTCTCGAACAGCACAAGCCTATGACATTCATTCTCCTGCCGCTCTGAGTCCGGTATGTGTGAAATGGTGTGTGGTGAATCTCACCTCTTATTCTTTTAGCATGGCCAGCACCCCTTTTTGATTTCATAGGCTCCATTACTCTTCAATCAGGGCCATGCTTAAAGGCAAAATGTATAGAAAGGGCTGCCTGCATATCAGAGAAAATGATACTTTTACTGTGTTATGTTTGAGTACACAGTATCTTTGGTATAGGAGATGAAATATGAAGTGCTGCTTTTAACCCAGAAAAACATTTAGAACATAAAAAACAATTTGCTTTAAACAGGATGTAGATTTAAATATAATTATGGTGGAATTTTAAATCAGAGCAGAGAGTGAAAAGAACAGAAAAGAACCATACCGTAATAATAATAATACAGTCTTGATTGGACAGTTTTATATTCTAAATGGAAATTTATGACCGCGTGACCTACCACACTGCAGACCGAGGCAAGTAGCTGTATGAAAGCTGCTCATGGTGAAGCACGCGATTGCTATCGAATTAATTCTTGTCTTGTCCGTGACCCTCATGTCCAGTTCACAGATGGAGATCCATCCAAAACACACTCCGTCCTATGGCCATAATCTTGACTTTTGACCAAAGTCATTGCACTTGACAGGGTCTCGACCTTGTGGAAGATGGAACATGGAGGACAGACGGTTCACATTGACCCTGGCTTTTAGCACAAGTGATTGTCATATGGGATTCCACCTGACACTGACAGATCCAGAGCTTTTCTTGTCCTTTCTTTGAGAGAAAAGAACAATACCAAGAATTTAAGGGTGTTATTTTTGTCTAAAAGTCAACACATTCCTTACATCTATTTGACAGTCATCCTTGTAGTTATGATAATTAGAATTAGAATTCATCATCTAAAATTGGCAGATATAACCAAGCAAACCTTATGTACAGAAAAAGGCAGCCTCCCTAATCCTCGTTGTGTGTTCGGATAAAAATAACATTTGAAATGTGTTGACGCCAAACGCTGGCAAACAGAGAGAGAGAGAGCACAATATGAAACAGATGCCAGCACAGATGGAGGATAAACAGGCACATACATTTCTGTTACAAAGCAGAACTGTCACTCGCAGCAGTAAATGATTGTGGCGAAGTAAGAATTCAGAGTCTGTTGTCTCAAGGGTTTCATGGCCTTTCTGTACATCTGTCTCACCGTGGAAAATAGAAAGTCTTCACAGCAGCCTTTGAGATGATTCATTTGACCCTCTGAGGCAGACTTGATATTTGCCTTATGATTTCTTCTAGCTGAACTCTCAGCAGATGTGGATGCAACTTATGACTCCTCCAGGATGTTTTGGTTCCTTGACATCTTAATTATGTACTAAACTTTTCTTACCAGAATTAATCTGTTTAAGTACTAATATTAACTGTATATAAAGGAGTATTTCTGTGGTTGTGCTTGTAGGAAAGGATCTATGTTAAATTGCATTATTGTGTTGTAATCTTGGACTCCAGAGCAGTTTGTGCATGCTGTGAGGGGTTAAATGCACTAATGGCTCGGTGCATTTTGTTCATTCAATCTTTATCTAAACTTAAATCCGACTTTTTGTCTCCAATCAACACTATCACTATGTAAAGGCTTGTCTTATCATTACAAAGTTAGAAACCCTTTACTTAGAGTTTAATATGTACCCCCAAAACACCCTCCCCCTCCTCCAGTGTGTTGATTATATTTAAGAGGTTTTGATTAAGTGCCAGCACAGGCGTAAAGTTTGAGTCATCCTGGCTCTTTATTTATCATGCTCGTGTTTATATTTTGGATGGAGGGAGGTGTGTGGCGTAGGTGAGAGAGTCTGGAGCTGTCACCTATCGAGAAAGCCCAAGGGAGCTCAGTCTTTGATTTGCACCCTGGAAGGACACCTGCAGTCTTCAGCATTGTTGTTATGACACGTAATTACAGAAAGTCTTCTCTCTCCCAACCTGCAACCCCATGGCTATATTGTTTTATTTGAAGCTTTCAGAGGCCTTTTGTTTTATACAATAAATGAATTTGCCTGAAATGGTATACACCGGTATGGCTGCTGTTATATGTGTAATGGTATAGAGGAATCCAGGGGTTTCCAGATGTGTGTCTTTACCTTAAAACCCAAAGACAGCCTATAATAAGTCAGCTGGAGGGTTTCAACAGCTGGTAATGCAGGATAATGTTCTCTACCAAACTTCTAACAAAAAAAAACTATATAACTGCTTTATTTAAATCTGAACAAGGTCCTGTTCTTTAGTTTTTAAACTCAAAAAAAAAAAAATTTAATTCCATGACAGAGATCAAGTCTGAACTTTTTATCCGTCAGCCTCTCAATTGTTGTATGTTTTTTTATTTTATGACTTACAGTGAAGAAGATATTTAGATCATATACTCCAGTAAAAACATTTAAACCACACTGTCAGAATACGGGAAGTAAAAGTATTCAATCAGAGAGAGGCTTTAATGATTAGATAATTATTACTAATACATTAATTTGAAAGCAGGCATTGACTGTTGTAGTTTGCTGATGGGGAGCTGATTTTGAACTATTTCATGATTATTTTCATTATGGGTTCATTTCTTGATTATTTTTCTGTTAATTGAAAGACTGAAAATTGTAAGAAATGTCACCAAAGTTACCCAAAGCACAGAGAGACACCTTCACAATGCCTGTTTTGTCTGATTGCCCTTGAAATTATTGAAAATAGATAAAAACGATTTAAATAATTAAAAGGAAAAAAGCACATCTTCACTCTTGAGAAGCCGAAACCTTGGAATGTTTTTGAATTAAAAAAAGGTTTAATTGCCAATTAACTTTCCAAAAATTGACTAATTGATTATTAATTTGTATAATTTGTTACAAATACTGTTCATTACTTTAGTTCAAAGCGCAAGGCCATAATTTATAGACTCTTTGTATGTTGTGTGTGCATAAATCTTTATTTGCAAAGTAAACTAGTAAAGCTGTCAGATAAATAAAGAGGAGTAAATAGTGCGATATTTTCCTTTGAACTGTTGTGCATTAGAGGCAGAAACTGACATGAAAAGAAAAGACTTGAGTAAAGTGCAGGTACCTCAAATCTATACTAAGTTACAAACTTGAACCACATCATTAATACACATCCACAACCACATTTTACCACCGGAATACCTTTCAGGATGTATTTTTTCCTGGGAACTGCTTGTTTTCTTGTAGTATTACAGTCCTGTAAATAAACCCTGAAAACAGAGTAGAGTTCTGCTGTGTCAAGGGTCACAGAAATGTCTGAAAAGGGTGAATTTACAAAAGCATAATGCCAGAAGCAAGGATGTTTTGCAGCTTTGTAGCTACACCTATCATATGTAAGAATGTGGTTACCTTTAGAGAACATTCTCCAATGGTATTTCTGCTTTAATACCACTCGAGTCATGGTGGTACATGAGGGCAAAGAGCCAGACGTTCTGCAGCCCACTGCTGTAGGTGGTGTATGTCTCTGACTGTCATCTCCTCTTTGCAGGTCATTCATCCCAGAGCCACAGCTTGGCTCTGACTCTAAACACAGCCAGCACTCAACCTGAAGCCTGCCTTCTCCTCTGACCTGCTGACTCACTCTGCACATAGCCAACCATTTGGTCCAGGAGGGAGAGAGAGATACCAGGAAGAGGTAAACAACGTAGCTGAGAGGCTTGGAGATGACAGGTACAGCAGTACAGAAGCTTTGCTATTTTTTCAAGCAGAGGGCAACCACTCAGGGGTTACAAACACCCACACACAAATATTTTAGTGTGCAGATAAATATTCTTGTGTGTAGGTGTTTGTAACCGTAACACATATACACAGACAGAGAGAGAGAGAGAGAGAGAGAGAGGGAGAGCACATAGAGCATATTTTCTATTTTCCATGCCCTGGGCGTTAGACATACCAGGAGCGACAGAAATCTCTCCAAGTGGGATAAGATCATAAAACTGCAAGGCACTCTCCTCTCATTTTCAACTAAATGGATAAAACGGTGTCAGCATGTTACTGCGAGCCCCTCAGGATCTGAAAACAAGCAAGACTATAAACTAAAGCAGTTACTCTGTGACAAGACGCTGGATCATTTCCCATCACGAGAGATTTTATTTGAAAATGGTGGAGCAATTGTGAGAAATATCAGAAAATAATGCAGAGCTGGGAAACTGTGACCAAATACTCTTTTTTTTTAATATCAGTTTGTGTCAACTCAAGCAGGCATTAGCAACCCTCTATGGTAAGGAGCACATATTCACTGTTAAGTAGTTGCCTTTAAACAGTTGCTTTTATAAGCAATATTTTATTATTCTTACTATTATTCTTATAGGGTTAGGTATTATGGTTGTGAAAAACTTTCTTACTTACAGCCAATAAGCAGTAATTAGGTTGTTATTGAGTAATAACCACTGCTGATGGGCCCAGCAGTTTTTGGATACATTCATTAGAAAAGAGTATTAAGACATTCTTTAAAATAACTAAAAAAGTTCCAGTATCCTACATGCTATATATCATGTATTATATATCATGCTAAATAAGTTAATGGTCAATATGTTTACCTTTATATAGTGTTGTGGTGTAATATAGAATTTCAAAAAATATGAATTGTGTGATGTCAAGGTAGTTTGAGAGGAATACTGACCAGTGAAGCAGAAAGCTGGCTTGCAATGACAAGCTTTGAAACTGACAAACATAGATTTTTCTATCACACTCGGTTCTTTAGTAAATACTGTGTCCCCGCCGTCTGCGGAGGTGTTGATAGAAACTTCATGTCTCTTTTGTAAAGCAGTGCTGTGTTTAATTTCTTTTCCTCAGTTTTGCTGATCCTGTTCAGCTGTAGAATTTTCAATTACCGTCGCCCCTTCCTGTGCTTTATGGGTTGGAATTGTACTGTCAGTTCTACGAGTCATTAGGATGTGAGTTAACCCTCGGGGACCTGCAGGGTCAGGTGTCACTTCATGGTCTGGGCACAGATGAGCCAGGAAACAAGTGAAAGAGAGAAACAGAGAGAGGAGAGGAGTGATAATGATAAACTGGATTAGAGGACATCTGAAGGTGTTAGAAGCTGTCAGATTGACTGGAGGGGTGTCAGTTTGCAATCAGGGTTGCAATCACAGTTTTCTGAGAAAAAGCCTCTAAACCTGTCATCCGGTTATTAACATGTGTCCTAGTTATGCGATCACAGGTGTGCAGCTCTAAGTACAGGTATGAATTCACCTAAGTGGCATTGGGGATGCATTATTCAGTAAGTAAACAAATGTGTCCTGGGCCACATTAAAAGACCACCAACTCAGCTGATGTCTTCTGTAACTACAAACCAAACTGGCTGTTTGAGTTCCATTGGTTTGCTGTACTGCAGGTTGTGTGTTCAGGCTCTCTTTATGCCAAGGTAAGCAGCAGATGTTTGCCCATACGTTGTCTGTTTGAAGTATTTCAACAACATTCCCAGACTCCCATAAAAATTCATGCAATTTTGAGAGTTGTTGGGTGAGAGGAACCCAATAAACTCTGCAAAATGGCAATTCAAGCTGTCTTTTCAATTTTTATTTTGTCAGTTGTTTCACCAGTTAGAAACTATAAATCTAATAAGCCGTCTATGTGTCTGTTTGTCCCAAAGTGTCGACCTTTACTTTTGGTAAGTGGGTTGACTTTACACAAAGAAAGTTAGCTCCAAAGGCTAGCTCTCACTTATGACACATTTGCTAATATATCCACTTGTGATCAAATCACCCAAAAGACATGTTAATATGAGATATGAACGGCCTCTCTCTACATTTGAATGTGAGACAATTTAAAAGGCATCTTGAAAGTTAATCACTCTGAAATGGTCTGTTGTGAGTTTACTACTACTGAAACACATTATAGACCTCTGCACCATAACAATACATCCTTGATTGTCAGAGCAGAGATGACTTGGTTCAGCAGACTTCCAGCTGCAACCTACATTATAAAACACCTTGTCAAGAATCAAATACTCTTCAACAAGAAACCTGTTAAGTGAGGCTACATGACTCCCTCAAGGCAGCAAACTCAGTGTCTTCACTCTTTTTCTCTGCTCTTTCGTCATTTTGGTTTTGACAGTGCAGCGCCAATAGCTTAAGGCAAGTTTAAACTCCATGAGCTGACTCTCCATGAGGCCACACAATTATCTGGAGTTTGATAGCAGAACCTGACTCCGACACACTCTGTGTCACTATATTGAGTGTGAGTGCAGGGTGAGAATGAAGCTACCTCTCCGAAAAATCTCCCCTGAAGGCACAACGCAACAGCTTAGAGATCACCTGCTAGTGCACAGTGTATTGCAGCGTAAGCGGTTATGTCTGCATAAATTGCTGAGAAGACAATTTCGAGCAAACATATTTTTTTCAGTGATGACTTACTTTCTATTCTGTGGTCTTATCAACTTCAGCTAAAGCACTCTGCTGTTTCACCACGCAGGATTTGAGCTCGCACTCTTTGTTAAATGAAACACTGTTCATGGTAATAAGTTTCGTGTGGATTTTGGAGGGATAACGGCGGTGGTATTGTTATTCAGTCCTGCACCCTCCGTGCTGTGAGGAACGGGTTTGCATAGCGCTCACATGTCTGAGTGGCACCTGCTTGTCAGAGGGTAGCTGCAAAATATTGCTGCATTCAGAGAAGGCAGTACTCCACCTGCATGCCAATCAGCCTGTCAGGCTAATCCCCTCCACCCCCATGCGCTCACGCAGAAATGTGTGCTCTCTGACTCTCTCCACCACTTTGTTTCTCTCGCCGCATTTCCCCTGTAGGTATGGACACATATGCCCATCACGACATTCATCCATGCATTGAAAACGCTTGAAAAGAGGCACTAATTAAATTTTCTCTGTGTGCAGATTTCAGTCTGTTGTGTCAGATGGATTGTCTTACCTAAACATGGAGGTAAGCTGACACTGACGCTATTTAATGTCTGCTCACTGTAGCTCGGCTGCCAGCATTGATTTATCCACTCTCAAGGTGTTGGGTGTGTGCCACCAGGATTTTGTCTTTCTGTTGTCTGTAGTGGCCGACATCCATAGAAACACTTGTATCAATGAAAGAATGGGAGGGAAAGTGAGGAGTGTTCTGTCTGCTGTTTTTTTAAAGCTATCGATTTACACAAGAGGAGATGTGAAAAGGACCTTTGCCCAAGCGTGTGATCATCCGTGGTGCTGTGTGTGTAGGAGTGAGTGTGTTTCATACAAGCATGCTCGCACGCATCTGCATGACTGCTTTTGTACGTGGAATAACAGAAGCCTAAAAAAAGCGATTTCTGAACAACTGTGTCAGCAATAGGAGCTCGGCTTTGCACACACAAAGCACAAGCCCATTCTCCTGAGCATCTTCTCTGATCTCTCTTTTCTCTGTCATGTCAAGACAGTAACAAGTGTCTCACCTAAGGCAAAAACACTGTATCACTGTCTTCTCCTTTATCTCTCTGTATTTATCGTTGCAGCTCTCTGGGATAAAGCGGGAACATCGTAGTGAATTTGGTATCCAGGCTATGTCTCTGTCACGCTCCTCCACTGTGCCAGCCTTGTAGGTATCTTTGGCACTATAGTTTCATAGGGATTAACCACATGGTGCTGCCTAGCTTGGACACATTCCCAGCAATGTGCCCATGCTGGCCTAGCTGGGGGAACAGAAGGTCAGGACATGCCAAAACACTGTGTAATGCTGGGCTGGCGACGGCGCCCAGGCGGTGTCAGGCACTGGAGACCAGATTAGACGCCAGTATCAGCACAGTATCTGATCTAGGAGACTCACCTGAGTGTGTTTAGTGATTTTTATCAGTTTTTTCTTCATCTGGGTATCACAAAAAAACTGTACTGCAGAGGGGGTTTGATATCCTCCACTATGCTTATAGACAGACGAGGGATTTCAAATCAACCACAAATTACTGTGGATTGCAGCATCAACATGACAATGAAACAAAAGGGAAGCATGGTCTCAAATAATTTTTGAAGAAAACTGTGACAGAAATGCATTTATTTTCTCCAAATTTAACATTGTGCCCTTTTTTAGTCATCACATTGTGTATTTCTATTTTCCCTTTACCTACAAAGTCTCTTCCCTCCTCCACATTCCTGTTCTGTGAAGCAGGTCGTCTGACTGTAAAACAATAGAGCTTTGCTCCCTTGATTAAACACTGTCAGATTAATTTACATCTCAGTGCTGTTTGACAGCACACTGTGTATATTTCACTGGAAGCTGACATCACTATCTGTCTGACTCTTGGAGCCTCACACTCGTAATAATAAAAGCAGCTAAAGTTAAATTTAACAGTATGATTATCTACACAAAAAAAGGCATATTCTCATCAACTGTGCAATATAATAGTATAATACAGTCTGCACCTTATAAACAGCCCTTCATCAATTAGTAGTTAAATGTCCTTGTTTGAATATATAACAAAGCACTGACTATGAGGTCTTTAATTTAATCCTTTTTTTGCCTCATTAAAGATATCCAGCCACATCCATCCATTCATTCATCCACTGCCAGCTCAGGTCAGTGCGAGGGTACCAGAGCAGGCACAGGCATCTTTCTCCACGGCAATTTCCTCCCCTCTCTTTTCACATTTCTCTTTCATGTCCCTCTGCTCTTGGTTTTCCTCAGCCTTTGCAAATGTAGGGTGATCTAATATTTACAAAATGGTAATTAATTACCCCTTCGTTAGTAGAGATAAAGCTCTGGCATAAGGAAGAGAGAGAGAGCGCAACTCTGCCCAAGATCAGTTAACGCCCTGAGTGGATGGAGTTAATGATGCAGTCAAAGCCCTTTCAAAAACTGGGTGGACAGTCACATAATGATCCATACATAAACGCACATTTTATATTTGCATATTTTTTTATAGAGGAGACAACGGTAGGAAAGTAGAACACAGTATTTCTTGCATATACAGTGATGAATGATGAAAAATATGAACAATGTGATTAATTCCTAGCTGACTTATATAAATTATTGAAACAAATGCTTTAAACAGAACTTATTGCCATTGTCTCATATGCTTACTTTTGCTGTTCCACTTGAACATGTAGATCTGTCCAGTAATGAGCCTTTTGATTTAACCTTTTTTCTCTAAGGGATTTAAATGTAAATGAAACAAACAAAAAATTACATCAATATCTAGGCTAAATGCAAGCGTTCTGAATATACCTTCTGTCCGAAGGTGCAGCACTCTTGTGTCTAAAATGTATATTAAAGTATAGTGCAAAGAGCCACTGTGACACCCCTGACCCCACCCACGGTTTGTAAAGAACTGCTTTGAAGCCTTGAGATTGACAATAAAACAGTTGCTATCTTGGTTTTTATTAGTCAGAAACGACCAGTTTGAACTAAAAAAAATGAAACTAGGAAATACATTAATTGCAACCAATGACTGTTTGATGTCAAGCAGGCAGTTAGCAGCAACTGTCACTCAAAGTTACCACAACCCTTAATTTTACATAACTTTATTCTTAAATAAAACTAAAATAGTTGAGTTATGTCGGACTTTATTCCACATACAGTTGACATGAATAACTAAATCAGCTATAGACAACAAAACTATTGATCACCAGGCAGTAAACAGATTTATTTCTGCTGTAAAATTGGACATTTTTGTATAGGGGTCTGTGGGGTTTGTGTTATGGAGTCTGCCTCATGTGGCAGTTTGAGAAACTGCAGTTCTTGGCTTTACACACTTCACAGCAGCTTCATGCTTCACCCTGGAGGTTGCTGCTTGGTCCTGATTGCCCTCAGTCAGATAAACAGGATGCTTCCAGGGCATTAGACTAATAATAGTGTAAGCTTGGGGAAGGCAAACACCACCTGGCAAATGTCACAGCCAAGTCAAGTGAAGGAGGGGCGGGCCATGTTTACATTGAATCAGCTGTAATTGTGTGTGATTGAGGTATTAACAGGCTAATTGTGTCTACATTCATGGGATTCATCCTGTGCAAACTAAAGCATTACTCCAGAGAAGCACTTAAGCAAGGAAGCATATTTTTAAAAATTATTTTCCTTATTGCTTGTTTGTTTCAGGATTTACTAACCAACATTTGATGAGGAAGTCAGTTAAGCAGTATTCAGGAATCAGACTAGACAGACAGGTGAGGGTTTTTTTCCATCCCCCATCTTTTCCCCATTTCTTCTCTGAAGAAGGTCAATAAACAATCTGCATAACTTTAACGCATCAATATTTAATGTGGCAGCTAAAGGTCTCCTCTGCTACAGGTCTCAGTCAGTCTGGGTTTGATGTTGACTACTTTGAAATTCGCCACAGACACAAACAGTCCTAAGGGACTCTATTGGTGTGGGTGTGAGTGTGTGTGTGTGTGTGTGTATGAGTCTTTCTGTGTGTTTGTCTGTGTATATGGTAATAAAGAATGCTTATGTGTTTAATATTTTTATTGTACTTTGCAAGGCTGCCTTTGTTTGTGTGTGTGTTGGGTGTTTCCATACATCAGAGAAAGGCCTCAAAGCCAGTAGAGACAGTCTGCACCCCCCACAAATTGCTTACAGCCGGTCTATTAGTGGGGAGGGGAAAATATGGGGTTGAATTTTTAACGACAAAAAACAAATGAGCCAACACAGGCGCACAATTAGGGGGAAGTCATGGCTATGTGTCGTCTTTAGATGAGCAACATGATGGCCTCTTTACCCCTAGCGGGGGTAAAGCCCTGCCCCAGGAGATGGCTCATTAGGACTGTGGAGAGGAGGAGGGGAGGGGCTGCTGACAGTCAAAACGGTGGGCGTGGGGAGAGAAGGGGGTCTCTGCCACTCAGGAAGAAGAGGGGCACGGTGAAAGTCTTTAACAACAAGGGCTGTTCTGATTCTATGGAGGACATTATCTCATGGTGCGAAATGATCATGTCACACAAAGGACAGCTGCCATAAGGGCTGCATTAGCCCTAGTGTCAAAATATTGGACACATTGGGGTGTGAATCTTTTACTGTTGTGTTCGTAGTTAAATCTCACATCCTTTTATGAATAGTGTATAATTTTATAATTTTCAGGTTGGCTGGCAGTTACTGATAGGGAGAATTAGCACGGAGCATATGAGGAAAAATGAACTAATAACATTTTAACGATCATCCCGAGAAAGAGATTTTATCTGAGTGAAATCCAGAATGATTACGATATCTCACAATCTGACAATAATTAATTCACTTTCCAATTATGCTTAATAAACTGTAATGTAGAAATGTCATTTACAGAGTCGGTCCTCGTCACTGATGTAATCATTAGACGAGACGTGTCATTAATCACGATATGGTTGTCAGAGAGCAGACATTTCCTTACTGGATGCATTTGAACTTAGTGAAAAAAGGGTTCAGAAAAACAGACAGCACAGAAGAATGGGCAGTGTAAACAGGAACCGTACTGTACATAGATGCTTATTCTGATTGTGGGGGTGTTACTGTTGGGATAAAGTGAATGTGAGCTCCATCACAAAAGCCATTGTTCAGTGGGCGCAGCAGCTTTTGGTCCCATTAAGGGACTGCACATGTAGCACACTCCTGGGTCCTTAAAAGCTGGAAGAGTGCCACCAGATGGTTAAGAGCAGAAGTGAAAATGTCAGTTTACACCCTGCATCTTTTTAATGAACCATTACACTGAACTGTATCTCATTCTGCCAGTAATGGAAACAATACTCTGGCTTAGTGGTGCAAAATTTCATAGCTCACTAATCACAATAAGGCAGAGGGTATTCAAATGTATCCATGTTGTATGTTGTTATGTATGTATGTTCTGGAAGTACACACACTGTTTTCTCTGTCAAGAAAAAATCCCTCTTAAAGGTTTGTGAAATTTATCTTTTTTATATTATAGTACATACACATAATTATTTTTTTTTTAAAAAAAGGAAAAGTACTGTTAAATGGCTTTTTGTTGCGTTTTTTATGTCAAACAAATGATGCTTTAGTCAAGTCATTCACAGAAAAACTTGTCCGATATGACATACTGTCATAACAACAATTCACCCATCACACTTCCAGACATCTGTGTGTTTTAACTGTTGAGCCTTGATTTTCTCCATGGAAAACCAACTCCTTATTTTCTGATGCTTAAATAATAATTCGTCAAACGCACTCTTTGAGAATGACCGCCATACTCTGCCTCTCTGTTGATCAAAGGATCAACCAAACCCAGATGGATTCATTTGTTGTCTGTCTCTCTTGTTGAATTAGCCTGCACTGCTGCAGTCAACCACATTTGCATACTGGGTATTAGCTTAGAAACAAACTGGGATTCACACAAACAGCAGCTAATTGAGAATCGAGTAAGCATCTCTAATCTGTTTAACAAAAAGAAATAGTATTTTCTCACCTAATTAATATTCTCAGTTTAGCTAATTAAAAATCCTAACAAGGGTATACACTGGTGAGTTTGGTGTGAAGTAAGACTGACAGGAGTTAAGCACCCACATAATCACACCAGCCAAAGCCATGTTGAAAGTAACAATGAGAACAAGAGGGATAAGATAGGCTTTTTTGACTTGGGTCATTTGAAGCTTGTGTTTAATAGCTGTTTCCATAGAAAGAGCTTTTCATTAAGATATTACCTTCATACTGCAGGGAAATAAAGAGGTAAATTTTAAACCATTATAATTCTGCACAACTGTGGGCTTTGACACCTTTATCTAGATTCATTAGAACCATATTAGCTCACAACGAAAGAAAAGCGTCATTGGCTTAAGTGATAGAAGAGGCTTCTTTACATGAAATAGATGGTGTGAGTCTTTGTGTGAGTCTCTGATGGACACTGCATCTGCTGTGAATTAAGGCTAAATGTCATTTTCCCAGCACTTAATGAACACGGACGTGTGAAACCTTTGTTCCCAGACTTTTCTTTATTCACTCAATGGCTTTTCACATTGCCAAGCTAGATGCATTTAATCTTGCAAGAATAATTTGAATTAGCCCTGTAACCATCAAAGACTTTGAATATATTACCCTTGAAACTTGTACATAAAATGGACTTAAACTCTGGATCTGTTGAGGGCTTCTACGACAAAGTTATGTTATGTCTTTCATGTGACCTCAGAGCCCACCTGTGATTGATAAAACTTGTTGATTTGGTCCAATTAAGAAGCTGTGCAGTGTGTTTTTACCCTTAAAATTGACAGAATTCTCTATGCTGCTTCCTGTTGGGCTCGATCAGCTCTATGCAGCTTGAGGTGGCTTTCATCAAAAATAGTTTCACTCTTTTCTATGAAATCTATTGTTTTCAAGGGCCCATTTCAAACTGGTGTATCAGTTATCCCACGGGGTGATGGTCATTTTTGCTGCTGTCATGTGGTTCGAAGGACACACACTGCACAGTAAGTTTATATCTTACACTTTCAGTTCTTGACCTTGGACAAAACGGCCACCACCTCTATCAATCACCAGCTCAACCAAGAACAAGAGAAAATGATGCAGCTAACAACATTATCACAGCACTTGTTCACATCTCATTGATTTGACCGAAGCCATCAGTCAGCAGTGTCAGTCACATGGTCCAGTGCTCTATAAAGGAGGGATGCTATGGTGGTCTCAGTGATAGATTTAAAAACACTATTTTTTAGTATCTCTTAAAATAATTCCACATTTCTTAGTATTAAAAACCTGCAATTGAATACAAAAACAGTAAACATTATAACACAACAGTTCATCATCATAATCTTCAAGATAAATGTGGAATTTATTGCGTGGAGATTGTATTAGTTTATTGTGTTATAAGGTGTTCCTGTTATTTTGTCCTGTTCCTGTACCTCACATAAACATCAAGAGTCTCATTCTTATAAGCATTTTTTTTTTATAATTGATTTTAAAGTTTGATCTTATCAGACTGCATCAGCTCCTCATTAACCTCTCAGGTCAGGTTTGTTCATGTGAAGACAGTTGGAGATATTCTCCAGCAGTTTGTATTCACATTTAGAGGAAAAGAGGGGGGAAAAGGAGTGTGACCAAGATGTGGCAGAAGCTGTGATATGCTGACCTTTTTTCTTAACATGGATCAAACCTCAAAAACCACTAGATCATTCACTTCTCATAATACACCTTATTGATCCTCTTTTTGAATGTCTGCTCTTTGTTCTCTAATAACCTGAGACAACTCTGATGACATCACTGAGGTATATTCCTAGTCTTCAGAAACAGAAAACATTGAACAACTGTTTTCACTGACTAAACACTGCTTCCTGTTCTTCATGTATAAAATTGTTGGAGTTGCCCGCTAAGATTTATTCTTCAGTCATGTGTGTGTGAGCAGTTTCAAGTCAGTCCATAGTGGGGAAAATGTCAAATTTCCTGCAAAACTCTTTCTGCCTACCTCTTCATGAGACAGATGCTTTTAAAGGTCCTGTCATAAAAAAAGATAAAGCTTTTAATGTTTTGATTAATTATTGATCAGAGCAGGACCCCACCCTCCACGCTCCATCTCTGACATAAAGGCCACATCGCGCTCATTTTTTTCAGCGGACAGTGGCACACCTCTGCTCCCCTGCGGGATACTGATGTCACACCATTCATCATCGCCTATTGAGAGGGGATGAGGGAATAGCTTGAAGCTTCACCCACGAAGATCCCCAGCGGTGGCTCCCCAGACAGCTTACCCGCCCCCTCGTCCCCTCTGCGGGGTCCCAGGGGAGGTTTCAATTAAATGGCCCCAATGTTGGGGACATTTTAATCCCTCAACCATCTCGTTTATCTCTGCACCCACACCTCTGGAGCCCAGACAGTGGAAGAGTGCATCCGTGGATAAAACCATCTCTCTGTTCACTTTGTGTACTTGTCTTCTATATGGAGATTAGAGGCGCAGTGTGAATGGGATTAGCCTTCTTGTGCTTTTTTAGATGCCATAAAGAGAGAGAGAGTGTGTGTTGCTAGATTCAGATCTGATATCAATGTTACGTTGGCGAGCAGGGCTGAACCTTATATTTCACCTGCAAAAAAAACAAGACTCTCCTCAGGCTTATCAGTGCTATATTAGTAAAAACATATGGGTTAAACTTGTGTGCAAAGAATATAAAGATTGATGAATACTATTTCAGATGCATGTTGCCACCTACTGTATCTGAATCTATACGTTCTGGGCTTATCAATAAAAGTAATTCAGCTTAATATTATTGGCTGTTTACAACCAATAATGAAAAATATCTCATAACCTGAATTTCCCATTTTCAGCAGATAGTTTCTCGGAACTGATACATATCTTGCATATCTAGCTAAATTGGTTGTGAATGCCAAAGTAAAGGATAAAGTCATGATTGCTAGAATAAATGTTGGTATTGCATGTTTCTGCAAACCAGGGATATGTACAATGCCAACAATTGATTCTGGCCACTGGACTACATTTCTGTGATGTTACAATGCTGGGATTAAGGAAAAGCTGGGTTCAGAAACTCCATTTTGTTAAGGTTAGAAAAACATGATGTTTTGGCTTGAAATACCCAGTTTTATTGCCACAATCACACCTGGAAAATGTGATATCTGATTAGAAATATCAGATTTAATTGGTTCCTCATACCTAACTGTCATGACACCACCGGTCCCATGTTTTCCAGGTGCCATTAGGGAGTTACATGGTTGAACTTTTTACTATGAGGAATTTGTATTGTGGACATGAAACATCTTTAGTATGTGACTTCCAAGAGTTGGAGGGGCAATAACAGCGCGTCTATACTGTCAGCCTGTTTCAGACCTCATCTCAGCATAATTAAATATTCATGTTGAAATTGACATGTTTGTGAGAGAGAGAAAATTAATGTGATGACCTTAATTGAATAGGTATACCATAATGCTCTTTTTAAAATGTACGCCGAGCTTGGTTCCAGATGTGTGTCTGATATAATTGACCTGATGGTTTTACAGTTCTTTGCTCTACAAAACCAGTCAGAGACAATCCTTGGCTGGATTTTCTGAGAAACAGCTTGTTAATGGTCAATTGATTTGGGCTTAATGGGAATATTGATTGAGGTGATCTAGAATGTAAATTTTTCATCCGATGTTCTGAAGTCAAACTGAATAGCTGGCGTGTCTGTGCAGGTCATGTGTTAAATGTTCATCATTAGTGCTCTGCTCTCAGCTTCTCACTCAAATGCCAACAAAGCATGGGCGGATTAGGATTCCAAAAAAATAAAGCTAAAAAATCTGCAATCATTTCATACCGCAACTATGGCCACAGTTTCAATAAAAAACACTTGTGCTCGTGCTCTGTGCTGTCAACGTGCGTTTTAGAGAGGTTAAATCATTTCTGATGGACATGTTGGTTTGTTCTTTTCCCAGTCCAATCACACAGATGTGCACTTCCCTGCCCTCTTTAGTATGCATCTCTGTGTGAATCAATACCTAATGAATCTGTTCTGTTCATGTGCGCTTTCCAATTCACAGGTCTAATGCACTCTTCATTAATGAGAGCTACCTGGCTCAGCGTCCTCAGAAATGTGAACAGGTGCAGCATTCAAAAGACTGAATTTATTCAGATCACACGCACACACGCACACACACACACACACACACACACACAGAGCACTGTTTGAGCATTTTTAATATGTTAATGACACAGTTTTTAGTGAAAAGAACATAAAGTTACACCGCAGATCATTTTCATATCACACAGCTTCAGTTGTGCATTTTTAAATTGTTCTATTCTCCCCCTGCGTGCCAGCATACAGTATTGTCTATCAGTCTGAGTGTCGGACAGAGAACCATCTAAAAACGATTAACATGTCTTTGGTAAAGGATGAGAGTGCCCGCGAGCCACAGAGATTCATCACTCATCAGACACTGTTAGGGATATTTAGGAGCTTAATTTTGTCGTTCCAGGCGGTTGATACAGCCAGTGATTCAACATTGTTATACCAGAGACTGATGTCTCCTCTATAACTGATGTGCAGATGGCCTGCAATTCCTCAAGGAGAGGGATGGCCTCCACTGCTGGAGTTAATGATGTCATGCTGACGGTTGATCAGACTCTTTCCTTTGTACCACCCTTTGTTATATTATCGAAGTGAAGCTTTTTCAGATGCCATAAAACACAACTTCTGCTTAAACAACTGGACAGTAAATTGGTTTGGAGAAAAATTGTCAACAATTTTGATAACAGACTAATGTCTTGCCATTTGTTAAGCAAATTGCCAGACATTTGCTTCTTCTAGCTTGTCTAATGGGGAAATTTGCTGCCTTTTAGTGTTTTATATCTTTCTTAAGTAAGCTTATTTTGTTTAATGACTGCTGCCCAGACAAAATAAGCCATTTAAAGACACTGACTGGGGCCCTTTGAAGTTGTCATAAGATTTTTTTTACTACATTATAGTGTTAATTGAAGAATAGTTTAATATCCAGTAAAACATTTGCAACCTTCAGGTTCTCAAAACTGAAGGCTTGCTGCTTTTTGTTTTTCACTGTAGACTGAATATCCTGGGGTTTAGACTGTTGGTCTGACAAAACAAGCAGTTTGAAGACGCTATATTATAAGTTTGGAATGTTTTTCTGGGCATTTTAACAGTTTTTTTATTATTTGTTTTACGGTTTTGTACAAACAAGCTTTGTCTCAACTTGTATGCTAAATAATGGAATCAATTCCTTGAATAATGCAATAAGGTTCAACACCTCAACAGACTGCAGCATGCAGAAGGATCATTCACTTAGGGTTAGGGTTGAATCAACACATCTCTCAAACAGTTTCAACAGAAACTGAACATTTTACCCTGGATAAAGAGAGGAATTAATGCAGGACCATTGCTTAGACTACATTAGCTTCAGCTTCGTATATGTGTGAATGAATGAAGTAGCAGCTGAGTGTATGTGCAGATAATGTAAATTATGAGCTGCACTTATAAACAAAAGCAGAAAATATCATTTTCGTGAGTGGATTTCATAAAGCTAACAATATTCACTATATTTTAACTGCAAGGCAAAACTTACATGTATACCAAACTTAATTATATGACCTCAAGTCTCTGTTGAAGAGCACATCTGCATGACACCTTCATGTTTAACTTTACCAGGACACCCACCTTTACCCACCTATAGCACAACAATGACCTGATTGGACTGAAGTCTCCAGCTGAAAAGAAGAAAGACCTGCCGTACAAATCCATTTTGACATTGCCCAGGGCTTAAGATATGAACATGGTTGATCTTCATATTGCTGTTCTACTTGTACCTGGATCTCCATTTTAATAGGCTAATTACTGGGCAGCTGGCTCGGCAGCCTGTGTGTGCCTCAGTCAGAGGCCTGGCTCTGAATGGGCGTGAGCCTCTGCCAGCAGACTTGAGACAGCTGGCTGTGTAGTGTGCTTTCCAGAGATGTCAGAAGAATCCTTCTTTAATCCTCTGCTCCCCTGCTGGGAGCCTGTTGTTGGAGGGGCATCACACAGAACATGTGACACTGTTGATAAGAGGGACTCCATGCGATTCAGTCAAATTAAAAAAGGATCACTTTGGGCTATTAACTAACTGTTTTCTAAATGTGATCCTTCTCAATACGATACTTATTTAAAGATCATTTTGGTGACGCTTTATGCGTCTGGCTGTCAGTGGTCTTTTCTCAAGAAGCAAGTGCAGCATTTCGTGAAGTGGAGAGGATAGACAGCACTTGGATTTAATAATTTATACTCCTCATCCCAGACTGGATGAAGTGTGTGTCATTCAGAGGTGTGAATGGAGTCAGATCTCAGGAGGATTTCTGTTGGATCTCTGCTGGAGGACCAAAAGAAAAGGCTTTCCACATGATTTACCATGAAGCAGATTCAGACAGAAGACAGAAGACAGAAAAACCCTCTGCTTCCACCCATTTGTATCACACTGCAGCACAGTCGAGTGAAGGTCTGGGCCTGACTGTATATATTAGAGATAATTGTGCAGTTCATGAAAGAAAATTTCCCTTCTGTGACCTTTTGTTTAGGGTTGATTTAAATTTGTTCAGTTATATTAGCAGTGGGATCAGATAAGCTGTACAGTGCAACAGTCTGGGAGCACCATGCTAATTGCTCTGCGGCTAGATAAGGATCTTGGAAAGGCTCCAGATGTGAATTACGAGCACAGTCATATTTAACGACCTACTGTACAGACTGATGCAACTTTGAACACATGGAGGTCTGACCCGGGAAAAAACTGTTTTATATTTTGGCTAAACAGACTCCCGCCTGCTGCATACAGAACCACACACAGACACACACACACACCCGCAGACCAACACAAACACCGAGTGGGTGGTAGAATATGACTTTCACCTGGTTAGCAACAGTATCATTCTTTCTGAAAAAAAGAAGAAGAATGAGACCCTTCAAGATGAGGGCAATGATTTACATCAGTGGTGGGCTTGTGGAAAAGGATATAACATGTTTGATATTCCCAGTTATGATTTTTAAAACAGTCCATAAGCCTCTTATTCAAAAGTGCTCGGGGGGGGGGGGAGCAGTTCCCTCTTTCTAAGAAGTCATCTGTCCTTCTGGTTTAGGAGTGAGGTATTCATAAAAAGAGCACATAAATTCAAGGTGGATGAGTACTTTATGTGTATCTGCATTAATATGACATGAGATTGTTAAAATTCAATATATATATATGTTATTCTTTGATATATCATTAGTGTTTAAGAAAAAACAGTGTCAAAACAACAGCCTGTGCTGCTCAGTTTGGAGACACACGCAGAGAGATATGCAGATATCAGGAGAATAAAAATGGCCTGTGTGTTCAGAGGGGGGGCTCGGCAGAGTCTGATTGATTTGGCTGTAACAGTGACAACAGGCCTCCCCCTGTGTTTCACTCCGCATAATTCTTTGATTAATGCCGCGCATCCCAAAATCGCTCCACTGCAACACGAAATCAAATGAAATCACCTGGATACGATCCATAATTGATTGAAAATGTCAAAGACAAGGGGAAATATCATTAATAACTTTAAGGATTTTTCAAAAAGGTGGATTAAGTGATTCCTTTTCATATTGTGTTTATTTGGCCCATAATGCATTTTATCATGCTGCTTGGTGGAATCAGGATGTCGCGTGTAAAGTATCAGTGGTAAATGCCTTCCTTCCTTGAGTCCCTATTTCACACTGACAGATGCCCGTGTCACCGCTCCCTGCAGGCCGGATTCAGATGCATGTTGCATTGTTATTGGTTGTTGTGCATCAAATCAGAAGCCACAGATCACTAAAGCATTAAATGAAAGCACTGTACTCCTCTATCCACTTCGCAGTGTATGACTTTATTTCAAATCAATACTGTAAATTATTGAAGGCATGGGGTGGGGATATGCCAAATGATATTCATTGAAGGGAATCATGTTCCCCTGGGCTGTCAATAAAGCAGCGCATGTTCTTTCACTGCACCTCTCGGCAAGCCTATTGTGGAGAGGAAATTCCTACTTTGTCAGATTGTATTTTTCATGAATAACAATTACAGACTTTCATAATTCTTTTCATGCAAGGGTGTACTGCCTCAGTGATTGATCTTCTTAAATCTGCCTATTCCCACCTCTCCCTGTGATAAGCTGACGATGCACAGTAACACATAATACATCAGGAGCCTAACGGTGTGTCTGTTTGTCCTATTTCAGGCTTTGAAAGCAGGCAGTATATTTAAAGCTGATTTAATATCCATAAGTGAGAAAGAGGTTGGGGTTTGGCGTAAAGAATCATATGAAAGTAAAATGATCAGCAAGATGAAACATCCAAATTCAATTGTGTATAAAAAGGTTCAGTAAAGTCAGATTATGTAGGAAGATATTTTAAATTGAAAGCTACACATTCCCAGGTGTGCTTTGAGATTTGGGCTTGCTATTTGGTGTTTTGAACCTATGCTAAGCTAAACTAACCAGCTACTTACTGAAGCCATGAATTTTTGAAATTTCTTGACCACTAATAGATCGTACATGGTCTGGCTTTGGCTTATTGGCACTGTTTAGCAATTGTAATGATTGTTGTCTTTTTTTTTGGAATAAGTATCCTACCGTTGTAAGAAAAATGTCACATTTCTGAGATAAAATATCTTATTTTTAATGCAAAGCTGTCATGGTCACATAATCTGTGGACTTTAGAGCAACAATTAAGGCAACAGGAGCCCTGATTTTTTTTAAGCCCCTCCTTCGATGTCAGAAATTTGTGTGTGTGTGTATCAGGATAGCGTACTCCACAAAATCTGAGATAATGTATGCAAGTGTGAAATCATTAGCATCTGTCACATCACACCAGTGCCAGTGTGTATCGCCCTCCCCTGAGCAGCTTTAGGTTTGATGACTGTCCCCCAAGTTCTGCTGATCCACCTTTTTTACTAAAAGATGCAAGGTAAACCAGCGCAATACATCCTGGACTCTGGAGGTCCAGCAGTTGCCTTACTGATGTGTGACAGCCATTATTACTCTAGCTGTCAGTATTACACACATAAGTGAGCAGATGATGCCTTATAAGAGGTAGTATCATGATAGAGCCATCAATACACGCATCCTTGGCCTCATTCAGTCCGTCACACTTTGTTCCACCGTATGTGTGTGTGTGTATGTGTGCGTGCTCTGGTGAGAGTGAGGTTTATGAATAAATCGACAGAGTGTAAGATTTTGAGCTGTTGCTAGAAATGGGTAACTATCATCTTTGCCTCCCCTGGTACCCCGATGCCCCATCTTGTCTTTGTCACAGTGTCATCATGGACTCACATCACTGTGGCTTCAAGAGATACTTTCCACATGATATTTCTCCTCAAACATGGTTCAGAATTGTTGCAACAGAATCATAAATGCAGCTTTACTGGCTGTTTTTTTAAAATGAAACCATTCATAAAAAGAAAATTCAAAATATATATGGTGTAAATAAAAATTTCCCTCAAGGAGAATCTATTTTCACACCACTGCTTTGAGGATGCTGATATGTGAGCTGATGACAAATAAAGTAACAAACCAACATGTTTCTTTCTTCATTTTTTTGAGTTTCATTCTGTACTCATCATCTCGTGCTATAAGCTTGGCCAAATATCCGCTACTACATGTTATTTACTCTCAAGCTTTCTTCCTCACAGTTGTCCCTCTGTGTCGCTTCCTTTCTTCACTCTTTGTCCCCTTACATGTGCAGGAGGAGATAATTTCTTGGCTCTTCTCTCTGCCCATCTTGAGTAAATTCTGGCTGACAGTTTAATGGCCCTAAGACATGAGTCTATGGAGCGAGGCATGATATCTATACCCAGCTGACCGACAGATGAGGGATGGAAAAGGGATTGAATAAAATGGGAGATGTGCCTGAAATGTGGGGGAGAAGTGTCATTTTCTTCTATAAGCCCTGCAACCAAGTTCAGTCCAGGACACAGCAGAAAGGAGAAGAGGTGCACCAATATGCCGGCTGACATATTTGAATGTCACACCTATTAATAGAACAGATTGACATTTTTGGAAACACACTTATTTAGATTCTTGCAGAGACAAATTATATGAAAAGGTTGATTCTACTCTCTTGTAAGAGTCTTTTATCAAGGAATAGCTAAAATGTTTGCGATTTCAGCCGCTCAAATGTGAGAATGTGCCAGCAGCTCAGTGAGTTTTTAAATGCGCTGGCACAGATTATTATTTTTGTATAATGTCTTTATGCAAAGCAAAGCTAGCAAAAGCTGTTGGTAGCTTAATGTTTGCTATACAAACATGAGAATGGTATCAAGTTTCTGATCTTGTGCTTGTAGAACCTCAAGGGGGATTTTCAGATCTTAACTGAACTCAAAAACAGGGGAGACCACATGTTTTTAGGGTTAGTTAAGATCATAACGTCAAAGACATAAAGTCAGATTTGACCAATTTTAATAAGAATGCACACTGCAGACGATTAACTCAAGATGTGAGACCACACATTTGGCGTTTATGCTAATCGATTTCAGAGTGACTCTCTGACGATTTTGGATTGAGAAATTAAACAAGCATTAAAGCAGCCTGTTGTTTGCCAGTCTCACCTTTGTGTGCTATATTTTATACTAAAAGACAATAAAAGAAAAATAAAGTGGACAGAGTCATGCTGGAAATCTGCATGGCTCATATGTTTTGCATGTCAAGTTTAAGTTAAGATGGAAACAAAGTTTTATCAGGTCTCAAGAGGAGCTGCTGCAAGATGATGTTGAAAGGAACTGAATGAACTACATTCATTTGATGACACCTCCTACTCAGCTTGCTTAGGCTTTCTTTATAACCTAACTTTGCCAGTACAGCCAATGAGGAAACGATGACATTTGTTCCAATAGTCATTTGAATTCTTCTAACACAAACACTAATTCTGTAAAGTGCAGCCACAGACTATCAGTGAAAAACATTACTTGGAAATTCCAATTCAGACGTGTTTTTTTTTTTTTTTACTTTAACACTCACAGAATCGTCAGGGGTTTAAGGTGGATTTGCATACTTTAAGATTCTCACTCAGCATTTCACTTTGGCCTAACATATGCTGAGTGACAGCTTTGATGTCCAACATATGCATCTAATCTCAATTATGCTGCATTTGCACATCACTCCAAGATAAGGAGTGCATACTCCACCAAATCCTGGAGATGACTGTGGTTTGATGTTGCCAGACGTTTATTTGGAGTTTACATTCTAGTTTCAGTGTCCTGCACTCTTGTCCATACTGTATCCATATGCATGTTTGTTGATACTTGTATAGAAGGACATAACCATTTTGATTAGTGTAGTGTGTGTGTTTTTTTCCTTGAAATAATTTGATCTACTGCAAATCTGTAACAAATTTAAAAAGCATTTTCTTGTCAACAAGCAACTTCAACCAGAGGCTCATATTGTTTGCATAAAGAATTCCTTTTGAAGTTTATTAGGTTTTTTAACAGGTTTTTTTTTTCTTTGATCGCACATGGTTTAAGGCACAGTTAGCTTTATTGAAAGGGAAAACTACCATCTTGTGTAAGAGTTTGGATTTTCTCCTTTTTGTTTTACAGCTGAAGTCTTTCTGGGAATTCTGTAGGACATTTGTCTCTTTCTTTTCCATTCATTTAGAGAAAGTGTCAACTGTTTTGATTTCCTTAATATAATAGCCCATTTGGCAGTTCATCATGTTTGCATCTGGCATTAATATTGTGTTTGTGTGGGATAAGATCCAGTGAGAGACCCAAGGTTGGTCCATCAGACAGTGAGCTCTAATCCTCTTTCTGTCTGTATTTTCCTGAAGAAACTGTTTATCTGCAGCTGCGTCAGAGTCTTGCAACTTAGCTAGAGTGTGCCAGCCCGAAAAGATTGTTTGAGTATCTCTTATTTTTTGGGCTACTGTTCAAAACAAGAATTAGCTTTAGTAGAGATTATCATTGATTGAGATATAAAATTACATATAAAAATATCTGTTAAGAAACTGAAGTGTTGTGCCCACTTTAATTTCAGTGCTAGATGCAAGAACATGGTGGCTTTAATGACCATCCTTTAGCTTAAAGTCAGTCCTCTTTGAAGTGCATTGTTAACATTACTACACCAGCCTGACCCTCTGATTAATCCTAACTTTTATGCTAGCAAGCTCGTAACCTTATGCCTTTCCCTATGTGTTGCATTAGTTGGTTTAGTTAGTTTTAGCATCAGTTTTTCTTAATGAACAGCTGCCTTTGACATAGATAGTTACAGTTGTGGTTTTGGGTGAAACAAAACTTTTTTAATCAGTCTTCTTTGTCTCCAAAAGTCTGGGAGGGTGCAGGGTGGCAGCCCGCGTTTATTTTATACATCCTCACCAACTCAAACCTGGAAGTCTTTTGGTTTTCCTTTGCCTCTCCCTCAGAGGACTGCTGCTGTAGAGTTAGAGCAACTACACAATAGCGCCTCCCTGTGTAATGTAAGTAGGACTCATGCTTCTGTTAGCCTGATAATCACACCAGTTTCTACAAAAAACTTATCATAAGATACATCATTGAGAAGAAAAGGTCTCATTGTGAAAAGCGTGTAATTACACCAGCTGAACGGTCTTTAGATCATTTATTAGAAGAAATTACAATTTAATTGGCAGGTAAAATGCTAAAGCGGGCCTCCAGGGCATACGGTTTCATATCTTCACACATTGCATTCATAGATCTTTAATTATTTGAGTGAATATTAAGGAATTTATAGATTAGCTTGAACAGTTGGCCCATGTTAAGACGTGACTCAACAGCTGTGTTCTTTGGTCTTAATGTCAGACAGGACATTCTTGGCCCCGGCTCAGACCCCCTGCTGACTAAATGCAGTAAAGTCATGAGATTCAATTTGGTTTTGTAAATGATGCACTGGTACCACGGCTCCCATTCAAGGCAGCCTGGTTTAATTACCGTTAATTACAATTTGCATAAAGCTTTTTAGCAAACGGCTCCTGAAGCGCCTGTTATAATTATACATGAAATGAATGGTAAGCTGATAAAGGCTTGTGAGTGTGCGAGTGCTCAAACAAAAAGGGCCTGTTTTTAAAAAACCATCTGATAAGTGAAAGTTAAATGGAAAAGAGCAAAATAAATGTGCTGTGGTTCAAGAATGTCTCAACAATAAAAGAATGTCTGTTTGCTCCGATGTTGTGGAAAAGGGGTCCTGTTAGTCACATTTCATGAAACCCAAATTATGTATTTTGCAAAAAAGCAATGTGAAGGGTTGGAAGGCAAGTGTTCACACCAACAATAACAGATAGTGAACAGAGTTGGAGAATGCTTTTAGATTTTAATGATTCAGGCTGTTTGTTCTTGTTTTTTCTTTATGCTAAATATTAAATGTTGTCAAGAGTCTGTAATAGACTGTGAAATATCGATTATCCACTGGCACGGTGATTTTTTTTGACATTCTAATTCTGAGTAACCAGGTAAAAAAAATCATTCAGTGTAAATATGCTGAAAAAGATAACAAGAATTTCTATCTTAGACCTCATAATTCTCCACTTAGCATCTAGAGTCGCCGTTAAAGAGCTCTTCAATCACATGCAAACTTCACAATCAGCCAAACCGAAATTCTCATCTTTGTCACATTGTGTCTAGACTCTCTCACCTCTTCTATTTATCACCACCTCCCACGACAAATGGCACCATTAGGCCTCATATTGTAAATTAGAAACAAACATGGGATGTCTCCATCACTAGCCAATCAGCACTGCTAATAGGAGATAGCCTTCACTCATGTTTTCATTGGCCATGTGTCTCTGCCAAACACCGTAGTTAAAAGGTGACACTAAATAAATTGGGCTCCTCTGAGATAACCACTGCTGAAAACTGAAATCACATTTGATGGCAGTCATTAGCTTGGCTCGTTGGCCAAATACATCATTCTGTCACAATTTTGGCCCACGGAAACTATTAAATGCCATTAGTGGGGGAGCATTTGAAGGCAGCAAATTACCCATGTGCTACACAGGTTTGTGCATCAGTATTTTCAAAATGTTTGCTTTGACATGGAGTGTGAACTGTGAGCACTGTATATCTTTAACTTTTGGCATTCCCTCACTTAAGTAAGGGCTGTGCAGGGGTGTGCATGCTGCAAATGGGTTCTAATACTGTTGGTCAGATGTGCGCTTCCACTTAAAAAGTGTTTTTGAATTCATGAGGCACACCTGTTAATTTGAAGCAGAAGAGAGCATTACTGTCCTGCTTTGAATGCGGTGCTAACAGGTTGCCCCCACTGCTTGCCAATGAACTGACATTTAAAATGCATCTCCATTTTTGAATCTCAACAACAATGTCTGACATTCATAACAACCTGGAGGTCATTCTCTTATCTTCAACCAATAGGTATGTGCTTGAACCTCTCTGACATGGCTGATAAACAAGACAGCTCTGACAGAGAGGAACCTCTGTGGGGGCAGATGTCACCCTGTGACCCTCTTTGGCCCTTCGTCCCATGTCGGTGTTTGTGATGCCGCGGTTGACAGCCACTGTCACGGGAGGAGCCTGCGACCTTTGCCTAACTAATGGATCCTTTATCATCCCCCGTGCCACTAGCATGGTCCCTGTGTTTATTGCTCTTTATTTTAAATTAAATCCACAGCAGTGCCCATCCATCATGGTCGCCCATGACCTTTAGTGGAGGTGATGACTTGGCCCTGCAGAAGGCTGTGCAAAGGCTCTAAGCGGCCTTCCAACCCGAGGACACAGTTTCTTTAAACCTGACTCACGTATCTCAAATGAAAAATATTCACTTACCTTTGCAGAAATGTAGTTTTTAAGTGTATTATGCGCTCTTTAAGCTGGTGTTGTCTCTTTTTTTATTTCTAAATTGTTTATATTACCATCTGCATAGTAGAATGTCAAAAAACGTACTCTATAGTCAGATCTTTGTATTCAGCTTTGGCAGAATATTGATTGGCTAACTGGCTCATCAGGTCACTCTTGTTTTTTTGACAGTGCCAATAACGTTCATTCAGGTCAGAGCCAAGAAGACTGAATGTCAGTCATGCTATGTATGAAAATATTTCATATGCATCAAAAAGCAGTAAGCATTAACATAGACCCAGTAGTATCATGATTTGCTGATGATGGTTGATGATGTTCTTAAATGTTAAAAAAAAAAATTGACCTTTCATGACCTTTCTACCGTCTTTGCTGTAGAGCTCTCTCCTGCAAACAGCAAAAAACATTTGGAAAGTTTGTAAATTAAAGGCACATTGTTGTGATTGCTGCTGGTTAGGTTTTTGTGTACAAAAGCAGAAGGGATCCCACCCAGTGGATGCACCCTCAAAATAAGCATGTAAACCTCAATAATACGTTTTTGCCCTTGAGTGATGTCCTTAATCTGTACGGATGCTGATCACTGCTGTACTTTGGTTTCCCTGCAGAATAAGAGAGTGCCGCAGTACTCTGTGGAGGTTATTCTGCCTTATTCCCCCGGCTCAGCTGAGATAAAACACCAGCTATGAGGAAACGTTTCCCAGCGGCTAATAGGATCTGATGGTATCTTAGAAAAATTGAGAGCTAGAAGAGTTCTTTCTTACTTTCTCTCTGCTGTACTTCCCTTCAGGAAGACCTCAGTAATTTTCTACTATCCATCAGCACATTTTAATAGTTTGTCATGTTGCGTGAAGCATTCTGAGGATCAACTGCGGGTACTTTGTTTCCTAGAATCAAACGAAACACTCAAGAGTGATGAAATTGGCCGTAATTGTGTGCAGTGCGTTTTATTTCAGACCGAACATCTAAAGGGCATTGCATGGTGTTTTTAACTTTGCTTTTCATCTCTTTAAAAGCGATAACATTTGCATCCATGAATAAGCATCCATTTCCCTTTTTATAAATTGTTCAAATTGCGATCTCATGTTATAAAAGTCTTTTACCAAAGGAAGCTTTATTTTTCACCCTTTGCAGATGCACATTGTAAAAGCTTAGCATTCTGTGAGGCAGATTGCTTTCGATGGCACTCTTTTGTAAAATGGAACTCAAAGAAAAAGGACAAATTACATTTTTACATTTTGAGAGGTTTAATGTCAGATTACAGCGTCCAATTGTACCTGTGTGGTGCAGAGATTTCATCCATAAAGCCCACTTTACGGTGCTTTTGCGGGGAGTAAGATGCCATTATTCCTGTAAATGGAATATGTACAATGGAAAGCAAGATAATGACTGACAGAAAAATGTGCATTTATCCCAGCCATCAGCTTGAATGTGCAGAGTTCTCTGTTTTTAATAAAACCCCCTCAGGCTCTACTAAATGCTGCTGCTGTTCAAACTGGCCAGTGCTTTGAAAAAGCAGTGTAACACAAATAGGAACTGCCTGCTTTGCCTTCTTATGAATTAGCAGCATGGAGATAAAAAGTTCTCTTTAGTGCAAAAGCAAGTGGAGGAAAAAAGACTTTGATAATGTCATCTGACATGTGGAACAGCGGCTGGCTCTGTGTGGAGTTGTGGGTGTTCATCGAACCATGACTTTTGAAGAAAGCAGTTGCTGGGCTTTCTTCATCTAGAAGCTTCCATCAGTCACAATTCATAGAGCCCACAGAACAATGAGCAAACAAATCAATAGCCTATCATCAGCAGCTGAAGTTATAACACCCGCCTCTGAACCAAGTCCAGCCTGACTGACTGTAAACCATCTGGAAAACAAAGTACAACAGTGGATGTTTACATCCACTGTCCTGAATTGAAAGGAATAAAATATATTAATGCCTCAAAAAATGACAGTATGTTGGCAGCCAAACTGTGCAGGAGTGCTCCCTTTGTTTATTTGTTAGGACGTTCTCACTAGGGATGAGCACTTCAAGTAAAAATACCAGTCGATATTCACTGTGGACTATTCATCCATTTTTTTAAAGAACATAACATTCAGTTGTAAGTGCTGCCCATAAATCTGTAGTCAGAGACAGTGGCGAGGCTTGCCTTTAGCCATCGTCTTTGAGCTGACGGCTGTTATTTGCTTGCACATCTACTATCAGTTGTACCCACTTAGTCTGGCGACAAAGCTCACCATTGGTTGTTGATTAGTGCACAGGCTCTGTCCCTCTGCTGGATATTTTTCTCTCAGATGACTGTGCAGCAAAGTTACTGTTGACTTGTAATATGCCTGCTTGCTTTGCCAGGCCTAGTTGGATGGGCCTAGTCATACACAAGTCTTTGTGCTAAAGGAGACAGTGCAACAAGAGAGGCCACTGGGAAAAAAGAGTGTGCTGTGTTTTTCTTTCACAAATGTAGGAGCAATGTCTCCCTTATCCTTGTGCTAACCCAAACATCCGTGCCCACTGACCACAAATTCAGAAGTGACAATAGTTTGTATACAACAGCTCTGTGACAGCAAATAAAAGAACAACACTGAAAGCTTTGCAGGAACAGGATCTGCTGCCGGACTGTTGTATTGGATTTCATTAAATTGCTCAAGTGCAGCTAATATACTGATAACTGTGGATTGAATTGTGTTGTTTTAGTTCACTGCAAAAGTAATTTGCCATTTGCAATAACTTAGAAAAAGATCTCTAAAAGTGTTTTACACCATATTCTCTGTGTTTGTTTGCATTTCGTCTGTGGCTGTATGAGTCATTTTCAGTCTTCAGTTGTCTGTCTTTAGATGATGTAGAGCTCCACAAAATGGACAAGATCCTTGTAACTAATAGCACTGCCAAAGGATAAATATTCAATGGATTTTTTTTCATTACCCTATGTGGCTTTTTACTACTAATTTGCTATTCTTTTTAAGAGCATGTTGGAAATTGCTTTATGTTTACAAGCGCATAGGTCAGTGGCTCCAAGGTCAGATTTATTGTTGAAAATTGGAACTAATGAATATGCGAAACGGAGTAAAAAGCTTCTACACTATATGTCCTTTTATGAGCTGGAGCTACGCTGGAGTTAATGAGAGTGCATGTAAGGCTTTTGGTTCACTATTTAAAATGAATTGATATCTTCTTTTTTCAGCTCTGATAAAAGAGGGATTTTTGTTTGTATATATTTAGGAATTATAATGACCAATTTTTGATTATACCATATGTAGAATATATTGGTTTTTTTTTACTAAAAATGGAACTTTTAAAGTCAAAAAAGATGATTTGATATGAATAATACATTTAAATGCAAATACGTGAGAAATCGCTCTGGTTCGAATCCTTTTGAAACAAAAACTGATTGTCAGTGAATGTCCCAAGCTTGATACCATGTCTGTCTCTTTATTTATAGTCAGCTGGTGTTCGTGAGCAAGACCCTAAAATACAAATATATAAATATGATTCTCCAAGCATCTTGTTATTGTTGATGCATTGGTAAAGAGACATCAGAGCAGGTCTGATAAGCCAGCCACTGCCACCTAGATCCCCAAAGCCCAGAGATAGGGCTGTCAACCTCTCTTTTGGCGTAATCTCTCCCACCGTGGCTGCAGCATGTCTGTGAGGATGAAATTGAGCGATAGCTGTCCGCTCTTATCAGACAGGATTTGGTCCGCTGGGAGAGATTTGGCTGCATTGGGAAATGGAGGCGGCACAGTAGAGCTGACCATAACTCTCCGTATGGTATATTCTGGTGACCTCCATGGCTCAGTCTGCACCGCACAATCACAAGAACACACACAAACACACACACAGTGTAGGTAGATAGATATACTACATACAAACAATACACATGATAGCAGAGATAGTCGCACTGGACCGTAGAGCCAGGTGGCCATGTATGTTCTTTGTCCTCTAAGCTTTATCTCTCTCCTCTATCAGCCCTTTTTTTTCTGCTGTCTTACCATAATGGACTCGCCTGGGATTTAAACGTCAGGTCAACACCTCGTTCTCAGACTCATCAGGATACAGGATATTGAAACAGATAAATGAAAAGGAGCTGAAGGATAGAGAGATGTGCAGGCTGTAGATTGTCTTAGAAAGAAGGTCCAGACGAACAATAATTCCAGCCAGACACATGGAGACATAACTCTCCTTATGGTTGTCCTTTTGGCTGATTTGGATGGTTATTTGTAAATCACAGAACGCTCAGTCTTATCTGGTATTGACTCTGCTCTGTATTACAGTCTGCTCAGATTCTTGAAGTGGGATTTTTAAGATTCTGTTTGTGCTGCAAAGTAATAAAACCACAAGAAATGTTTGAAAGTTTCATCACAGAAAAAGGAAAATTGTTGGTGGTGTTGGAAAGCATTTTGCTTGAGGGATTGTAGAGTATCTGTTCTTTTTTTTTCATTTGATGGAAACATGAGTAAATTATACAGTAACAATGTCCTTACATGGATGCTTTGCTTTGAGTTGTAACATAGTTGTTATGATTTTGGATTTTAGTCAAGTTAACTTGTTTTATTTTGTAGTTTCTCTCCTCTTGTGTCATGATTTGTTCTTCTTCCTGTCTGTGTGTGCTTTCTCACCCTTTTTTGATTGCTCATGAATTTCACATTTTCCTAGTTAGCTTTTACTCCCATGTGTATATAAGTCTATGTTTTCTTTCCTTTCAGTCCTCAGTTCATTTCTCTCTCCTCCACAGTGCAGTGTTTGCTCTCATGTTTGCTAATTGTGCGTTCTTCAGTTTACCTGTCTCTGTTTCCTGGGCTTCATTATTTTCCTAGTTTTTGTTTTTGTCATAGTTCTTCTGCATAGTTTTTCATTCTACTATGTTTCCTGCAATTTTGCCTAGTTTTCAGCTTTATTAATACAGCTGACTTTTTGTTTCTTCTCCCTCCTGTTGTGGCGTTTTACTTTTGTAACCCTGGTAATATTTTTCACTGACTTTTCTAATATAGATGTTTCAGAGGTAAACTTTAATATTCAAACAATAAACACAAAGTTAGACTCCATGTGTATCATCATGTCTATAGGAAACCATGGACTAAAATACAGTTAATGAATTATAAGTATAAGTATTAGTATTAGTATAAGTATTATAAGTACTTATACTTGTTGCTGCCTGAATTCTCCGATGTTGCCTTTGACTTCTCAGGATCAAACGAGAGATGTTATTTGAAACACCATTTCATCGGTCACACATAATGAAACCTCAAAGGTCAGATGGAAAAATACAGAAACAGTGTGTACATCATGCCTTCTCAGACGAACACACCGCAGCTGAGCCGCTGAAAGGCTCCAAGCAAACGTGAAATGCCACATTGTTTGTGTCTGACAGCATTATGAGTTGGCCAAACACCTTTAATGACTTTCTTCCCCAGACATGCAATACATAATATCTGTTTTTCTGAGAGTGATATGGATTAAGACGTCAAATGGTACTAAAAAGGACAACAAGGAGCTATTGTTTAGCTGACAGCAGCCATGCAGGCTTGTCTGTCCTATTGTTCTTCGCCCATGTTGGCTCCCAAGAATGTGCCTGTAGTCAGGCTTATTATTATTATTATTATTACCTGTGCCTCACAGCTCAGTGATCCCTCTGACAAAGGACTCTGGGGTGGGTTGGTTGGGGGGGACTGGAGTGCTGAATAATTTGTACGTTGAGCATGTCTTCAGGTGAAGCATGAGGAGCGCTCTCACACATCTGATCTGGCACAGAGCCAGAACCTTAAGCAGCCTTCAGGGAGAGAGGGAGCGAAGGAGTGAACAAAGCAGAGAGACGAAGGCTAAAAAGGTCTAAATGTTTTCTCTCTGAATCACCCTTTTCAGTTTTGATGACTCTGTGCTTTCCTCTCTTGTTGACTCTGGATGACCTGTTGCTGTTATTTTACCATGAGGGGGATAAATAAAGGGATTACAATGCTATTCCACAGACCACCAGCTTAACCTCAGGTCAGAAATGTGTATACTAGAGACAAATTATTTTAAGCCTTCCATTCAATTAATATTGATGCTGATTAGGGCTGTCATGATATCAGATTTCCGATGCACAATTTTGGCAGATGAATTCAAAATAAAAGTGTAGGAAGCTGGACTGAGAATCTGTAACTATAAATGTAAAATAGCATAAGAAATATCACTTAGAGTTTTCCCCTTTGATTGCAGGCAGAAACTAGCATTAAGGTGCATTGGTGTCAATAAGTAGGGCAAGACAGTCAAAGAGTTTCTGTTATTAACACAGTATTGTCATTTGTGTATTATTAATACTGTATCAGTATTTCATTTTTAAATATAAAGGATATTACAAGCCAGCTCGCCTGTAATGAAACATTTTGGAGCATCCTCTTGTGATACCTCCTCTCCTCTCTCTGTGCGTCCAGCTGAACCTGTGGAGTGAATAAAGTGTTTATTCTGTGGATCACAGTTCCGAAATATCCTTCCCCACCGAGTCTTTAAAAGCCAGAATAACATTCGGCGGCTGCAGACTTTTACACTCAGGTGTGCTTTGACTGCAAATAACCCAAAGATTTACTTTTTACTTTAACTGTCCATATATAAGCATGTTTGTGCAGGGTGACATCTGGGAAATATTTATACAGGTTGTGTGAAAATCTAAAGGTGGTATATGTGTAAAAGAACCATATGTCCTCTGGTTTATTATCCATTTACATTTGTAACTCAAGCATAAGTCTGACTGCAGTAGTCTGTAAATTTGCAGCAAAGTGGAAAATCCTCTAACATGAAAAAGGTAAAAATATAACAGTTTCAAAGCCATTAACTGGAAACAACTGTAGGAGTGATTTAATACGGCAATGAGTGAAATGAAAACCAGAGGGAAAGTTAAAATATGAGAGAGTCTATCTATATCTATCTTTCTAAAGCTACTCTCCATTATTTGTATATGATGTCCTACATTTACTGTATTAAATTTTATGAGCATCAGACTTCAGACAGGGAACTTAATCCAGTTTGTGCCCTTGACAATGAAACAAAAGAGGTAGTATCAGTTGCATTTACAGTGCTTTGTGCTAACACAGTGGACAGTGTGACACATTATGGTAGGAAAAACTACAATATGCCATTGTTACCATTAGTAAAGTCTGTGTTTCAAAAGTCATATTTGTCTTAGGCAGGTTAGCCAAAAAACCTGAGGAAATTTGACTGTCCTGATTTATATTGTTTTTCTTAAGCTATTCTAGCAATCAGCTTCAAATGTCATACATCATTTGATTCAAGAGAACCTTTAGTTTCAGCCTTGTCCTTTTTAAAGTCTTAATTTTACATTTGCTTTGTGTAAGAATGGATTATCTTAACCCTAATGCTAATTAACACCTACGTTATCCCCCCCAAACAAGACATATGTGATACCACTAAAAAGCTGAGGAACTGAAGTTCATATGACTTTTCAAAACATGTTGGTTGCACAAGCGATTCAAAGTTTAAAACATTAAAAACAATAGAAAATTTTGAGCTGCCAGCAGCTGTTAAGGTCTTTCAGGGTTAAAGAGACCATGAACCTGAGGCCTTGTTCACATGTACAAGGTTATTTTTCAAATTGTAGCTTTTCTTAAAAATGCATCTTAGCATCTTGCCCACACAAACACTGCTTGAGGTCACTGAAAAAGGATCTTTTGGAAAACTTTGGCCAGATTTTGGATATTCAGAGACTTCCTTTGCAGTGTTGTTGTGCAGACAGTGAGTGCTCAGTTTGTGGCTTGTGATGACAAAGTGTGTGCTGTTGTTTCCTTTGTTTACATGAGGTGATATAGTGCTGGTGTTAAATCTGCAAACAGGATTTTTTGCATGTTTACATGTAAATGTAGATTCTATTTCACATATGTTTGTTTAAAGTGAAGCCCTCTCAAGTAGCGACGGTTATTCCTCACACTGTGAACCGTCATTTATTACCAAAGCTTGACAGCTGTAAACATCACGCTGCAGCTTCTCAGGCCTGCATGACGAACAGACTGTTGCCTTCTACTAAACAGTTAGCTAACACTGGTGTTAACCAGGCTGCTGGGATTACAAGCTGCCACCATAGCAGTGGCTGTAATAATTGGGCAGGGATTTCTTGCTCCCAGTTTGGGGCATAAGGGTTGCTATTTATGCTAATAACTTGGGCAATTAGCTCCTGGAAACACAACTAAAAAGACCTCATCTGCATTAGCCCCTCAGACGCCCCACCAGTGGACACCAAGTCACAAACACTCCACTGACCTCTTAAGAAGCTCAGTGCTTGGATTTCTTCAGGGTCTGAAGTGTGTTTCTAAAAGCCTTTCACACTTGAAAAAAAGCCTCACTAACACCTGCAAACATCTAGATTTTTTTTTTTTTTTTTTTCGCAGTTGGGATCAGCATTCATTACCAGGTCAAATGACTCCGCAGTATTTATCAGATCTGGCTCCAGTCGGCAGTGATTAAAAAAATGATACCTGAGTGGACTTGCTAATTTTTCTGTCACAGAACAGTGAAGATGCAACATTGGCAAGACGGCGCAGTGAGAGAGAGCTCTTTCTGATTCAAGAGAAAAGAGAGGTAAAAGATAGGTTACTGGCACTGTGAGAGATAAGTGGCAGACAACAACATATTTTGTCTTTCCAAGCACAACCTCAAACAATATTCAGTTAGCTTTGAGTCTGAAAGACAGTCTGAAGTAGAAAATGTAAAAAAGGAAGCGCTGCAACACTGTCACAGGTCTACATGCTGCTCTCAACCGTTCCCTGTTTTGGTTGTGAAGTTGAATGTGACAAAAACACAAAGCTACTCTCTATTTTTTAATGGGTTTACTCTGGTTTGAAAAAGCCGCACATAACAGCTAATTTTGATGTTAAAATGACTTCAGTTGTTATAGAGCTTCTAGCTTGTTTCCTTCTTCAGAAGGACAACAGCAGCCACACATCCGACTGGCAGCCAGACAGGAGATCCCCTGTTGGACAGCATTGATCCAAGCCGCTCTTCTGTGATTGGCTCTTTCTGTGTCCTGAGGGTGTAATTAGTAGACGGGTCAGAAAAGGTCCAGCGGCGCCTGTTGCACCATTGAGACACAAATGACCCTTCATCTGCTGTGACAAAAATGACATGTGGCAGCCAGCAGTCATCATCGTCATCACCAGCAAACATGAGAGGATTGTGGGAAAATAATGCAGCTCTGCTTTTATCTTCAGGGTCACTTCCTGAATCTGCTGATAACCGTTTAAAAACTAAAGGGTTTTTTCATCTGTTTTTATCTGATACTAACATCTTTGAGCTCCATCTTTTTCAGTCGCTAAGTGTTACATGATGAGATGTTTCCATTGTCTGATGTGTTTCTGCATTCTGTGTGTGATGTGATCAAACCCCAGTGGGGATTGGAGGCTTGACAAAGCGTGTGTGACCCCTGCCTCCAGCTGCTGCTTGCATAGAGTGTAATTGGAAAGTGTTTATGCGCAGTTGACATTTAGATATTTGAACAGGCTTTCCCATAATCCTAGAGGGGGGAGTGGCGAAGCTTTTTTATTGGCTCGTGACATTTATGCAGAGTGTGCCATAGCATAGGTGGTTAAATGTTATATGGCCATATCAGTGTGTGTTCTGTTACCGTGGACTATGGGATGTGTTGTGTGACTGCAAAGATCCTGTACTGTGAATCTTATTTTGGAAAAAAAAAAGAACTTTTTTAATGTCTTTCTGAATGTTGTGCAGTGTCTATCTGTGTCAGGGTTTATGCATATTTCATGACTCACTTGGGTGTTTCAAAAAAATTAAAATGAGCTACTTCTGCAAATTTTCGTCCGCAGCTCTCAAACCTCTTCAGATTCAGAGGTGAGAGGAGGACAGAAGGATCATGGGAGCAAATGTCGAGGAGAGGGCAAACTAAAAACTTAGAACTTCTTCAGGTCAGCCAGCAAGCTCTTCAATTCACATATCTTGTGCTTTTCAAATGAACTTTTGCTCCCCAGTCCACCAACAACTGCACAAATAATGCACTGTGATTGAAACTGGTATTAGAAAGGAAAAAAAAAAACGAGGCAAACTGTTTTTCCAGAGTTCGATATTTATTTTATTTTACTTTTTAAAGTTATTTTGCTCCAAGAACAAGACATTGTCCACTACAAAACAGTATTAAAAGATGACTGATCACCCACTTAAAATATAACATATTGCATATGTCACTTGGTTTACTGAGAAGCACTAAACATCCACAACAGGTCTTTTATTTTTCATTACATGTACTTAGATTATGCCTTAATCCAAGGCAACTAACAATAAGTGCATTCAGTCATGTGAGTAAAACACAAACATTGCAAAAATCATGCAACTACCTGTTGTTTTTTTCTTTTCTTTCTTGTCTTCTTTCTTCCTCTCTGTTTTTGTTTTGACATGCAGAACTGTTTTAAGAGCTATCTAAGATGAAGGCTTAAGACTATTTTAAGCCTTTTTCTTGCTCCAAATACATTTTTACTGGCACAATATTTTTCTATAAATTATCATATGTCATATACATCATATACATACAGACTGCAAATTAAAAAAAGAAACTTATAAAAGCAGATGTGAATCTTGGGGGATTGAAGGTCTGGTGCATTATGAAGCATTAACATTGGGATTTTGGTCACAAGTTGATTTATCACAGAAAGTATGCCACTTCTTTTTTTTTAAATATATTTTTCACCTAAAAACAATAATCCTTTCTCCTCAAAAAGGTACCAAATACAACCAGTAAAGTGTTAATGCTAATGCAGGGGAGATGAACCCAGGGTTAAGTGAAATAGCAGATTCCTTGATTGGTCCTTTGAGGCTGTTTACAAATGAGCCGAGATCTAATTGAATTAAACCCTCAGCAAGCTTGTCTGAGCTGTAGATAACATTAGACTGCAGTAACAGCATGACTGCTTTCTTGCAGAGATAGTGGAAATCTCTCCTTCTTAAAACATCTTCATTTCTGTTTGTTTAACAAGACATAAAAAAATCTGTCTACACTTATGAAGTAATATTGTTTGTAGTCGTGTATAAGGATGTACGGCCATGTTTCTTTCTGCCTTTTGCTTTTTCTGTATGTCTGCTGCTTTTGTGCTCCACACTGCAGAGCCTTAAAGTCATGAATTACAGCAGTGACTTTTCATCAACGATCCACAATCATTACCACACTTTGTCACTGCACCCCCCAACATATGAACAACTATTCTTCAACTATGCATTAGCTGTTATCAGAGATATGACTTCATCTAGAATTACTGTTTCTCCATTTCATTGCAGCATTAGTAACAGGAGGATCAGACCATCAGTCCTCTCGTCCTGTTCTTTACATGGTCCTACATGCTGTCTTGTCATGGTTTCTTGGGCTCCAAACACTGTAAAAAGTGTTTTTAAGGATATAAAAGAGGAAAAACTTGAAGTACACTCTGCTATGATTTGTCTGATGTTCTCTTTGCTGTAGCATTTAATAAAAGCAGCCCACATGAAATAATGTCTCAGCAGAACAGCTCAGTCACTGGCATAACTTTCATGATAGCAGGAAGAAATAACTTAGATATTCAAATGACTTTTTGTTAAAATGATAATGACCTGACCATTTATCAATCATCGCGTCTTGAATTGTCCAGTCCTGAGGGGAGAAAAATCGAGGGAAGTTTTGTTGCAGGCAGTTTTGGAAAAAGACAGTTGCCAAGTTGTTAATCATAGTGCAACTAAATAAAAGCAGCTTCTCTGTGTCATGATGGGTGCGTGTCTTCTAATAAATCTCTTGGAGGAAAATAGTTGCATATGCACCCAGTGCCCCTTCATAAAGTTTTTTTTTTTTTACTTCTTTTGCGTGTTGAGAATCAAATTATTTTAGCACATTGACATGCAAGATGCCTCAACACGAATCCCCCTCTCTCCATTTCCAATTAGTGCTCTGTTTTATTCAGTTATTTTGCTCAATTTCCACTCTGATATTTGGGTCACCTGTACTTTTTTTTGTTTGATGTTCAAAAGAAGCCACCTAAAAGCAAAAACTCATTTGTGACTATTTTAATTCTGCTGCTCTGTAGCTCTTCAAATGCAGATTTGAGGGGGTATTTTTTTTTTCAAGCTTATCCAAGAGTTTGATATACAAATAACTTTGCATGTTTTCCTTTGACTATGGTACTGATCTGCACTGGCAGCCTCATCTCTTTGCAACCCCCACCTCATCACAGCACAGCAGCCAAGTCGCAGCACATAACAAAGAGCGATGATTACATAGCAATCCATAGCTATTACCCAAGAGGTGGAAAACATGAGCCATTCCAAGCAGCAGTAGCTGCAGCAGCCCTTCATTCACCGCCGCCGCCGCCGCCACCGTCCCCGCATTCCCTCACTGCCTGGGCTGTTCTTCCCAGAAACACTGACCACTAATGATAGTGGAGCAACACCTGAGCATCCTGAATGACAGCGTGCACCAGGCACTCATGGGAGGGACACTTCCATAATGTGATTCAGATAAATGGGTTGGCAGCATTGCTTCCCTGAATCTCAAACCACAGTATCCTCCTCAGGCAGTTGTCATCCAGCATTTGGGCTTGAAGGCGAACAACGACTTCCACATACCTGAAAGAGGCTTTTAATATTCCACAGGGCATACACGGATCAATACACTGTGTCAACAGGGTTCAAATTGATGCGTATGGTAATACAGTAAATATATCATTTTAGCAAAGTGTATTGACACTCCTGTAAATTTGTGATCGCTGGTGCTGTTGTTGTATGATGACTCATGGTCAATTGGTCGGAAATCTCATCGATTAGACGCTGGGTCCAATTAAGGAGATAGCCTCCACATAACAAATAGTTTGTAATTGATAGAAGCAAATAGTTTTATTGTTTGAAAACGTCCATAGTTTAGCTGTAAATTATCCTCAATTATCGGCGGATTATTCAGCTTGTTTTCTCCCAGCTGATTTCCCAAGAGAATTAGACAGGCTGCAGAGAAAAAAAATAAAAAAAATAATGTAATGCAGCCTTTTGAATTTCAGTTTGAATGTATTCTGTTTGGCTGTGATGTGTATAATCAAATGCTAAGCAATATGTGAGTGAAAGCAAATCCTGACTAATTCAACCATACAATTCAATTTATCTTCAGAGTATTATAAATCCAAATTGTTTCTGTGAGTCAGTATTTATTATCAAAATTAAATACCGAGTCAACCCTGTTATTTGTGGGCATGGCAACACTTTTTTGTACAGGTTTGCAATTTCCTAATTATTTTTTTTTAGTGTGTTTCCTGGAGAAAAAAGGATTTAATTCCAAAGAAAATTATTATTTTATTGAATTTTAACTTATTTGTTCAATTTATCAGCAGTTTTTAATTTTCAGAGTAATTCTAATAATAAAGCCGCTCCATTTGAGCAGAGTTATTCAATTAATTTTGTTGTTCTTCGTAATGTTTAATTATATGTTTGTCTGTGAACAAATAATTGGACTGAGTTAACTGAAAGGTACCACTAAAGGTACCAGATTCATTTTTAAGCAGAAAATTAAAACTCCCTTGTTGAGTTTTCTTGTCAACAAACAAAAACTATGTTTGCATTGAGTGCTACTTACTAAAATATGTGAAAATGTAGTGTCAAAGAGTTATGTTAAAAAATGTTCCACCCTTATAAAATCTAACTCAGATTGAATTGAGGTCAGCTGGACCTGGTTGTGAATACCCTGTTGCATCAGGCTGTGGAACAAATCCAACCATTTTTCAATTTTTTGTCATGCAAAACTGATGATCTATGAAAAAATATTTAGTACAATGTCTTCTTCTCCTTCTTTTTTATTTCAAATAACACAGGTAGTAAAACTGCCATGGTGCATTTTACAGATATAAACTGTTTTTGTCCAACATTCTGAAAGTAGCACTTGTAGTTTGTCTGAGTGCATCAGACTCCTTATTATCCCTGCAGCATGAATTCATAGAGCCAGTGGACACGCCTGCCAGGTTGCTTGGTTATCTAGAAATTCATTTCTGCAGCCATGATGTCAGATGACATGGAGTTGGAGACGTGGAAGGGTCAGGGGAGCAGGAAATAGATTCAACTACTGAATAATGTCAGGTAAATGAGAAATGAAGAGGACTGGCTGTCCTCCAAGATGAGCATCACCCTGTGGAAAATTAGAAGCATCGGAGACTTGATTGCCTCCAGCTGGACTCTCTTATCAGATACTGAGAGTGGATTGGACAAGAAGCACTCCTGCTGTAGCGCTGATTGACACAAGTGAATACAATTTATGTGTTGAAACAGCACTCATTAGGATTCATGAGTGGACAACATGGTACCTCTGTGACCTGCTGCTGCTTGAAGGCCCATAATGGGCAGTTTGAGAATTTTAGTAACTAAATGCATGCACATACAGTATGTGAACAGATAAAGTTACTCCTTATGTTCCAGTGCATCGCGCAGGTGCATCATTCACTGTATAGCTCCTGCAGTGTGTATCTATTGTTGTTTTCCTGCACAAACACTGTGAGACAAAAAAAAGAGCTTAGAAAAAGCCAGAAATCAATCAGGAAAAAGACTTTTGGACCCCTTTATTCCAAATCTACAGCTCTGTAATTTGCATTCCCCTTGAATGTGTTCATGTCTCATATATGGAAGTCCAGATGAAATGGCATTTGGAGAGTCTGACATCTAGCTTCTGTATTGTGAGGTATTATGAGTAAAAAGGATGTCCAGGGGGGACAGAACGTTGGAATGAATTTAATTTGAATGTTGAAGAGTGGATGTTTCAAAACAAACATGAAGAATTACAGTGATTTGGAGTTTGCAGAGGACGAGTCGCCTCCAACAACAACCTCATCACCATCATCACAGGAGCAGACAGAAGTGGTTACCCCTCGAAATGCAGGAGGTGCAGACAGAATGTAATAACTATGACCTACTTATCAAATAAAACAGCTTTTGTTTTAGGAGATAAATGCTTTCACCTCCTAAGGCATCTGTCAGAAAGAGAGAGAGACTTAAATGCTTTGTGCATAGTCAGGCACTGTTACAAAACCTTCTCTCCTCATAGTGAATAAACTGTAGCCAGCAACCACATGACCATGGGTGTGTTGCAGAAATGGAACAAGCTTTGTGGTGACTAACACTTAGAGAAACACTGACCTAGTACACAGTTGCCAGCTAGATGACTAATGAACCGTAGCCACTAAGAATTGAAGACAGATTGATAGGTGGATGTCATGGTATTAATATTTGGGACTGGTTGCTTCATGTCTTTGTAAGCACTCGTTATTTTTTTGCTTTGCAGGAAGACAGAATACAGAATACAGGCAAGAATACAAAGGAACAGATTTTTTGACAGGTCATTTAATGTCAAATGGTTCACATTATGACCTAAAACATTTAAACTCCACTTGAAAGTTTGTCTGCATTATTCATCTCATCTATGAAATTCAGCTGGTATTCATTTCATGGATGCAAGAAAAAATCAGCTATAGTTTGTTCTGCTTGTTTGAATCCTAATTTTCTCAGGTGATGCACACCACAGGGAGTTGAATTAAACTTCCAGATAGGCACTGATTATGCAGGGCATGATTTCTAGTACATGGCTTGAAGCAAGTGTAAACATTGCCATATTGTGGCTCAGTGAGAGTCTCTGTACGTTGTACTCTGTGTTTATCAGCTCCTCTGAGCTGCAGCGTTTGGCGTCTCGGAGACGCCCGCCGCTGTCACTTTCTGGGATCAGCCGAGCCCAGATTAATCTAGGAGACATGGAATGCGTCTCTCCGTGCCTCTTTGCTCTGTTGAAAACTTGATAAGAAATTCACAATCCCTCCAATCATCATTTGAAGCCACAGAGGAATTCTGAAGTAATGAGTTTCTTCCAAGGCCGTTTGATTGCCGTTTTCCAGGTGGAAGATGAATATGGTGAGGATGCCGTCCCTCCAGGCCCCCAGGCTATAGTCACTCCCCAGTCTGATTTAAAAGGAGACTTCTCAGCCTGGAAAGCAGGCAGAGTGGCTAATGGGTAGCACCCATGGAGACTTAAGGCTGAGATAAAGAGAGAGGAGGAATGAGAAAAAAAGGGAAAAAACTGGCAAAGAAGGAAGAGCAGGAAAAGTGTTTTTTTGTTCCCTCGTGACAAACAGAATGAGCATCGATCAGGGAAAGTGTCTGTTAGTGTCCGCTGCTTCTGAGCACAGTCTCACTCGTGAACAGTGTGAACATCAACCGGCCAAAAAATGCACCATGTGGGACTGCTCTCATAACAGGTGGCAGGAAGTGCTCCGGGCTGCTCGGGGACGCCTCGGTTTCTACTATCGAACCGAAACTACAGTAAAGCCCACGCTCTGCTTCCAAGTCAAATTATTCGCCCCATTATTGATCGAATCTTAAGGTTTGCCTTTTCTACGTCAGATTAGGTAAGGTGTTGCTGTTGGGGAAAGCCATCCATCACTGAGGCTTCCTTCAGCTGTCATTGGCAGGGGGGTTGTGTCTGTTCTTGTCAGGAAGATGCTGGGAACAAGCCCTCAGAGGCCCATGGGTAAATCTCTCTGTGCTCCTGATTCACAGGGCCATAAACATTGCGAGGACTTTGTGATTACAGGGCCTCGGTTTCAGCTCTCTGGGTTTTAGGTTTGAGTGCAGGTTGGGAGGGAAGAACCAGAGCTGTGAAAGGATCCTCTCATGGAAGACAGGTACCAACACCGCGAACCGTGGAGGGAGAGGCGCTGCATGATGGGACAGGATCTGAGGTTACAAGCTACGCAGGCAATGACAACTTAACAAGATGGCACATTTGTAATTATCATTCATGACTATCATTATCTATTGCATGAGCAGGCTTTTCATCCAGACCATCACACTCTTTTTTTGTAACCCAGCAGGTATTTTTATGTGGCATACTTTTACAAAGGGTAAAGTCTTCCTCTGGGGCACGCAGGGAAAACTCTACTACAGATATTCCTGCAAGTGAACTCTCTGACCTGCAACTGTACCACAAGCAAAACTATAATAAAGTGGGCTTAGATGAAAAAAATGACTTTAATCATTCACTCTATGCTATGGAACTGCTTAGGTTTCATTAATTAATAGAAATGAAAGTGAGGATTCAGTTGCTGTTGCTTCTGGCACAAATGGAGTGCTGTACAACAATGTGCATGCAGGCTGCAACATCCATGAGGAAGTTTTCTAAGTTATATCACTCGATCATCACTCGATCATCATCAGCACCTGACTTACACACATTTTTTTTTGACCACGGATGCAATAACATCTGTGTCTTCCTGACTCCCAAGCAAAATTGTAGCATGTCAGATGGGGATCTCTGTCACCAGGCCACAACTGACCCAAACATCATGTTAAGGATCATCGTTGGTGATGAGAGTTGTGTCTACAGCCAAGACCCAGAGACCAAACAGAAGAAAATGGGCCCACAGTCTTCAAAAACAGAAGAAGGCACGTTAGGTCAGGAGTGTGGTTGTGTAATATTTTGCTCAGGGTCAAACTCAAGTACACCAAGCACTACTGTGACACTCTGAGACCTCCAAGGGAGAACATTCATCACACACATGCTGATATGTGGCAAACTGGCAACTGAGCTCTCAGACATCACAACCCACATGCTCTCTTGCCTGCAGCAAAATATATGTTGCTCCTCACCTCCCCTTCTTGCTGGATTTGGCTCCCTACAACTTTGGTTTGAGTTCAGTCTTTCAGTTTGTGGCTGTAGAGCCAAGTTTCAGGTTCATGGTGAAATTGCAAATACACACATACCATGATGATGAAGCCTTAAACTGACACGCATACTCAAAAAAAGTTATAGTTTGCACCTTGTCACAAAAGCTCTCTCTTAAACACTTTGATTAATTCTCCCTTAATTAATTAGCATAAATCTACAAGCACTTCATAATATTTGAAGTTGTTGCCCCTTTGGGTTTAAATTTCATGTTTTCCAACAATAAAACAAGTGATATAAATTCAAGACACAAAGTGAAATACTGCACTATCACATATAAACAGTTATGCAGTCAGCCTCTGGGGCTCTGTATAAATGCTATTTCTGATTTTAACAGGTGAGTAAACAGCGTTTATACATTCTCACCCTCAATTACACTCGTCTTGTCTGTATCATAAAACCCTGCCATTGTTTTCTGGGGTTAAAGACTGTAATAGCAAGTTATCATGTGATTCCCAGCATGGCAGAACGAACATGCTGCTGAAAATGTGGAAGTTGGGTGGTAAAGGCAGCATTATGTAGTGATGGGTCACCATACAGAAAGGGTAGCAAATTGAAAATCAATTTAAGGTTTATGGCCCCTCGAGTCAAGAAAATTTCTTTCTTCATGGGTCATAATACTCTCCTGTCTGCTGATGATCACACACAGTAAACACACTGAAAACATGCTTTTTTTGTTGGACTTCAAAGTGACATGAGACATTAACCATGAATGCTCAGCTTGTTGCCCAGACAATGGTAATAGAGCAAAGAGACTTGAAATAAAACATCATGCTTTTATCGTTCATAAAAGCAGAGACTTGAATCGTAAGCATAAAAGAACATCTTTTCTTTTTGTACATCTTTCTTATGCTGATTTGTCAATTAATACTCAGTATTACTAAAACAGCCTTTGTTTTCAAATGACATCAACCAAAGAAACTCTCTCCTCCCTCTTCCCTCACAGCCACAGCCTCGTCTCGCCAAAGTCTCGCACCAATTAGCAGCATGTTGTGTGCCAGAACACTCTGAATTTACTTTAATATCTTCTTTTTCTTCCAGGACTTTGCCGTCTCTCCATGCTCGGCTTGTTTGTATTAGATACATGTAGCAGCACTTTACTGAATGGCAGCAGAGGAACCCTGTAATTGTCTTTGACAGAGTGAGGGAGCGCTGCTGCGAGTGTTGGAGATCAGAATGGTGCCGGCCACGTCAATCAAGTGACCCGACCCAGCCGGGCTGAGATAGATCAGCCCGTGACACAGTCAGAATAATGTGACTCCTCTGTAATGGCCTGTCGCCATACCATTTTCTAGGTGACAGTACATATTTCAGAGACTGACAAAGGCTCAGTTGTTGATGGTTAGAGGATTGTTGTTGTGGTATTAGAAAAACAATACTTTGCTCTATTTTGCACAAAGACAAGTCTTTTTTTATCTGGTAGTTTTCATGTCACAATTTTAGACTTACTATGGTTTTTTTTTTAGATTCTTGGATTGAAAACTTACTGAATGTTTTGGTTTTAGCCATACTCGGGTCATACACTTCTTGCAATAGCAATATCTGTCCCTCAGCCCATTTTCTTTGGTCGGGACTGAAATTTCTCAACAACTAAACTAACAGTTGCCCTGTAATTTGGTGCAGACATTCTTGTTTCCCAGAATCCAAATGAATTTGGTCATCTCGTGACCTTTGGTCAAGTTCTATCAGTTGTGTTTTCTCATGCATTAAAATGTCTCAACAGAGAATTTGTACATATATTTATAACTATAGTGACAATGGGAGATCAGGTTTGTGGTTCCTTAAAAACAAATACCTAACTAATATGGGATGCAGTGCCATTTGAAAATGTGGAAATTCGGAACATACATTCAAGTTTTACACTGAAGAAATTGTAATAACACTTGTCATCTCTTCAATATTCCCTTGCGCCATCATCAAGAAAACAATTATTTCTCCAGTAATCCAGTTCATTACTGAATACCTGCAGAACCACTGATATCAGCATGCTGATGTTAGCATGTAGCTCACAGCCCAGCCGTAGTCTGGCATGGATGCTGGCCTGTCTGCAGCCTCTTGTCTTGCAACAATAACTCTTGCTGTGTAGTATATTAGATTATTATGTCAGCTTAATTAAATTCCAGTCTGAGTGTTTAGTTTCAACCCACATGGTGACATCACTTGAAAGCAGTGGTAAATAGGCTGTTGAGAACGATAATTGAATCATAAAGATACACATGGAAGAATTCCATAATTCCTTTTACTCTGTATTACAACCATAATCCTATTTTCCTGTTTTACAATCTATCTCAGGCCTTCATTTCCCCCTAAATAATTTTGTGTTTTTACAGCACTGTAAATTGAGCAGTTCAAATTTCAGATATGTTAGCTTTATCTTCTTTATGTTCCCATTTCACTCTTGAAGATATCATTACCGGGGCAGAGGTGCAGGGGGCCATCAGTATGTGGGTGATGTGGGTGTAGGTGACCTCCTCTCTGCCTGGTGTGATCGTTTGTTGACAGATCCTGTTTGAGGGAGGGGTGAACAGTGATAAGAGTCAGCGAGAGTGCACAGCCACTGCAAATAGAACGACCTGCCACCAAGACTCCTGGGGAGGGGTGAGACCCCTTCCATCGTGATACACTGCCTTTTTAATAATGTTTTTAGAGGGAAGCAAGGAGATGTTTTTATTCGACAAAAAAAAAATCACCAAAACAGACACTCAACGGTGAAGGCTGACGTTCTCTCTGCTATTACTGTCTTATCTTGAGCCAATGAGGATGCGATATGGGGAAATTACATACAGATATATGTGTGTGTGTGTGTGGTTAGAGACAAAGGCTGCCTCTGTATCGTTCTCCAGCACAGGTTAAAAGATCCGGTTGCGGTCATATTCTTGCTGCCATGGCAAAGGAAAAGACACCGCATCAGTCTGCGGCTCTGTCTGCTGCGGCAGTCAGCGGACTGAGAGATCACAACGTAATTTCCAGGCAGGAAGGAACATGCTGGTGGAACATGCGTGAGACAGAAGGCCACCGAACAGGCGTGAACATTAACACTAACACTGCCAGTCAAAATGACTGATTACCTCAGAGGACGTGCTGTGAAAAGTCAATTCAGCAGTCGAACCCCCTCCTGTCCCTCCCAACCTTTAAATGCTGGCCCACAAGCCTTCATGCACCTCTCCCTGGGGTGTTCAGAATGTATAATCATTAAAATGATACCAGTGGTTGGCCTTCATTGTAATTTCTAAGTAGTTTGGTTGAAACTCCTTTTTCCTAAGCTGTTTCCATTAGTCTTTCACAGCCACACCTTCACTGTGAATGCATGTTTTTAAATGTCCCTAAATCAATTCCGGTGTACTGCTGCGATTCTGAATTGATTTCACACGGTGTACAATTCCGTCCCCAAAGCTAGAAAATATGGCTGAATAAACCACCCTGGTTACAAAATAGCATCAGCTGAGCTCAAGCGTAATATAAAAGTTACACAACATGACATCATGTTTCTGAGATGAATGCAAACCTAACAAAGTTAATAAACATGAGGGATTTTTGTCCTCAGTGCTTCAGTGCTGTGCCTCTGCTGCTGGAAGTGCTCACATACAAGTTGAGTGTCGCTCCCAGTGGACCTGGTCTGTTCACTCTGCCTGTATTTATAACCTGCTTTCGAACAGAAAAGGACTAGCTGTCCTCAAGCTGCCCTTCACATCTGCAGACACACTGGCCTTTTACCACACAGTCAAACCCTGATTTCACCCTTTTATTTGTTGTCATTTGACTTTTATTTCTTGTCCATTACTTCTTAACACCTAAAACCTGACACACAGCATAACAGTGTTTACACAAGATGTTAACAAATGGTGGTCCACCATCATCGTTGTTCCAAGTTCATGCTAATAGCACAAAGCAACAATAGTCATTTGGAAACTTAGGTGAAGATGTCATTATTTCCCAAATGTTCCATTTTACAGAAACATGCAGATGCACATAAACCAAGGTTTTTAAAAATGTATTCATATATCTCTGAATTGATGACCTAAAGCTCTGTTTTTGTTCCACTGAAGGCCAAAATATAGATTATTATTCTATTATTGAGCTTATTATTCTAAACTGAGCTTAATGTGTCCTTGATCCGTCTTCATATTGAAAGGACAAATATGAGAATGTTCCTTGTCTCTTTGCAAGAGAATAAATGATCCTACATTCTTAAATGTCATGTTCTGTTCTTACATTATGGAGATGTAAATTTTATGCAATTTCCTCAGCAGATCAGCAGCAGCAGATGCATATATAATAAGAATTTGACGTTACTTTATCTGTCATGACCCTGGATTTTTTGCATTAAGCAAAGTTTGTAGGTGTGCTTCATGGAAGGGTAGCGGAGATCAGACCACGTTGTTGGTTAAAATTTCTATTTGGATAACAAGCTCTCTTTGATTTTCTGGTCATGTAATCTATTGACACATGTTTCCTCACAGAGCCTGACAGCTTATTTGGGCTTAAATTTCATTTCCATTGTGTTCCTCTTTGCCCTGTGTTGTAGCTGTGTAAAACAACTCTTTAATTCCACGTCCGTATGGCTTCTCTTTGTGGTTGTTTGCCTAGAGCCCTTTCCCAGTGACCGTGTCAAACTGCCTTCTGCGGATCACGGACCTTTGACAGGAGAATAGATTGCATGTATTTATATTTCACAGAAAAAATCAGCAGTCTATTGCCTGAGGGTTTGTTTGCCTATCAGCGTCCTTCACGATTGCTAGAGAGGGAATATGTCACACTTTCATCCGTCAGAATGGACAAGAAAAATGTTGTTTCAGCTTTCAATTTGAGGCTTACAGTAAATAAAATGTGCAGGCCAGGGCTGCTGTTGTAATTACCCTATCCATCTATTCGCTACCTTCACACATTGAATAATGCATAAGCTGAATACTGCTCTGTGAAATTTAGATATCTGCCAGTTATGTGACATATAGTCTTAGCTAAAATCACAAAACTATTGTGCTTCACACACATTTCCAGGAGCTCCGCAGAGGACAAAGCAGCTTTTAACTGTAAGATGTCCCTCTGCATCTCCTCCCCCATGCAGCTTCCCTCTTACAGCCTGACAGTGTAATCATGGACCAGGACAGCATTTTATGGGGGATTCTTTAATAACCACCAGTACCGCTTGACCTCAGTGAGTCCCCCAAATGCGCCACCTCTTCCAGCCACCCCCCTCCACCTCAGCCTCAGGACCACGCTGACTGGCCCTCTCACATCACTCCTTTCTCCATCAAACATACCTCAGGCCTCCATCGTCCTTCACTGACATGCTCAGATGCTTAAGTAATGTCTTGTAGGTCCAAAGGTCATGCCTGGCCTGTCATGGTGGATTGAACCTCAGACAAAGCAGCACAATTTGGGGACCAGAGTAAGGCGTGCCTGTCTCCCTGCCAGTCATTTCTCACCACTAAAAGGCTGAGTAACTACATGTCATACGAAGGGTTAAGACTTATAGTCATTATTTTGAATCTGACACTCGTAGGTGGTAGTTAACTATTGGTCGATATCAATCTAAACTAATTAAACTTTATACGGAAATGCAATTAGTTAACAGGCCAGACATTTCCTCACAGACCGATGTTTTTAGTTTGATTGATTTCTCTTAGAAATCTAAAGGGCCTCCAGATGAACAAAGCTCCAGTGAGTGATGGAAACTTGCTGCATCGGGAATGTTTGTAAAAAGATCAATTGTAGTTTGGAGACATGCTGTGCTGCTGTGCTCTGTTGTGTTGCTCTTCAAAATTAAATGCAGATCAAAGTTAAAGAGTCAGACATCTACTTTTGTAGCTTCTTCAACGTCCCTCTATTTGACTGTAGTATTGCACACACACACACACACACACACACACACACACACACACACACACACACACACAGTGTAGCAGAGTAGCAGATGGCTCATGTTCTGAGATGTTTGTTTTGTGACCCTTTTTATTTTTGTCCCAAGGGATTGTCAGGGTTTGTCATTATTCTTTGCAGACAAAACATTAATACAGCTGTGTTATTATAAAAATCTGTATGTATTATAAACTTCATAACAGTTCAGTCATATGCAGACTTTTGTTTGTGCTCTGCAGTAGTGCCTATTTATAATTTAGATCATTGTTTGACAGTGGGGGCTCTTCGTATAGCATCAGACAAATCCCTGTTTCCTCTCGGCAAGAAAGGGGCTTATTCATTTTTGCTCTGAATAGTTTGTCTAATGACTGTGCTAGAGGTGGTGGCACATTGGCACAAAGAGCTGAGACGCCCCTGTGGAGAACTGTACGAGAACGAGCTTCTGTTAGTCAATACAATGAATACTGAGCCAGGTCCTGGCAGAGAGCTCAGGGCCTGAGAAACTCAGCAGGAGCAGTGAGACTGGATGTACACATGATGCATGCCTGAATGTATGTGTTCTCTTTGGGCGTATGTCTCCATTTGTGTTTCTCCATGTGTGTCACAGGCTCCCGGTGATGGATAGGGATGTTTCCATTTCCTCTGGATTCTCCTGACAGATCATCCATCCTGAAACAATTTGGCAGCGCCCTCAGAGCCTGAGAAGGCTGAGAAGAAAAGATGGGCCACACAACTGACAGTAGCCTTAATGAAAGACTCATCGGAGTCTCCAGGCAACAAGGAGGCAAGTGGTTTCACTATGCGGGATGGATGAAAGAATAACATGCTGTCAGGTACGGGTGACCACCGAAGCAGGAGGCCATTATGAGAATCTGTAGGCAACAAGTATCAAAGTGTAGAGCTCCAGTCGAGTGAGGCCGCTCAGGAGATGAAGCCCTGTTCTGAAGTTTGGTTAGTGTCATTTGAGACAGTCAGGGAGCAAAATGGGGAATGACTGAAAGGCACTTTCACAAAGGGCAGCTTATTAAAATCTGTCAGTGTAAAATTGACATAGAAAATGGAGTAGTTAATGTCTAATAGGAGCTATAATTTGGTTAAGTTCAAATAGCAGGAGCAGGATTCTATCTTAAATGGCTCTTGTCTACTTTCAGTGTGATATATAGGAGATTATATACAAGAGTTACATGGTGTGTCTGCTAGCGCACTGGGTAGTTTGTTTAAAAACCAAGTGAAACCTGTGAGAAAAAGCTTTAGGCTGCTGTTAGGCATGGAGATTTATGGGTGCAGCTGCACAGAGTTGTCTTTGGTCTCTGTGTCAGCCCTGTAACTGCAGCCTAACCTCTTCGCACTGGCTGCCTGTCTGTGATGGATGGATGTGCTTAAGTCAGGTTAAAAGTCCACTTCCAGTCACTCGCCGGTGCAACCAGACTTTAATCTTGAGCCCTGCGAGGCTGCCTGTAATATAGCTATTCCTGCGCCTGATGAACAAAGTGAGGAGACTTGCTCCACTGAGTCGAGGCTGGATGGATGAAACCCTGGCTCATGTCCCACTCCTCAGATTACCCACCTGCTCTCATCACTGCCGGTGTGCGCAATTACGTTAGCTGTCCTTATTCACTAATAAGGCTTGCAAATGCATGTGAACGATGGAGCGGAGTCACTGTAACAGAATCCTAAATTTGTTTTGACTCTCCGCGCCGTCTTCTCCTCATTGTAAGGGATTGCTTTCTTTTCTTTTCTTTTCATTTTTTCTCCCCCAGAGAGCGAGCTGTGTGTTTCCTGGTGGGAACAGGCCAAAGACAAAGCCAGGTAATAAAGACAGCATTAGCAAGCTAATTAGGCTATGGACCTGCTTTGGCAGAGCAAATCATTTCATCCCGTCTCTCACAATAGGACATCACAGCTCTTCCGAGTAGCAATATTTCATAGCCAATTTCCTGTGTCTTGGCTGTATTCAACAACTTTTGTCAATAAATCTTCTCTCATATCCATATTTATTGAGCTGAGAGTTGGAGGCCAGGAGTGCTGGGCCAAGATAATGAAGACAGTGTTTCAGCGTGGATTCAAATCCCTCCACGAGCTTTAACACATCCGACTGATGCTCATTTTCGTAGTAACAGTCTGATGTGAGCGCAGGCCTTGTAAAACTGACTTTATGTCAGCTCTACGTCGTGGCTGTCAGATGGGTGATAAATTATTTTGACTTACACACCATAGTGCGTTTATATTTTGAAAATTCTAATAGCTTAATTCAGTGCAGAACATTGTCCAGTACTGTGAATTTAGTGAGAAATGTATGCTGCATACATTTTGCCTGTGTGTCTGTGTGTGTTTGCATTTGTCAGGGTCAAATAATGACCTTCTTAATAAAAACCAATACACATGAGTCATTTCACACACACCAAAAAAAAAAATGCCACGCTGTCCTGACAGTTTTACTGTAGCAGGGTGAGATCCCCCATCCTGTCCCCATTGAACGTGGAATAATCCAATCTGACAGTATCTTTGAATGGAGATAACAGGTGTGTTTGTGCAGTCAGTGCCTGCCCTCAGCATCCATATCCATGGATGGATAGCTGTGCTCTCACTTTAAGAGAAAGTAGGATTATGTGTCTTAGCCCTTCAGAGTCTTTTTCTCCTCCCTGCCTGTCCTTTTTTTCCCCCCCTCTCCATCTCTATGGAAGGTCACCTGAAGGAGGTAATCCCTATTCCTCTCTGTTTTCTCTCTCTTTTATCTAAGGGGCTTTGTGGCCGGCGCTGGAGCCCATCCACTGATCAACAAAGCAGGAGCCAGCACACAAACAGAGAAGCAGAGGGGAACAGCTCGATGCACGAGATTGCAGCCTTTTATCCCCCTGGTGTGAATAGCAAAATAAGTGCCTCGGTGTAGAGCACAAGGCGATGCTAAGATTTAAAATATGTATGAGTTTCGGTTTTTCTAACACATTGTGCAAACTTACTTATAGGATGTGACCAGCAGCTCCCTCCATGATTCAAAGCAAGTGTGAGTGTGCATGTGTGTAATGAAGGACTGAGTCTGCGTGTTCCCGCTGCATTCTGAGAGGGAACCCAAGGGATCAGAAGCTGTATTTACATTCAGCTGTTTTCTGGTAGATTTATGCCTTGGCATGATTTGTTTACATCTATTTCTACAGTGCGTGTCTGTGGGGGATACAGCTGGAAAGCTCCACGGGGAAAGACCGCCTGCTGGGATGTATAGCCCTTGTGTGTGGTGGGATGTAGCTGTTTTGAGAGGGGGATTGCACTGTGCCTCAAAGCCGCCTTGTGCACTTGTTCAACCATAACCATCATGCAAACCTTTTAGCGCTAAGCATTTAGCTAACCGAGAGGCAATAATGTAATCGCTGCTAGAAAGACATTGCTTGTTTTTGCCAATTTTAAGTCAGAGCCATTTGTGGGTGCAGACGTGCGCCTCCACTCAGCACAATGACTGATGGGCTTTTAAAATAAAAAAATGAATCACCTCCGCAGGGGATGAAGGGTTGGCCATCAGAGTCATGCTAGTGAGCAACATTACACTCCTCTGTATATAATGAGACATATTTAAAACAGCAATCATCCCCTCCTTTGAACTCCGGGTCACAGTGCAGAATCAATCCTTCAGGTGATTGAAAAGAAAGGCCAGATGTGTGTGTGAGCCTGAGCATATTAACCAAGGTCACACACGCTGCACAGGCGGTCTGCATGTGGGATGGATGTTCTCTTAGAATTGCTGAGCACGATTAAATCTCCGGCCTAGAATCACATTCAGACTTTAAATCATCGGTCAGGTCATTATGAGAGCTGCTGGTCTTCCTTGAGCTGTTTCCCTCAATTGAATTAGGATATTGTTCTGGATAATTTGGTTTGGAGATTAGCACTTCAAACAGGCTACAGTGTCCGTAATTGCTTTAGTATGAACAAGGAAGAAGACATCCCAGTGGGCTGCAGAGCATAAGCTAGAAAAAACATTATTTTTGATAATTTTTCAGCATTCTTACTCCCTTTTACGAGGTTGCGTTTCCTAATTCAGATTCAGCATAGTGTGCTGTGTCATCAAGGTTGTTAATCAGAGCCTATGCTGAAATATTTCATTCATGCCAGTTTTCTTTTGAACTGTTACGTCAGTTATGGTTAAACAGAGATGTTTCTTTAGCCGACTGTGGAGGGAATTCATAAAAACCTCTATGTGTGGTACTCTCATATTGCTGTTTCCCCGTACTTAATGAGATTTACAGCCATAAATGATTCAGCTGCTTCCCAATGTCAGTTTTATGTTTCCATATGAAAGGCAGCGCTTCACGAACCGACTCAATCACCATCACTGATATAGGCTGAGGGGATACTCTGCTCTTTCATAATTTCATCAGCCAACCTTGAGGTGTGTGAATTAATGCATGTTGCTTCGATCAGTGTTTCAGGTAAAATTATGTTTTTATGGTGGTTTTTGATAGACTGAAGATCCCATTCATGGAGACTTACCGGAAATAAAACCGATCTCTGTGAGAACATCGCACATGAGCAGAAACACACAGGTTTTAAAAGCCCCAACCAGTTCAAATCATCAGTTTGGGTCAAATTCAATCAGTTGTTGGTTAAGATTTAAGTCGGAAATCCAGCAAAAGACCTTCATGAAATTGAGACTTCAATTGAATTTGCGAGTCAATAGTACTCCAAATTAATTATGTGACAGATTAAATTTTGAATTAGATGAGATTGCTTTGTAGCTTGTTGATTGCATAGATTGATTAGATTGTACTGCTCACTATTTTTACCTCCTTCCAATATTGTTATCCATCCAACTAATGCTCATTGTGTGCAGATACTTAAGAGTCAAGTAGCATTATATAGTCTCTGAGTCTCTATTGTCAGGGAAAGTCACTCTCATGCTATCTTAGTAGTGCATATATGCCTGTTGTTTGACATTAATGAGAATTTAGAAAGATATTAAGCCTCTGCAGTGTCTGATAACAAGACTATAATGATTCAAGCATATTTATCATCTTGTAAAGGTGTTACCACATGGATAGCTAATTAAGTAAGAGGCAGATAAGAGACACTTCTTTCATTAAAGGTCAGTATCAGATGCTGCTGAAATAGGCAAAATGTTATCATGTAAAGAAGAGGATGGAAAACAGTTTTACATCAAACACAGCTTGTTCTGCCGTCATCCAAATTCAAACAATGCACCTCAGCTGTCAGCTGTAAAAGCTGATTTCCCTGCTTAGTGTAAGCTGATGATTGAAACAGCGTTGTGTCTTAGCTCTCTGCTGGACAGGAAAGGCGCAGTGACATATACATAGAGTAGGAGATAAATCCTTTCAGAGCGAGCAGACATCATGAAAACAGAAAGCTATACTACTGTGATAATGAACTGACAAGACCTGCTCTGCTACTGCACCGCCATAAACCCCGACGGCAATTTATGAGTGCAGAGTGACCAGGACACCTCCCCCTTTCCACAGATAACTAGCACAGGCGTGCAGATCATGGCTGTTAGTGTCAGCTAACGTGAGATGAGAAAGCTTGTTGAAAACATGTTTTGTGACAGCCGGGAGCACAGAAGTCTGTGGACTGACAAAAGTTAATATTTGACCAAGTAAGCATCGCCATCTGTTGACTGTGCCACCGAGGCTTCCACACCAAGCCCGCCGTGACATTTTAAAAGTCTCCTCCAACGACTGCCAGAGAGACAGCATGTAAAATATATGGTATATAAAATGATGTAAAATTGAACATTCAGGTTCGATGAAGTTGTAGCCGGAGGACAGCGATTTCAATTATTCAGAGGGATGTAATTACAAACCTCACCATCCAGTGCTGTGCAGCAGCGGTGCAGTTTTTGCCACCAGCAAAGATCATCCAGGGTCTGTTTTTATTGATATTCTCATTTTTGCCCCGGTCAGGGATTTCTGCTATCCACCACCACAGATCTGCTCCACACAATTACGGCAGTGCCTCCCAGGAGGAGCCGGTCGCACGGAGGGCCCGGATAACAAGGCAATACTGAATTAGTAATATGGTAAATAAAATACTAGCCGGATGGAAATTCCAATATGCCGAGAGTCTCAGAAAGTCAGGTTTAGAGGATCTCTGGGGTCTAACAAACATGCTGTGAATATTATTGATCCACCATTACCAAGGTAACCATGAGGCTGCTGGTAATAAAGACTCTCCTCTTGTTTGGAGAGAAATTTGAAGGTTTGGTTTTTTCAAAAATGACCTCTGTCAAAATTTTATGTCTGAGTGGAATGAGGGATTGAATCTGTCAGGCTATGAAATATTTAGTTGCAATAAAATATCATCCACATAATTACAGTAGGGATTCCCAAACTTTTTAGCACAAGACCCAAAAGAGAAATTTGATGTCTTCCCAGGACCCGAACAAAAACTATGAATTACGGAAACATTTTTATAAATACATAATGGGCTGATAGAGAACACATAAAATCATTATTTAAAACATTTATAAAATGTATTTTATTATAAAATGACACCAAAAGAATAATTTTCTGAGTGTAATGTCAGGTTTGTCGTCATACAACTTATATTTACAGTTTTGTATGGGAAGCTCAAATCACTTGGGCTCAACAGACCAGTGTAGCTCATTTGTCAACAATAGAACAGTGCTATGAGTCACTGTGAGATCCTTAGTATAAATAAATTCAAATTAAAGAAATAGTTGAGTGATCCACTATTCACTTTTTTTCTTGAGGGTAAGATGTGAAGACAGATACCAGTCTCATGTCTTTACATCGATATGAAGCAAACAGGAGGATCTCATGAGCTTAACTCACAAAAATCCCCAAATTCCCTCCACCACTGATAGCTTCTGTTGTTTTTTGATATTTAAAAGTTGGATTTGGTGCAAAAGAATCAAGGTGAAACAATGAATGGCCGTTATCAGCAGCAGTCCTTGCCTTCAGTGCACAGGCACATTTCTCAGAAGTAGAGAACATCCTTGCTGTATTTGTAAGTTGTTTTTCCCTTGTACTGCCTCCATTAATACAAATAAAAACGGCACTGCGCGGCCTTGCATGAAAATGTAATTTTACTTTTAAACCATCAGAGAATGCTTTGGTTGATTCAGGACGTCATCAGCATACATGTTATCCAGGTGATTTGGGTGATAGACCTTGAGAGCGTCAGCACCATTGCAAGTATCAGGCCTGTGTTTTAAAAGGCAATAAAATCCCTCCAATATGCAGCTTATGTCTGCACTCACCTTTCAGAAGACTGCTTCTCTTTCCACTTTGCTTGCAGTGGCAGTGGAGATGAAATACTGGCCCCCAGAAAGCCATTTGGCACCTAATTGAGCAATCCTATTACTTTTCTCTCCCTTTAGACTGTGACTTTCATTGCTTCAAAGCGATGGTTGGAAGCGAGTGTAAATGATTGTGTTGCAGTAGGTGTGAGTATATGTGTATTTAAGTAACTATGTTGTGATAGCGTGTATGTGTGTGTGCTTGTGCGTCTGTCCGTCTGCGTGCACTCTCTTCGCCTCTCCTCACCTGAGCTACCTCAAATATTAAATGTTGATTGGGTTCAGAGATGGACCACATTCACCAGAAAAGACTCAATCTTAACTCCTCATGTGGCAGCTCACAGAGGACCAATTCACCATTTATGACCAGCTTGTGGACACAGACAGAAAACCAGCTTTGGTTTTGCTTCTTTTTTTTTTTTTTGCCAATAACTCTTCAAGAAAAAACTGTTCTTGAGGTGAGGCCTCACATCACAGTTGTAAAATGGAACTTACTGGAGTTATTCAGTGTTTTCTCGAGGCTATGTCTGTACAACTGGCAATCCTGTGGAGCAGAATAATGTGTTTTTGTTCTGCTGGAGTTTCATGCCTTGCCTTGAAAAAAAACAAAAAAGAAAACACTGACACTGTCAAGCACAATGTTGATATTAACCAATTCCACCAAAGCCTGGATTACATTTAATGACAATTGTTTGGAATGAATCTCACTAAACAGCTTACACAACTGTTTTAGTGTGTAGTTCCATAAATTTGGATGACTTGCAAGATACCAATTTAAACAAAAAATGTGAAAAATGGTGCAGCACCGGCCAAGGACTCCTGCCATTTGTTATTGGTATAGCACTTGGCATAAAGCAACCTGATAACATCTCAAGTAGATGCACTTGTCTTTTGGTTGAAAATTTGCAGTCCTCAATCAAAAGCTAACATAACATAGATGACCTCACTTGAGTAATTTTCTCCAACTTGACGCTCCCTCCGAGTACTCACAAAAACATTCTCTAACATTTTTCACAGGTTGAGTCATACTCCCCTTGACCTGTAAACGGATTTTGCCTGCTGTGTACTCTTTCCTCTGTCACCTTGTGGAGGTTCTGATGAAAACCGCAGTGTTAACAGTGAGGTAAAACAGACTTTTTTTTTTTTTGTGATTTGTAAATGTTCCAAAGGGCATATTTACATGTAATGTTACATTTTTAACATTCAAAAGATCACGTTATGTTACCCGAGAATCCATCAGTCCACACGTCTGGTTATGGGCTCGTGGCCAAACCAGTCTGCTTGGATCAGTGAGTTTCCAGTAAGAACCTGCTGGCATGTATGAGCAGGTGTGGTTTCTTATTCAACAGTGCTGTTTGCAATAACAGCTCAACTGTTCATTCGAAAACAACAACTGTGGCTCCCAAAGTGGTTGGCATAGATCCTGCCAGTTATCCTGACTGGCTTCAAAAAGAGTTTTTCTCTCCTATTTTGTTCATATGGTTCATTGATCTAATTGTTGCAGTTAGCTTGGACTCTGATAGACAGGTGGTCCATCCAATCTCCCGCTAAATATTTCTTTGAAAGTAACTGCCCCTTTCAAACACTTTCCATTGACGGCTGCCCAGATGGTTCTGTGCATCGAACCATCTGTGGTGTCAGGTCACCTGCTGCATGATGTTGCTAAAAATCTGTATCTTTGAACTTGTAGCGTGAACATGTGTGTCTTCATTCATATTTGATTGTGGAAAAAAAGGCCAACTAAGTACAAAAATATGGAGAAATTTGCAACTCAGATTGCTTAAGTGCTTTTCTAATTTAAGCAGAATGTATTAAAGCTGCCTCAAGTCTCAAACAAGCAATACCATTAGCAGAGAGCATCCAGCACCTGCTCATTTAGTCATCATCGACTTCTGGAATATTCTCCACAGCAAAAATACCAAAGAGTTTGATATCCATTCCCACAGACAGGCTTAGATGTTGAGCCCATCCTTTGTTATCTTTTAAAACGCCCTTCACTACCTGTGGAAAAATGTATAGGCTTTGATACATGACGGTTAATAAATTCCTAATACTGTTCCAGTTGAATCAAGTGGAAATAACCCGTAATTTCCTTTGAAGATGTAAATGACAAGTGATTAGTTCAATATTTTTTCTCAGGATTTCCATAATTAGACTCCCTGACTGGAATCTTATTTTAATCTTTTCTGGTTTAAGATATGCACAGACATTCTCTTGGAGATGATTAAATAATCTTCAATCAGCATTTAACCAGTGGGGCTGTAATCTGGGAATTGGAAACGGAATCTCTAGGGAAGATGTCTTTCCTTTGTAGGATGATGTACATGTTGGCTTTGTGTGTGTGTGTGTGCATACTCGTGTGAATGTACTTCTGACTGGCTATATGTGTGTGTGTCTCGTTTCTCTTTTGATCAGTGGTAAGCTTCTCTATTTTTTCGGACATGTTGGTTGGAGTAGATGAAACAAACGAGAGTGTGTCATGTGTCGCGGTCATGTGGGAAGGCACCTTATTTTTCAATACAAGCCCTTAAATGGGAAAGCGCCACTTCAAAAAATATTTGTTAAAAAATAAAAACGAACAAACCGCATGTAAAATAACTGCAAAACTGTTTTACCTGCATGTTGTAAATAGAGTCACATTATAATGCCATGCTTTCCTAAAATTTTGGAAAATGAGTGTGACACTGTCATCTGTTGTGTAGATTCACGCACTAATGCAAGGCATTGCTGAGCCGTGCTCCTTCCAGCAAAGAGATTACGTCTCTTCCATGCTCCTGTAAGCTGCTGACCACATGACTAATGTTGCATTCTGATTCCGTGCGTTGGTTTTATCTCCGTCTCCATAGGGGACCATCAGGGCTTTAGATATGTGGCTACCATACAGCAGCTGCCTGTGCCCACTCCTCTTTTGTCCTCCATTTTATTATGATAAAATAAATCACAGAGAATGGAAAAATGGTCCTGTCTTTTTTCCCGTAGAAATCGCTGGTCATGTCAAGCGCACAGCACACCTGCTGCATAATTCAACAGGCTTGATTAGTTTTAAATTTCCCAGGTTTATTTATTCTGTTTAAATGCGCCGCAAAATCCCAGTAATTTAGAATTGCGCTGAATAGGAAATTCAGGTCCTGTGCTCATTTGACTTTGAGAATTCAGAACAACACGGAGCCGCAGTGTGGACGACGGCTTTCAGCTTCAATTTGTTTGAACAATATAAATGATTTTGACTCAGCTCATTTCCTTTGCCTGTGGCGGCTAATGTCTTGATCCATCCAAAGATAGCCTAGAACCTCTAATTACTCACTGCGCTATTGATGTATTAGTTCACATTCAGAGGGAGAGAAAAGACTGACTTCCCAAATTGAATCGTCACCTCTACTCTCTCTGAAACATTAATGCTATTGCTACAGCAAAAAAATTTCCCTCAGTCCTTTCTGAACTAACTCACTTCATTAAATCCAATTCGCCTCAGGGTTGATGTCTGTGATTTATTATTCTCAGTTTCCTGTGAATTTGTAGAAAAGCTGTAGTAAAGAGTTGTGTCCTTCTGTGCACCCCGCAGTCTTCTTTGTGTTTTGACTGCAGGTCAGGACTGTTGAGGGCCAGCTTTGGCTCCAGGAGACCCAACAGATTTGGGTCTTATCAGCCACAGCAGCCCTCTTCATGGGCCACGGAGAAACTGTGGGCCTGGAGCTGCTGACATGCTGGGAATGCTTCTTGGCCTGCTGGGCCTGGTGTGCTGTCTGCCTGTCGAAGACTCCAAGCAACACATCCCAGAGGCTGGTTATATAAATACTACCCACTGCAAAGTTTACTTCCACTGTCAGAGCTGCCCTCATTGCCCAGTAACACACTGCAAACACATATTTTATCACATGCTTACTTAAACACACACACAGAAAACTTGCATAAATGGTGCCGCACGCCGACATGGGTGAAAGCCTAAATAGAAAAGACCATTACAGCGAGAGATTATGCCCAATGATCAAGCCACTAGCCACATCACCAGTTATCGTGTAGGTGGAAGCCCAATTTGCAGTTTGATCCAGTGGCTCAGAGCATATTTGGGACGTCAATTACTTCAGCCACTTTGTCATGGGCTGTAATTGCAGCAGAACAGGGGCCGATGTTTATTCATGCGGTCATGCATTAAAGGCCTTTCACCTGTGTGCTTATCTGCTGAATATTTATCTCTGCACATCCCCCAACTCCACATACACAGAAAACCTCTGTTGAGACCCCCCGCTAGACTGAATCCATTGAGGCAATCTGCTCAGAGCTATAGCTTTACTCTGACTGTATCAAAAGCACCAGGACTCTGTTTCAGTGAGGGTGAATTTTGACAAAAAATATTATCTGATTTGACGTTTGCTAAATAGATGAGCACCATCAAACAAAGACACTCTATAGCAACAGTGTTTTGATTCATTTTCAATTTTTAATGAATCCCCAGATTTTACATATTAATCCTTTGTAGAAATATATTTTTTTGTATGAATAAAGATAAAAGTATTTTCTCCTGATGAATGAGGAGGAGCGGGAAAACACAGTAACAAATACCCTACAGGAGGAAAAGATTCAGCTATGAACAGACAATACACTTGGATTCCCCACCTCCCTGTCTGGCCGCATGTTGCCCCATGCTGGGAGTGATAATAGCTGGACATGGCCCTCTCTCTGGCAGTCAGCTGCTCTTTGTACAGAGCCAGGGAAAATGGAGGGCGCCAGGGGACCAAGGCAGGGCGTGTTGCTCTGTGGACAGCAGTCAATAGGCTGGTGTTGACAGCTAAGCTGGTCAGTGTCCAGGAACAAAAACCCTGGGTCAACGTTTACGGTTTACCTCATGTAACCTGACACACGAGCACTTAGGATGTCAAATGAGTTTTCATGTAGGGTAGGGAGGATTTTTTGGAGCACACCAAAAACCCCTCCACAAACAGTGATTGTCTAAACGTATCGTAGAATCTGTAACAAGGCACAACAGATCTGTCAACAGATCAGGCTTAGAATTTTTCCCTTCAAAACACAAAATACATCTGCTGGAGTGTGAGGAATAGATTACCAGAGTGTCTGTCATAGTGTGTCCAAGTCTGTCTGCCTTGATGTAAATGGCAAACATCACTGTGTCTGGCAAACTAGCTTATCGTTAACACTAGGAAGGTAACCCAGTGTTACTTCTCAACAACCTTTTGTACTATATTATTTTATGGAATTAATGGCTATGTAAATATCCCATTTAAGATCGCCCCTTTGGGGTATTTTCCCTCTCTTTGTAGCTGCCTCTGGATGCAACTATACCGAGGTGTTTTTCCATCAAATCAGCTCTGATGCAAAAACCAGATGTGTTTAGGTTTCTTTGTTCAGGAACTTTGGTTCTATCTAGTGAACTACTCTTGGTTCCTGCATCACACAGCATACACCGTCAACAGAGAGCACTACACAATTCACAGCAACTCGGAGATTTTGAGACACTCACTTTCTAGTCGAAAACAACTTTTCAAGTTCTGAACCAATTTATTAAAATGCTAAAAGTGATTTAAAATCAGGTGTGCAAAATAAACCTGTTTCATGCTGTTAGAAAAGGCCTATCAGAGTCCAGGCTAACATTGTATAAGGGAGAATGACTGACCTTCAATCAGTGGCACAGATGCCAATGTGGGGCTGTTAGTCAGAGCCAGCCAGCCAAGACAAGAGTTTTCACAGTCCAATCACCTTTGTAGCCCTTTGGGAAAGTTACTTTGTGAGTTTCTGTGTTTTCGCTGTATTTTAGCTGTGTTTGTGTGTGTTTCTGTAACTACATAGCCATAGCCGTACTGTTTGTTGTTCTTTTTAAAATTATCAGCAACCCCATGTGTTGTGTTTACTGTCATCGCAGAGGAATAAATCTTGTTCATGTACGAAATTGTTCTCGGCTGACGCTATCCTGCTTGCTAATGCTAACACAGCCAGCAGTTACATGTGATAGGCACACACTGGGTTGGCCTGCAGCTAACACATAATGCATGTTGGAAAAATCCAATGCATTAACATAATATTCCAGCATGATTATGAGTTCAATGGGGAAAAATATCATTTAGTGTAAAGTTCCTCTTTAAAACTGACACCGCTCATAAATTTTCTCTAACTATGAAATATAAGCACGCAGTGCTAAGCCTTTTTTTTCTCGTCTTGTGTGTACATTCACTCACATCTGTTGTTGGTAATTGGAGGGAGACGTTCTCTGGCCAACTGTTTATTTTCCTCTCTTCCTTTTTTTCTGTGAGCATGTGATGTGCAATTCCTGGGAGAGGCCAAACCGGTTAAGGATCACTGCTGGGGGACTGGCTTTGCTCAGGTTGCCAGAAAACAGCCGTTTCATCTCTTTGCACAGTGAAGCAGCACGGGTTAGCATGGAAAGCAGATCAAAAGCCGTGCAACAGCTAAGGTGACAATGACAGAGACTCGCCCATATCGACACTGACAGACAAACCCCTGGTAAGTTGAAGTGAGGGAGGTATGGAGAGTATCTTAAACACTTAGAGGCTAGACACATGTCAGATAATCAGTGACTCTCTGTAAGGTTTTGTAAATGGAGACAGATAGAGAAATTAAAAGAGGGAGTGTACAGCAAGCATGAGGGAGCACGGAGAGAGGGCCAAATTTAAGAAGGGATAAGGGAGCTCCCACCAGATGTGAGAGCATTAATTACTCCTAATCAAAGACTGTGCCAGCTTGGTGACAGTGGCAGGCATGCAGGAGACACTGAAGGTCATTAGTGGCACACACACACTCACACTCGTGGAGCCATGACTGCCAACACACACACACACACACACACACATTGTGTCTGAGTCCTGTCCCACAAGTCTGAGTGAGGGCTTTGTGAAGATATTGTTTCCCACCATGAAATTACCTCCAAATTTAGAGCAAACAGGTCTTGAAAAATTCATCATCCTCTCTTATGTCACAGCGCAGGAGCTTAAAATATTCCTCAATGATTCAGACTCCTATTGATCCAGCTTCCACAAGGCAAACACTAAAACAAATTAAATGATAATATGTGAACAAGTGAAATAAGGAGTGTATTAACCTGTGTGAGAGTTCTTGTCTCACTCTGTTAATGTCGATATGGGTCCGTGGAGCCACTGTTTTTCTGCAGCTCTAAGAGGATTACAGGTTGTTTGTTACGGCTGGTGTCTGGTTAATGGTGATAAGGCAGGAGAGAGTGTGTTGCAGGTGTACCAGACACTGCCAGGCAAGGTGGGATGCCTTCTAGGGCACAGCAGCCAGACACAAGCACGAGTGACACCTTGTGCCACAAGTTGTTTTCTGTCGATAATTTTGAAAAACAAATTAACTTTTTTTTTTAAGGAGCATGTCCTGAGCTTTTTATCTGGTTGTTTTTGGGGTTTTTTTAGACAAAGGAAACAAGTGTTCAAAAAACTGTGGCTGGTGAAATAGCCTTTAAAGTTACAGAAACATTTTTGTCCCTATACGTGTAACTTGTTACCAACACTTTGTCATTTCCACATACAGCAAACACATAGCAACATAAGTATTAATCTGGAGTTGTTTTCCATCCATCTGATCAATGTAAGAATCACTGTTTTTACCATACTTAGCTCTTTTTTGTCTCCATTAACTCCTGGCTCATCAGCAGCTAAATGTTCCAGCTAGCAAGCTACATGCTAACTTTGACAGTAATGTGGTGCTGTGCATTTAGCATACAAAACACTTTTTGTAGTCAGATTTTCACCAAAAACATCTACCTGCTGCATCTGGATAAGAGATAAAACCACTGAAGTGAATTAAAACATTAAAGTTTTGGCCCAAAATGGAAATTATGAGCTGAAAAATGCTAAACGCCCAGTAGATGTTGCAAGTCACTTCTTTTATATTGCAGAATTATTTTATCCACTGATAGGATAAAATGGGAATTTTGATTGAAGTCACATTGAAGTAAAGATTTTTATTAAATTCCCAATAAGGCTTGTTATGTACTGTAATGTATATTATAAATGTGATATTAGCTGCTGTAGGTAATCGTAGCATGCGCTATTGGTCCATAGTTTTCCATGGTAGAGGACTCCCCAGATATGAATCATCTGATATGTAGCGCAGTTGGAAATAAGGCAAGGACATGCATATTCTGTTTGATTGGTGTCTTACATTCACCAGCTCAGTTAAGCAGAGGCACGAATAGATGGAGAATGGTGGTGACTGTCATCATTACAGCCTCTCCTTTCGCCTGCTCCCCGGGGGCCACCGTATCATTGGGCTCACTCCAGTGCTAATAGCCCTGTCTAAGAGCTAGCAAGGCACCTTTCGGAGGTAATGCTCCCTGCTGCAATTTAGCTTGCCATTCAACTGTGGCATGTCCCAAGCGTTGCAGGAAATTACAGCAGAGTGCTGATGTGGGGAATTTTCCCCCAAAGAATTTATCTTTTTGCAGACAGTCAGAATTATGAATGATGCATGTAGAACAAGTCAATCAGTCTACCTTATGCTTTGAAAAAAAGATGTGTGCGATTGTGTGCGTGTGAGTGTGTGTGTGAGAGAGTTTACATGCATCACGCGTACTCCCACACAGTGTGGCCCCAAGTGTTTTCTGCTGAGCACACAACAAATGCCAACCAATCAAAATTCCGACAACGTCCTACTGCAACCTTTCCTCCATGTATGTCCCTGAATTCTGACATTGTGCTGTACATGTGTGTGAATTTTAAACCAGTTGAAAGACCTCATAAATGTTGCGGTCTATTTTCACCTCTCAATGACCCTGCAGACAGAGCAGGGAGAGCTGTAAAATCCCCTCAGCCACCTCAGTTAGGCTTGGCTGAGTAAAGAAGGAGAGCTTTCTGACTGCTCAGCCTGTGGATTACTCCTCAATATGGGATTACGCTTCACTGAATGAGTGCAGACACAATACCAGCAGCTCAGCTCTGAACCATACAACAGAGATTTGGCTATAGAGCTGCAATGGAATATCTGCTGATCTAGTATCAGTTTGCAAAGACCTGCACTGCTTACTGTCATTCACACTTGTCTATTTCGCTTTAATCGAGGTCTCTCAAGATACCTACTTAATGAGATGCCATGTTGCCAAGATTTATAATCCTGACTGACAGGTTCTTTCATAGTCTCACTCCCTGATGTAATTGTGTGTCCGTGTGTGCTTGAAATGTCTGTCACAATCTCAGTGAAAAGGAAACTGACCTCAATAGTGGAGAATCAGGATTCAAGAACCTCTGTATCTCTGCTCTCCTGAAGCGTTTTAACAAGAGTGAATCACACCTATTACCTTTCGTGATGTTTTTTTGGTTTCAACCAGTCTGCTCTCTGATTGCCTTGTTTCAAGGGGCAATAAAACTGAGAATTTAAGTTCAATGAAGCAGTCGATGAACCTTCAACATAGTTACTATGTCTAGGTTAATTTGTTAACTCAAAATCACAATTTCAAGCCATCGCGAGTGGTACTTAAGCCAACATTCAAGTGCCAAAAACTGCAGTTCTTCAAATGACCACTTGAGGCTGACTCCAATGGTGAGTCACAAGCCGTCAGAGCTCCATATTAAACTAATCAACAACACAGTGGGAAAAAAAACATGTTTATCACCTGGTGCAAAAAAGGTTTTGTCTCTAATTTAGCTAATTTAATTATTCATGACAACTGTGTGCGCAGCTGTTTTTTTTTTTAAAAACTGACCCATTTAGATAATATTAAGGTTTAAAGTTACATATAACACTCGATGCTACATTTATATAACTGTTAAATATATTGTAGCTGTCCTGCATGTGTGCTCTGTCCCGCGTCTGGAGATGAATCTTGGCGTCACGTTTGGATCATCACCCTGAATAAGAATTCCCAGTGCAACCAAATACATTAGGCATACTGGGATCTAACAGGGACTCTGTCCATCTGTAGGCTGCCGTGGCATCCACCACCCAGTGCTCTCAATTATAATGCTGTGTGTTCATGCTGTGTGCATTGCCAAAGTCATCCAGAGATGAACGACTTTGCCAGTATGAGACTGGTGTCTAACAGCCATGCATAAAACATATGTTTTTCTCAAGGGATGATGTGCGAAGCCCACATACTAACAAGTCTCTTCTACAAGATGGACAGTGTTTTTAGTATCTATTATTAATAGATTCTTAAAGTTGAGTTGAGATACTAAGATCATGATCTGTGATGCAAACTCTGACATTTGTTTTGAATTCCTAAAGGAAGCAGACATTAACCTCTTTCTGAGATCACTAATGTCACAAACAGTTTGATTTAGTTGGAACGAGGCTTGACAACATATACAGTGCTATATGCTATATGGTTTATATAGCTTAGAAACTATGTAAACTTTGCTTAATACAAACAGTTTTCTGTTGCCAGCCCTCAAACTCAATTAAATTCAAATTCTGTTGCAATCCCTGTGATGGTATTTTAAATCACCACTGAAAAAAAGCTAAAATGTCTGAATTTCTTCATGATAAACACTTAACATTTCATCAACAAAGTGCCAAAAGCTTGTAAAAGCCACAATGCAAAAAGAACTGCATTGCATTGAAACTATGCCGGTATGACCTACTATATACACTATACTGTGCAACATGACATGATTTAAGGTGGTATTTATATGAACAGTTTCCCTGATATATGCTGGGTTTATACTTGCAGGAAAAGCTGCTGTGTCTTTCGCGGTTAAGTGAGTTTTAAAAGCTTCGGGACTGAAACAGTTGACGGTCAGCTGGATCGTTACCTTCCTAAAGAGAAAGAAAACAAAATACTGATCATCAGTAAGCTTTTTCTTTTTTTTATTGCCAATTAGAAATCAAGTGCTCTGCTGTACATATTATGGTTTTGAGTTAAAAACTGTAACACACAAATAAAATGTTTCTGTTTTTCATAAATAATGATTGATTTTCCCACTCTAATGATGGTACATTAAGTGTCTCAATCCATCCCGCACAGAATACATGTTGTCCCTAAATTTGACTCTGACAAAAACTAGTATCCAACAGATTTACAAAACTGGTAACACGAGGATTTCTAAAATGTCATACAGTTGTTGATTAGTCTTGAAATCTAAACACATTATTTTCCTATTCTAATCATATTACTAGAGCTGCAATGATTAGTTGATGGATTGATTAGTCAAATGACAGGAAAATTGGCCCCTTTGTTGGTAAGTGCTTAATTGTTACATTAATTTTTTCAAGCAAATATTGCAAAACAGTTCCAGCTTTTTAAATGAGAAGGTTTGCTGCTTTGTTTTGGTCCTATTTTAGTGTGAATTGAACATCTGTGGGTTTACATCAAGAAGACATGAAGGTGTCACATTGTACTCTGGAGAATTTCACTTGTTTATTTTTTTTTTCTTTTATTTTGTCAAAGATTTCATGATTAATTGATTTTTTGAACATAACTGTCAGATTAAGTGGTAGGGCAACAATAAAAATAATTGTTCGATCCAGCGTTTGCCTATTGTACAAAAATGACAGGTTTGAAGCTGTTGTGAGGCTCCTTTGATGAGGCTTGGCTCACTGTCTTCCCTGCCCCGAGCCTTCATGCTAAGCTAGGCTAAACACGTCTCGGACCTCTCTATGTGCTGAATGACACGAAATTGATATTGATCCTCTGATCTAACTCTAGGTGAGACAACAAACAAGTGTATTTCACAAAATGTCAGAGTGCTCCTTTATAGTGAGATGCTGATTATGACTCTGGCAGACAGATGTAGTGACCTGATTTGCTGTGAGTGTGAGTTGACGTGTATCATCTGACTTAGTAAACATGGGCTTTATGATTTTTATACTGCTTCAGGTTCACTGTAGGAGTATGTTATTCCTCTGTACTGTATACAAATGTTTTGTTGCTGCAATATTTTTTCATACAGTGACTTATATTCTGCACTGCGAAGTTTGTAGATTCTCCATTGCAAATGTTATAGTTGACACTTTAAAAGAACAGAATGCAGCAATTCTTTCAGCAAAAATAGAAGGTCTGGTGTGGTTATATGTTCAATAATCATGTGTTGTGAAACCGTGGTTGCATATCTAGGTTTCATGTAACTGGTGCTGACCGGGAATTAACCCGGACAGTCAGTATGAGTGGGTCCAACATAATTTGAACCCTTGTTCACCATCTCACATCAAAACACGGTACTTGTGGTTGAAAGTGGTGAATCTCCAGAGACAAACATTACCATCAGTGAGCCTGCCTTTTTTCTTCCTCTGTCCTTTGATGTCTCTGTTTCTCAACCTTTCTGTCTTCATCTCACATCAAGATGTAGTTCTCGGCCCAGTTTATGACCCTCCCTCCCTGTGCTCCTTCATCCCTCAAACCACTTCAGCCGATTTCAAAACCATTTTGCATCCAGAGTTTATCACTCGTGAGATGCCCTTTAAGAAGAAAGGAGAAAAAAAGACCATCCATTAATTGTGCGTATAAAGAATAATGAAGAGGTGCAGAGTTATCCCTCGAAGTGGCGGAGGCCCTCCCTTTTTGTCGTACAGCAGATTCATCTTGAGAGCAAAAAGCAAGGAGCCTTTGTGGTGCAAATGATAAGACTTCTGAGACAGTTGGCTTTTTTTTTGACATTTAATGTGATTCTTAGCCCTGTATGACAAATAATCCAGGTCTATACACTGTGAGATGAGCACTGTAACAATGAAATCTCTCAAAAAGCAAACATAAAGCATTTATTTTGTGTGTTGGCAAGAAGCAGCCGTACAGTGCAAAGCCCTTTGCTTTTTAGCGTCTCTGCATTGCTAATAATTTGCAACATTTACTAGATTTTGGGTCTCTGCTTCCTCTACATGCTCTACATTAATTCCTCTAGGATCATCACATATGAATGAGTCTAATTTCTCATTATCACATAATTGATATGTAATTTAGATGAAGTCATGGGAAGCTAATTGCCTGTCATTCTGTTTGCGTAACACTCCTCCGTTTTGAATCAACTCGGGCAGAGGAAGCTAATGAAAATGTCGCATACTGAGATTAAATATCACCTGGCAAATGCACATCACAGGGCCGTGATATTAAACATTTCACACCAATCCTGCCCTTATCAGGCCTCTGCTCTTGAAGACCAAGAACAGACAGGCTTACACAGAACTTTGAGCTCTTTGACTTTGTGGCATTAGTTTATCAAAATCTTCCTAAGGCCATAAATTCTCCTCTTTAACTCTTATAATGCTGATGTAGTTTGCTCGCTGTTATTGCTATTTGATAAAGTTTAGTTCTTTTAGGTTCTGCGTCTTCTTCATTGATGCATTGTCTGCCATATACATCTATAGGTCTCACTAGAAAATAGTTAAGATACAAAGTGAATTTTCCTGTCGAAAACAAAGTCAAATTGAATTGCAGTGCAGTTGAATTGAGTACATAGGAGCAGCCTGTATGAGTAGAGAATTTTAAAATGATCATCTAAAGCACAGATTTCCTATTTGCTGCTGCCTGTCCGTTTAATTTCCGAGCACCGGATTTGAAAATGGCATTCATATCTCTGGAATTGAATCTCAGGTGTCTCAGAAAACTTCTTGTGACATCTGGTCCCCTCTATATTTTTCAGCAAAGATAGAGGCGGGCAGCATACCAATTCAATTTGTACACTATTGCTGCAAACAGAAGAGACAGATTGTTTTTTTTTTTTTGGCATTCTCTCCCTTTTGCAGTCATGGAAAATCTGCCTTTGAACCCCATGAAGCTATCTCACCTTTATTTTCTTTTAACATGTATGCTTAGCCCCAGCATCAGTAGCTAGAACCAAACCTTAACATGGACCGAGGCAGCAGAGTTTAACCTCATAATCCAGTTGTAGGTATTAATGAGTGGAGGATGAGTTCATCTGTCATTCCCCATTTTGTGCACGTCAGCCTCCATCTATAAAACAATCAGTCAGGTGGACTCACAGAGCAGTTGGTTCTGTCCACAGAGTGGCTGTGTTTTTTTTTCTTTTTTTTTTTTACAGCTGCTCATTATTCATGGCCTCAGATTAACACACATAATTTCCCACACTGACACACTAACCCATTTATTTTAGATTAATACCTAAAAAAATGCTACAGGTCAGCGTAATGTGTGGACTCATGCTGTGAATGAAGCACCGAGCAGAGTGAGGTTTTACTCACAAGACAGCTGTCTCCACCCAGTGGCCGCTTTGGAAATTGAACAAAAAGGGAATGCAAAGATGCATTGGAAAAGGGTTTGATTGTAAAGGTGCTGTGTTTCCATAGTGTTGCATAATACTGCTCATCTTACCTTGGAATAACATATCTTATTTTCTCTTCCTCCTACCTTCTCTTTCTCTTTTCTTTCTCTATTTCTTCCCCTTGATGTCCCTGTTAAGTCCTCTCCTTTAAACCCACTCGGGTGTGCCTAATGAACAGCATTCATCAAAGTCCCGTCCCTTTGATCAGAGCAAACCCACTATGCCATGCCTTGCACCCTATACTCCCCCAGTGCGTTCTAGATGTGGACACTCCCTGTGAGCAACCACACTCATAAGTCTTCATGTTCAAACAAAGCAAGTCAAAGCTCGCTACGCACAAGTCATTAGAAGACTGGGCTGTGCTTGTAATGATGCTTCTTCAGTGCAGAGCTTGTTACTGGGTGATGGACTGCATCTCCATGCTGCTTGGCTGCAGTCAGAAGTGAGGCAACATGCATCAAACAGTCACAGTGTATAACAATGGCGTTTTCTTACGAATTTTTGAGCCTCCTGTACAATAGTTTTCTACTGTGGTTGGACCCTTAATAGCACCTGCGGGGTCAAAGAGTCATCCACAACCTCTGCAAAATGCTGTGGAGCCATTATGCTTCATCCTGTTGTGCACTGAACAAGTGAGACTAGGAGTGAATGCAAAGAGGAGTGTGACAAATTGTCATGTGGTCGAGGGGATCGGGGACAGGTGCAGAGGGTGGAGAGGAGGATCCTTTCGGAAGGATAAATCTATCAACTAGTTTAGCAGTTGCCCTTCATTGCACACTAACCCCCACCCACCCCAGCCACCAGCACCATTATCTGACCCCACTCCAGTTTACAAGCGCCGCATCCACCATTAGCATTCATCAAGCTGTAAGGAGGAAGTGACGGGGGTCTGCAGCTGGAGATGGTGTCACGTATGGAAAGGAGAGGAATCACCGGTCCTGCTGAACCCTCTAATGAGGATGAACACACACTGCATCAACTGAAGCGCTGATGAGGCAGGTCCAATGAGTAGGAACCACCTAAAGTCTGTTTCGGTGGACCTGTTTTACTGTCTCGCGATGGACAACTTCAGCTGACAGTGTAAAGACATCATCAGTTGTAGTGTGACGGTCACATAAGAACAGCAGGTTTTACCAGTAAAATAGAAACGTTCCCCACAGCAAAACCACTAATTGTTTGTGTGGCATTGGCCAGTCTGGTATTTACTTCCTGTGCTCATATCAGCTGGCCTATCTGCTGAAGCAGTTGGGTTTTGCAGAGTTTTGTTCTGAAACCTTGAGTTTGACATTACAGCCAACCCCATCTTGTCTATTTGTAACCACATTTAAATGAGCGGGCGGAGCTGGGGAGGAAATGCATTGCTTTCAGTGTCTGTGTGATGTGTAGCAGACAGCTAGCAGCTGTTGCCACTCACAGAGGCCTCATTTATGCCTCATTTATGCAGAACTTTAAGCCTTCATATAATTAAAAAGAGGGAGTGAGTGAGTTGAAGTTTTCAACAGTGAGGAACTTTACGGTTATTTAGCAACAGCAAACAACCCAAATAAATCAGAACATGTTTGAAAACATGAATGGTTTCAAGAGACGCAAACTGTTTACTAAGCTGCTCAGTTGGTTTCCAGTATTTTGAAGCAAACTTTAAAGCTCACTTTTTTTTGTGAATTTAAAGTATAAATTCATAAAGTTCGCTTTTCCGTTTAACTGTGTTTCATTAAATCTAAATTGATAGTGAGAGGAAGCACTTTACTGTACTTTAGTACTAATAGTAATATTTCACAAAAGTTTGCTGACTATACAAACGGCGTATTTTGACATTTTCAGTCACAATAAACGCACCATAAAAGTTTGATACTAGCAGGAAAGTTGTGAGTAGAAAGGTTGTTTATAGAAGCAGATTACAAATGTGTTGAGTGTAAATGACATGTTTCATGTTCTAGCTGAGGACTGACATAAAACGTTCATGTTTAACACATCCTCTAAATGTACATGGATGTCTGTGAGTGTGTGCTCAAAGAACACGGACACTGAGGTCTGTTTAATGACTCCATGTTCTTGTAAACCGGCATCCAAAGGGTAAAAACATAAATTCCCCGTTTTTTATTAGATCCAGTATATCCAGTAGGAACCTCCGGCTAGTCCCACTAACAGCCCTGCCTTGTGCTGCGATAGGAAGAGCCGTAAAATCATAAATAGAAAGGTTCTAATGAAATATCAATTAGGCCATAAGAGAAGGCCAATGCTAGGTTTATGAGTCCGGAGCTCATTAAGAGGACTTCTGGCAACACTGTGAGATCATTTTGTAATTCTCTACCGATAATCCAATTAGTCCACAATGGATTTCTCCTGGTTGAGAAATCTTTGTTATTAGAGTAAAGTTTCACTGCACAGGGGATGTATAAATCTTAGAAGCTCCTTAAAGATCAATTATGATGTACTAATGGAGAATGTAATCATGATTATTACTTAATAATCGTATTTTTAGAGTAAAATGAGGCAGTCTAGTGTGTTATTCTGATGGACTGTCTGAAGCCGAGTTCAGCTGGTGCTCGTATTTGTCCGTGGTTATTCTGTCATGGGAGATGGTTTTGATACTGTGGACTCTAGAAAATAATCACCTCTGCAATTTTGTGATATTTCAGCACTTGGTGAAGCAGACAATAAGAAAACATCTATTTTTAATCAGCCATGTTTTTTTCCCCCCTCGCTCACTGACCTTCAGCCCGTGAAAATTCAACTCAATAATTCAGTACGCTCTGCATTTCCTACCCCCTTCACTACACACAACACACACACATACAGTATGGGCAGACATGCACACACACACACGGTGGGTTCACAGCAGTATGATATATGGATTGTGATTGCTGCTTGTGGGGAATGTGTTTTCCTACCGACAGCTGACTTGTATCTTCGTCTACATTTTGTTTTTCGATTACATTTATTTTCTCTTCCATGTTTTTCTCCTCCTTATCTCCTTCAGCTGGTGCTGCCTACCAGAGGCTATAAGCACATAAATCCCTTTTTCCCATTTCTCTCGTTTTCTAAGCTGGGATCAGAGACCTGATCTAATTGACTTGAATTTAGCAACGCATTTTGCATCCTTGTTTTCTCTTTACAGCAAGGACATTAATAGTATAAACCTCGACCACTGGAGCTCGTGTATCACTTTAAAATTCACTGATTCATCATATTTACTTGAATTTGATGCATCACACTCTTGAAAGATTTTCATCAATTATACATGCAGTAGGGCCGGCCTGTTTTTGCATTGCACAATCCTCGGCCATGTCTGTCTCCTGTTTAATTTCACACCTGACTGTCCCAGACCTGAACACAAGTGCTGCAGTCTACCTTTCTATTAATCCGTGGCAGGCAGCACTGTAATCACCACCGTTTCGTCTCAGACGTGGAGTGACATCTCACACTGTCAGTCCAATCTGATTCATCCATGATTTACTGTAACTGCACCCATTACTGCAACTGCTGAGACAACAAGGTGCCAGAGATTTTGTCTGAAAATAGGAGAGAATGTTGTGAGGCTTGTTTGTGAATCTTTTTTGTTCTTTTTCCCGTACTGATGTGCAATATTCTCTGTTTTTTTTTTTAATGATAAGGCAGTAATGTGCAGTATTTATGAGCACTGTCTGTAGATTTAAGCCTATTTGTTTAGAGAAGTACTTTGAGTTTTTTTTTTTCTTTTTTAAAATCTTTTTTACACACATCACAGTGACATCCTGGAACAATAGATCTTATTCAGCACCTCACTATTGTCTTCTACAACCTTGATTCAAAGTGTATGAATGAAGACTTCATCTCATTGTGGCACACACGTCTGTACGGAAGAACAAAGAGGGAAAAAGCTTGTTAGTGACAAACTTTATAGTGCTGTCACTGTTAGACAAAGTACACGGTGACATCTGTTAAATTAAAATGAAGGTCAGCACTTGTGAGTTTCCCTGAAGAACTTTTCATTGTCTCAAAGTTTGTTTCTCTAAAGGTAAAAAGCTGTTTACTGCTCCTGTGTGTCCCTGCTCTTGCATAAAGTGCCTCATTAGAGCAGGTTAGCATTAACATGCAGAGCTTTTTCTTTTTAGTTATTTTACATATTGAGAACTCAAGGTGAAATACTGATCCACTTTTCTGTAGAAAAGAAAACAACTTGCAAAATGTGTGTTGTGTCTGAGGTTATTACAGTTTAAAAGCTACCAAATAAATGTCGATCTTAGTGCTGAATATCTGTTTGTATTAGATTGAATCAAATTAAGAAAATACTTGTATTAGAAAAAGAATTAGATGGAGAAAAAAAAGTTTATTGCAATGTAATAGCAACCAAATCGGGATAAGGATCTCATAACCGAATAGCTGCATGCTGAAGTCGACTATCTGAATAATAATATTCAGGAGTTGCACAAGCCCATTCACACGCCCACCACCAGTCACCTGGAGCAAATTCCGGTGTTTGGAGCTGCGATCAGGAGGCCAACTTTGCTGGATAATTGATGTTGTGGGATGAGCTTCCTGTTTATGTGGAGCAGAGCTCTGTTTCGTGTCGTTAGGAGAAAGAAACCTTTGGCGGCGAGTTTCTCTTACAGTCTTTGCTTTTCGAAAATGCTACGTCAGCAGACGGTTCTGCACTTTAAACAACTGCACCATCAGATGTCGACTCCTTTTTCCAGCACCTCGCAGAGGGAAAGTCCTCTTAAATGGCATTGATTTGACATTTTTATTTCTACCCAATCATATTTTTACAATAATTCTTATGTCAAATAAGAGGAAGGGATCTTGAACCCTACGAGTTCATAAGACTTGAATACCTGCCTGCTATGGTGTTACAGGCCTTTTAAAGGTCTATGAATATAAATTGCAGCTTAGGAGAAATTTACAATGCAGGTCATGATTCTGAACCTTATAGGTTCCTGCCCATTTAAAGCATGCCGATACATTACCCTCCTACGTGCTGCACAGTATTTTAACAAAGTCCATTTCTACATTGGAAGGTAAAAATTAGAGGCTTCGTAATCAAACGGTGCTTTATTTTAATATTAATATTATGTCTCACTGTTGAACGTGTTAGCTATTTTCTAACACCTTTTTAATGTGACTTACTGAACCATTTAAGCTTGTCTTTATTGTACATTTCCATCTCGAGCCATGACATTTAGGCCTGCGAGGTTGAGGATATATCCAGGTCCCTTATGCAAACAGTACAACAGTGAAACAGCGACAGACATTTGGGGAACTGAAAAGAAAATGTGATTGTTCATGCTCCGTGGAGGTTGACTAGAAATGCATTCAGCACGCTGTGATTGTGTCACCTCTTGATGGTGTGCAAAGTGCCTGTCACCCCCATTTCCTTGATCTGTAGACTCGATCAATATCAACTTAGATTTGATCAATAATTCACTCTTGGCTTATGAGTTTGTCTCATTAGGGACACTGCTCACAGAAGTGCTAAAATTGAGTTTGATTTCTGTATGTTTCAGTAGTTGCACAGAGCACAAACCTCCCCTTTATTTCAGACCAGAATCTGTGTTGTTGATGTTTGTCGTTGTGACCATCTTTTTGTTGAGTGGAGGTCTTGAATATCTCCAAACAATCCAGAGGTATTTTTGCTTTTTTTCATGAATTCTAAAAGGCTCTGGATTTTAGCTCCCTGGCTTGTTTCTTGTAAAAAATCTCTTACCTGTAGAAAACAGCTAAAAACTTGACCCAAGAGATTGACAATTAGATTTTGCTACAGCTAGCCATATTTAATAATTAAGCTTATTATCTCATGTAGCTACTAGCAGAATAATACAGCGGAGGAGCGGCCTAACAGCTATTCCTGTTTTACTGGAGGCTAACAAGCCGAGCGTTATAAAGCAGTATTGAACCGTTTGATGTGGTTGAGCTACTTTTAAATCACATCTTCAAACATATAATGTAGTTGTTAAAACATGCGACATCAGAAGAAGAAAGAGCATGTCTGTTATTCATTTCATACTTTCATTTCCTGAAATCATTCTGTTCAATCGTCTGTTCCACTCTTCAGTACAAATCTGTATGCAATTTGCTTTACCCATGAAAACCAATTCCGTGATTAAAGTAGCTATATATATATATATTGCATTTCCAGATCCACAGCTCTTAAATGGGTGACCTCTGGTTTAACGCTTATTTAATTTGCTTTATGCTGGCTTGTGGCTGATAATTAGTATGCACTAACTTTGCTGTGAAGGTAGGAAAACGCTGTAGTAATGTTACATGGACTGGAACTTTTTATTCCTCTTCTGTGGCAACGAACACATCACACAGCCTTTCAGTACCTAATATGCTGCACACCGACTTTTCTAGACACTTAATGGCTGAGTAAAAAAGATAAAATAGCCTCTAATAGTGCACACTTTTTTGTGGCGGCAGCAATTGGTGGTCATGCTGTTCACTTCCCACAATATCACTGGGATACTTCACTACATCCACAGTTTTCCTAGTCACTCTAAAAACTTCAAGCCTTTTTTCTGGCTTTTTTTGCTGCTCTCTGCCTTTCAAGGGGAACACAGACGAGAACTGCTACGAGTCTGGTACGATGCGGTCTAAAAAAAGACCCAATGCACGTGTATAATGCAACATGGATTTTACACCACTTACAAAAGAACCCAGAAGGAATAACTGCTGGGCTCCGGTGATCTTCCTCCAGGAGGTTAGCCAGTCTGACAATGTGAAACCCTTCTTTCATCTAGCACATTATTTTCAGGCTCATTGCAGCACGCACATCTACAGTTAGCAAGCCGCTGAATGAAATGGCGGAGACAATGTTATCTGAAATTGGACTCAGGTTTGGTGCATGAGAGTTCCTCCTATCACCAGGTAGAGATGGGATTGACCCTGAGAGATAAATGGAGCTTCGTAATTATGTGTCTTTATCAGGTGCAGGCAGCAGTGCTAGAAGAAGTCATCTGGGCTGTGTCCTTGTCATCTCCCCATGAATGGCACTCAGGCCAGGAAGCATGATGCCAGCTTGGCCCTGTGGCACAGTGACAGGAAAGGAGACAGTTAGGGGTTATTCTTTTTATAGAGAATCAATTCACTGATGCATTTGAAAAGACAGGTTACACTGGCTCTCTGCAATTAAAAGACCATATCTTATTGCATGCTTGCCATGTTTTTTTCCACACAAACAAAGTGAAATGTACTTTGTTTTTTTTTCCCATGATGGAGGTTGCCTTTTAAAACATTTCTGGGAGTAGTAGTACTCTCTGTGCTACTGTGTCTGAGCTGCATCCAAGCACTCAGATGTAAACATAGACATCTCAATGTTGGACCTGTGCTTCTTAATGGAGCCCCTGTATGCCCACTCCAGGCACTGGCTCCTCGTGCAGAGACGCACACACACACACAGACATGGACACAGAGGAAGCAGCCATCATGTTTGATGCATGTGATGTGAGCTGACAGCAAAACACTTAGTGTTCGCAGGAATATTCAGGCCAGTTAGCCACTCTGGCTGTCAGCGGTGCCGAGGCACACAGGCAACAAGATGCTCCTTCTGCACTGTGTGAGAGCTGTCCTGGAACAAAAAAAAAAAAGAGCTGGGAGGCGCAGTTCACTCCCCGTGTTGGAGCAAATGACATCATCAAGATCCTTGTCTGGACAGACTCACACACACACACATGCACGCACAGTTTTACAAAGATCAAATCAATAATAGATAAGAACAGCATGATGATGCAGAGGAGAGGCTGCAGTTCAGATTAGTTTTGCAGTGTTCGAGCAGAATTTAGCTGAAAGGTCTGAATCACACTGTGCTGTGTATTGCATTGTGTTTGAATGAATCATACTTGCTTTTTGTTCACCTCTAATCTGTTGTGGTGGAGAGATTTTTTTTGTTGTTGTCTTCCTCCTTACAATTTGGCCTTTCTGTGTCTGAGTAAAGGTGACAGGCTATTTTTCCTGCAGCCAAAGCCATTCATATAATGAAGTATGAGTTGAGCTTCGAAAAAGAAAAAAAAAAGCACACTCACTATGTTAGGATGCTGTGTAAAGATGATAACGGTTTGAAGTGCGGAGAGAAAACAAAGGCCGATTTAGACCGCACTCATTTTCCATCAAATGCCTCAAACCACACGGGTTTTCTCTACTACAAAGTAGCACTTCTCAAATTACCAATAGATTTTGAAAAACATAACCATTCTCCTGGATAGATTAGCTGTGTAATAACCCCGCTTTATCCCTGAGTATCAGCTGAGTGTGAAGACACCATTGAGATCAACATAAGCGTGATTAGGCTATGAGCAGCTAGTCTTTTTCATAACTCGTCTGAGGGCCTCATTCCACTCCAGCTTGTCTTTGAGATAATGTCCTATTTAATTAGAAATTGGAGATATCACATTGTTTTTTAATGAGAGGAGCACTTTACCAGAGCGTACGAGGCATCAGAGAATCATACACAAGAAGGATAATGGCTGCACGCGAGGCCTTGAGGGATTCAGACGGGATGCATTTTCACTCAACTGCTCTTTATTCTCTATTCTCTATTTTCCGAATGCTCTCCTCCAATATACCTTAACATGGAGAGAGGGAGCACTTCAGGTGTAATTCTGTACAGTGGACGTGAAAAGTCCCAGATTCTCTTATTAGCAGATCTATTTTAATGTTTTTCCAGTATCCTCTTTTGTCTTAACCATAAACACACGTGCGCTCACACACAATAATACTAAAATCACCCTTCAATAATCTCTTTTGTTCTACGATTTCTGTCTGGGGCACATCAGCAGGGTGGGATGCAAATGTATGTGTTTGCTTGGGGAGAACATGGGAAGAGAGCATTGAGCCATGAAAGCTGGTGGTTCTGGTTTTTCAGCAGGTCTTTAATTCCTCTGCCGGCTCATTGGCACGCTCACAGGCATGACCTTTTACCATGTCACTGTCATGGAGTGAGGGGACACAAAAATGTAAGCCTCTCTTAAACCAGGAGCAACTAAAAGCCTAGAAAAAAATCCCCTTTCTACCACCAAAAATAGCCCCTAAAACAGACCTTTAAAGAGCTGAGGTTATATTGAGGTGTAAAGGTTGGTAAATGCACCTCTGACTGCGGATACATCTCAGTTAACAAGGCCAGTTAATGACTTGTCAGCTGGCAAAGGTTAATGCATGATGTATCAGTGGAGAAAAGGGTAATTTATAATAGATATGCTTTCTTAGGGGAAATGCATGCATGTTTAGATTTCATAATCAATTAGCAGCACCAGCCGGGTGGAAACTATTCCAAGAGCTTGCTGGTTTTAAGGATGAAGCCAACATTTTTTAAAAATGCTGAGGCTTATGTGTTACATACCCCGAGTTGTGTGCGCACAGTTCACAAGGACAAATCTCAAGACGGCTAAAAAGTTTTCTCTTATTTATTCTTGTTCCCACCACTCGTGACTCCTGTCATTTCTCTGCAACAACAGCGCGCTGCGTGGCTTTCTTTCCAGCCCCTCTGGAAAATGCATCTTTGATTGCAAATATATTTTTGAACAGTGATAAAGGAAAATAATGTCTGAGAGTCAGAGAGTGAGCCAAGTGGTGAGCTAAAAAACAGTCACACATGCAGTATTTTTACGGTGAATTGTCAAAAGATGCTATGATTTAAAAAAAAAAACAAATCCCATATTAATCCACATCACCCTCAGTGTGCTTCTGAATTATGACCTGGCAGTTTGCATGTGTCTTGTGTCAAAATGCAACATTAATGGAGTATTTCAGTATTCTGGGAAATACACTTAATCACTTATTTAGGATGTAGCTCACTCTCATGACTTCCTTGGTAGATGGTATATGATATAGCTTTCTAAAATCACTTTTAAAACTAACAAGTTAACATGTACATGCAACAACATTCATTTTTTAGGTTATGTACATGTTTATGTGAACAAGATAGAACACATTAATTATGTAGTTTAAGTTTTGGAACAACCAGACTAGCTGTTTCCCCCTAACTAGTCGTTAGGATGGGCTACAGTTAACTCACCAGTTGCTGTGTTGTATGAATCAGTACATGCTGTATAAAATACTGGTTCCTCCTGCTCAAGTCTCCAGATTTTCAGAAACAAAATAGAGAGAAAACAGCCTCAGGTCTTTCCTCACTGTGCCAAATGTGAAGTGGGTATTGAGAAGTGAAGCTGTGGAGAGGTAGAGCAGGAAAACACACTGTATTCCCACCACAGAGTGCCAAGCTCCTCACGTATGATTTGTTCGTGGAGGTGTGAGATATTGATGCCGTCGACATAATGATAAGAATTCTGTCAGCATGTCAGAATGCTTTCTGCTAATAGGAGCTGTGCTATCATCACCGTGGCGCCCCACAGGCTCTAAAATGTCAATGACAGCATTGTGACTTGAATAAGAAATGTCCCCGTGAGCAGCGTGGCTCGAGCCATCAAACTGTGATCACTTGTAGTCGCAGGCAGAGGACAGATAAAGCGGGGCTGCAGCCGCTGACAAGGTGCTGACAGACACCCTGCTTTGCTCCACGCCGCATTCCTGTGATTTGTCGCCTCGCTGACACCACTGTGTCACCACTTCATGGGGCAATAAAATATGATTGGCACATTTTCTGGACAGAGAAACAGAAAATAATAAAAAACTAGACAATTACTTGATACTTGAATATACAATACTGTAGATCTTCTTGTTCAGTGCAAATGAAAGTGCTGGATGACATCAGGCAGGGACTCTGTGACTCCGTCTCATTACTTGCTGTTTTCTCTGCTTGTGTGTCATCATCAAAAACAAATAATATGACACTATAGTGAGATATCTGATGTAGATTTAAGCTTTAAAATCATTTATGTTTCTCAGCTGGTGTGCTGAACTGTTAAACTTTTTTCCAGTTTCACTTTTTCATTGTAGTTTCACTTGTTTATGACTTAATTCTCAACTATTAAACTCTTTATTTACCTTACATTGATTTATTATTTGAAATTATGCATTTGTATTATATTTCTGTTTATAAAAGGATGATTTTTGAATTATTGTTTCTTTCTTCAAACCTCTTTTCAAAGTCTTTCAGAGAGGTCAAGTTTTGGACTCCTACAATGTCTCTCTCCAATTACATATTTAGCTAAGCATAATTCAGTTTGATATTAATTTGTCTTGTTTGTTGTTGAACAATCCTCTCCCGGCCAGATTCAAGCGTCTCACGCTGACATTACACATCAACAAACAGCCAGTACACAGTCAACAACTCTCAATAACTGTAACTTACTGCCAACAACTGAAGCTCCGAGCTTCCTTCAAACACAAAAAGACCATAGTAGGATTAAAAAAGAGTGAATCCAAAAGCATAGAGACAACAGTTGGAAGTACAGCAAAATACAACAAACACAGCGTGCATGTGGTTTTTGTGTTGGATCAGAAATAGCACACACACAAGGAATAAGGACAGATGTCTCGCTTTGCTCTAAATACAGACCACCGATAAAGGACAGAAAAACACAAACAAGGCAAGAGGGTTTGTTTTTTCTCACTGTGATTTTGATTTTAATTTTCTTCCCTGGTGGGCCCTTTCACTTCTCTGGGCTCTTGCATAAAAACTGTAAATGCTGATTTCCCCTTGCCATGCCAGATTTCAGGATGGGCAGGTTTGGACATCTGGAGCCTGTCCATTACCCTGAAGCTGTGTGTGTGTGTCAAACATGAAGCTACAGGGAGCAGTTGTTAGCTTAGCTTAGCATAACAACTGGAGGCACTCTCTAGTATGCAAAACTGAAAGTGCCAAAACATAAATTTGGTTTCACAGAGCTTATGTCCTCCCTTGGTATCAATAAACAAGACATAATATGTTGTGCTAAGCTAACAGTTTGCACAATGCTAGCTTTATATTTACCTCATAGACATGGGAATGTTTATCTTATCTATCTTATCATTCAAATCTCAGCAAGAAAGTAAATGTTTATGTTTCCCAAGATGCACAAAAATTCCTTCAGTATTTGGCTGTTTGGTTGTTTCTTTTGACTTGAGTGCTCACTTAAGTAGCCTGAGTTCTGGGCATTGTCTCCTCTGGCCCTGCCTCCCCTCACAAAAGTCCTTCTCCAGTGTCTGACACTGCCGGCTCTGTTAAGATTAGATTTGAATTTATGAAGATTGCCTCACCTGGTGCTCGGCTGTAATCTATGCTGCTGTAGTAATTCACGTTTAGGCTCTCATTTCCAATGCGGTCAAGAAGACTCGTATTTCACCATGACAATGTAATCACAGTTCCACATTAAAAAGTCATTATTGTTTAAAATCGGGGTCCTGACTGAGAAAACACTGACTACACCAGAGCTGTCTTTGCCATTCACGTGGATGTTTACCCAAGAACAGAGGGCAGCGTGATTTAAACACACGCTTACAACCGTATTGATCACATGGGGGTTTGAAAACACACACACGCATACTGCACACACACACACACAGACAGAGTAATATCATTGTCCGCTGCTTTCGCTTGTGTTTCTTGTGCTGATTAGCAGGTAATCTCGGTAACAAGCTTTGATCCCTGCAGATTAGCAGAAGGATAAGTACACAACATGTTTGTTCTGATAGCTTAGACATGCTATAATCCGTCTTTGCTCTATTGCCCAGTGGTCTTAATGTGAAGTTTTTCAAGTATTTCTCCCTGTTTAGCTGTGATTAAACCCAGCTTTGCTTAATGATAGAGTTCAGGCTGTTTGGTTTAATAAGTAATGGATCCGATAAGGTTTTTGTATCCTAAAAACTAAAACATGGTGCTTATCAAAAAAGGCTTTTAAAGGAATTCACACTAGTACTTGTGAGACACTTGTTTATTAATGTTCCTTGTTTTCCACTTTGTAACTTTCACCAGGTTTTTTTCTCTGTTACTCCTGAATATCATATCATAACATTTTGAGGTGTTGAGCTTTTTATCTTGCTTTCATTGCTTGACAGAGGAAAGAAGGAGTCATTTCTTTACGAGCCTGGATAAGTCCTGAGGCATAGCACTTTACAGATGACTGCTCAGCGCACAAGACTAGCTTTGATCCTGACCCCGCAGGTCCTAGTCCTTTCAGCAACAGTGAAATTAGAGAACAAAGAAATGGTAGGCTCATGTCTTTGGATCTTGATATCATCTGTAATGTATTAACAGCATTTATTGAGGCAGGTGACTTTTAGAGTTTTGTTTTTGCACATGTGAAAGGAAATGTTTTACTTACTGCTATAAGCAGATTCAATCAAATCAGCTGTTGTAGTTCCTATTTTTCCTTCCTTTTCATTGTACCTCATTTTGACCTTATCAGGATGCGTTCATTGGTGAACCATTATTGACCTCCCTCTTTGCCCAGACTTTAATCAGCATGATTTCACTGAGGATCAATAACTTCTTTTCATGTCTCACACTTTTCACAATATTTTTTTTTCCTCACAGATCAATACAATGCTTGAAGTGTTGTTCTGCTACCACCGCCCATCCCCACATTCATGCAACACTAACATCAGCTTTGTTCAGCTACTTGTTCTGTCAAATTCTCAGATAGAAGTGGTATCATCTTCTCTCTTTTCTCTAATGGCTCTTGTAAAGGTTTTTCTTCCACACTAAAACTATTAAACACAAGCTAAAGACATTAAGATTGCATAAGGAACATTAAAAGTGAAACTGCTCTTAATCCTCAGTCTTGTACGAGCATTTCTTTAATGAAAAACCTCCTGTATAAAGTCATCGCTCCCTTTGATCCATTTAATCGATTTGAACATAAAACCATGTCTTCTGTATTACAGATGTATTTTTGCTGCAACAGAGACTGTGGTTTCAATGAAATGCATATCCATCCCCAGATCAGTGGGGATTGCAGAGCCTTTGTTAGTGCTGAAGCTTTGTTTTCCTCTAGATTTATGATCGTTGTGGGGAGTTGGCAGCAGCTTGTGTGATTACAGCTTACACACTGATTTATACCTCACTTTTAATTATCTGAGGGGGTCTGCAGCTTGCTGATGCCAATACATCCCTTCTTTTGGGACCAGGAGGAGGAAAAGGAGCCCTCTCTGGTTTCCACCCCACCCATTCCCTCTCTTGTTATGGAACTGGACGTAGGCAGGGATCTGCTGCGCTCCTGGCGGCGTCCCAGTCCTCCCCAGAGCAGAGCAGACGGATGTTTGTGACATTCATACCCAGTGTGGGATGTGAAAGGAGGCTTTATGGAAATATGAAGCTGCTGTCCACTAGACATGTAACTCTAACTAACGCTCCCTCACGGCCTATAAATTATATGGTCATGAGAGCCCCACAAATCACCTCCCTAAGCGTATCTGCTCGAGTTACTCTCTACTTTTTCTTTTTTATGGAGTCCTCTACTGTGAAATTACAATGGGCAGGTCTCATTTCAGCAACAAGCTTCTGATTTTCTCAACTCATTTGGTATTCAGTTTCATACTCAGTGCCTAGGACTTGAAAAATCTATTAGTGCCCTTTCTGTGCTCCTAATTCTAAAAAATTAATTGGATAGGAGCGCAACAAGTGGTAGGTCAAGTCATTTCAAACATCATACCCATAATTCATTACTTAATGTAATTTTTAAAGCATTTTGTTTATTATATTTGAAGGACACCACGGCCTTTAAATCTTTGAGAACAAGATGTGCATTTAGGATGTTATTAGAGTAAGAAAATCCGTCTACTATAAACCACCTCCAGATTAAATCCACATGGAAAATAGAAAGTATGCAAAAAGCTATTGTTCTTCCAACTTGTTTCAGTGAGGCCCTCAAGCAAACTTCAGCCTCATTATCTCAGTGATGTAAGTTGAATAATTCATACAGGTTACATCTCGGGTTAAGATGGCTAATGTGCATGTTAATTTTGCTGTCTTGCTCAAGAAGCCAATCTCAGATCCAATCCCAGTTTCTCTTCAAAATAAGTCAAGTTTCACTATGGCACCCAAATTCATGACTACTGATTTATGAAATTACAAAATCAGTGTGGAAAAAGTGAACTTGCAGAGGTCAAGTTGAATTTCTGAAAAGAATATGAAACCTCTTCTGCACTCAAATCCTTATTTTGAAGTATTACTGAGTACAAAACACTTAATATCAAAAAGGTTTAAAAACAGACACACTTATAATGATGTATCTGCTTTATTAATGGTGATCATAATTGAACAGGCTGAATGCTGCTCACAGAGGGGCACGTCTTGCACTTCAGGAGGGCTCATTTCAAGCAGGACTGTTTTTGTCTTTCCTAATTATTTTTAATGTCTGTCATTAGGCTGTCCCTCGGGGGACAACTCCAGTTTGGACCTCATATCAGCAGCCAAGGCTGCCTCCCCATCAATCCTGCTATTGTCCCACAGACCTGCTGTGTTTCTTCCCCTCCAATCAGAAACACTAGAGCTGCAATAGTGAGGAGGCATTAATGAGCTGGAGTTGAAGAGATACAACAAACACTTTCAAGCAGATTATTATCTGCACATTATATGCTGGAACACCTCAATAAGCTAAATATGATTTGAACTGGCTCAAATGCTCATTTTTTAAAAGAGAAAAATGTTCTTAAATTAAAATGAAAATTTCAAACAGAAATTAAGTCAGGAATGTATAAAAGTTGTTCATTCCAATATAATGGAATTATCACAATCCGTCATGCAGATTTTAAGGAAAAGTTTTTTAGAGTTAGTAATAAATTAAGGGGTTTGTAAAGACAATAGTTTATGGATTTTCCATATCTTAAAGCCACTTTCCAACACTGACTGCTGCTGTCTGAGCTGTGGAAATATGCAGATGATAGCAGCGAGTCGTGGCTCCTGCATTGTTACACACATTATCCTCATTTCATCGTCTGGTCTCTGCATCCCATTTCTTTTCTTTCTTGTTGTCATTTCCCTTCTGTCTCCTTGCCTCAATCCACTTCAATCCTATGAAAATGTTATAGCTGAAAATCATTGATGAGCATATCACCTGATTAGATCAGTGCACAGTGCTCTGTTGTGTGAGGGGCAGCTCCTCCACATGATGGCTTGTAATGAGGTTAGTGGAGCCTGCAGGACCCCACACAGGAGATGTGGTGATCTGATTAGGGCCAAAGGACACTGTAACTTTTAGAGGCCTGTGACTGTGAAAACTCCCAAGATGATCTTTTGAAGCTTTTTCCTTGTGACACAACACAAGCTAAGCAGAAATCTTTGGCTCATTTTGACCCTCGGTTTGTAGGACACTTTCCCATCCTGGTGTCCCCATTTCTTCCTGTCCAAACCCACTGAGCGAGGACAGGTTTGTAGGTAGAGGTGCGTGGTGAAGGTGGTGGGCAAGGGGTGGGGGATTGGTGGTGTCACTATGATGGATTAGTCCGCTCATTGCTAGCTCCAGCGATTAGGTCAACGGCCCAGGAGACAGAAGCATGTCTTCTGCGAAATGCTGATGCTAGAGTTACTTACCGATTATAAGTCACTGCATCACTGCCAAGCGCAGCTGCACACACACACACTCATACACATGCACACACACCGAACTGCAGTGAACAAGACAACGCCCCCCTCAGAGAAAAGACAACAGACTTCAGAGAGTCAGGGCGATTTATTCAGTCAAATCTGCCCTCTCAGAGGAAGGTCTGAAGCTGACACTGCCTCCATGTTTAGAGCCTGGATCCTCTAAACACATGCTCGCCTTCTTTCTTTCTCTCTCTCTGAAAGTGAGAAAGTGCAACGTGGCAACAAAGGAACATACACACACATACACACACACACATTAAACCGCTCATCTCTCGCAATGCCATCCTCTTTCACAATAATGCCATTCCCCTCTTCCCAGCAGCCCACTTTCATTTGTTCAGTAGTGAATTCTCTGGCTGTTAAACTGAAGGATTGACTGTGGTGCTTGTCAAGCTTTTATCTTTTGCCCTGATTCATTTTCATTTCCACTATGAAAGGGAGGACAGAGCGGCATCCGGTGCCATTATTTTGTCTGAGACAAGCCGATCTCGCCTCGGAATCCAGAGACATATCATCTTGTGTGAGTCGTGCCATTGTTTCTCAAAGACAGTGCAACATTACTGTACTAAAAGAGATGATTGCAGTAGGATTTTATGGACTATTACAGTGAGAGCGATGGATCTAGTGACCACAAAGTAATGGCATCCACATACTCCACACCACTGGGTTTAACAATGCATAAATGTGATTACAGAGGAAAAACTGTTTATTTCTTTCTTATTATGGCACCAGAAACGACCCCATATTGTTTTCAACAATAATCTCACTTTCTATAAAAGGACCATTTCATAAGTCTGTTTCAATTTAAAGGTCAGTAATGTGCTGATGGCTGTTTCAGTTTTTGCTGTTTCCTGCATGTTCTTAATGAAAGAACCAGTATGATTTCAGGAGACATCCAATGACCTTATTAGACTCTTTATCGCCAGCAAAATTAGTTGCTTAAGAGCAGCACAAATTTACATTTCACTGCTCCTCTGGTACAAAAGAAGACTCTGAACCTTTTTAATAATAACGTGGCTTTTACTGTTTCTATAGCATAAACAGTTATGGGTCAAACAGTACATCAGATTTTTACTATCCTGGGCTTTCTATCAACATAATTTGGTGAGGAGTGTTTGGTTGTCTGTGTATCCAAAAGTCAAGCTCAACATCCTCATATTGATGTGTTCATAAAGGACAGAGATGAACTCCACTGGACAGAAAAACAAAAGGATGTGAATGAGGGGAACTCCTGCTGTAGTAAAAAGCCTAAGCCACGGGAAGCGCCACTGCCGCAGCATCATAAAGATAAGAAGACAGGTGTTTTCTCTGCTCTCCAGCCGCGTGCCACTGTGTTGGCTTTTGTCTGAACACACACACACTTCTTTGGATGGATGCCTTTTATGGCACACGTCACAGAGAAATACACCTCTATTTCTGCTGATTACTGTTGTCCGTTGGCCAGTTATCATGCTATTGTCACCGTTTCACTGGTGGAACTAATGGATCTGATAGGAGAGTGTTTGCCAAGCCCCATATATTCAAACACAATGCTGATCTGTTTATCTTTATGTGGATGCAGAGTTGCATGTGCACAGTTTTCTAAATAATTTATGATGAATTCTAAGGGCTGTTGCAATGGAAAAATCAAATTAGTTCTTCGTAATAACAAGCTGAAGTGCATCGTATGACATTAGCAGATTGCATTACTGTTGTTTTAATATTGTGCAAATTAACAAACGCCTGTAGTTGCATTTGGGGAAAACACACTGAGGATTTGATAAAGACTGCCACCATCCATTTTTAAAAGAAGACGTGTCTGCCCTCTTCAGGCCTGGAAAATAATTTGTAAATGTAAAACTGCCAGAGAATAGAACTAAAGATGATCAGATTCTGAATGTCAGAAAATCCAATTAACCCAACAGGTGTTGCAGATGCAACACTGGTTGTATCTCAGCAGGTGTGCTTTTTTTTTCTTTTTTTCTGTTGTCTTATTTTTTTCACTCTCAGAGGCCCTGAAGGAGAATGTCTAACTGAACTCACCGGGTAACTTATTTGCAATTAGATTTGTTTTATTTGCCCCATTTCTCCCCAACAGCATCCGTTGCTGCAGCTGGAGCCAATTACTCTCTCAGTAAAAAAAAAAAAAAAAGGAGGAAGTTCAAAACAGAGATCTGGTTTTGTGTGTTAGTGTGTGTGTGTGTGTGCACGTACACGTACAGAAATGCATCTACAATTTGTGACAATTCCCATCCAGAGGCTGGGATTCTCTGGGGGACTTCCAGGAAATTACACCTTGCTCTCATATCATTCCATCTTCCCGAGCCTGTTGAGCTGCCCACTCCCCCCCACCCCCCCGCTGCAACTGACACAGTTACTCTGCCACTGTATGGCACCAAAATGTTACAGCAGCCCAGTTTTTGAAAAGCCATTTCATTTTTCACTCCTGTCAGGGACTTGCAGTAATGGGCTGCTCTTACTCCACAAGGTTCCATCAGGAACACACATTCAGCCCAATACTCGCTGGCCTTTTGCGACCTCAGACAGCGGATGCAATTATGACAGTCCTAATGCCCTACTGAACTGCATTGCCAGACTGCTTTTAGCCAGGCAAAGCCGGGCGCTGTGCTGCATACGCACCATGGAGTTTTCCCTTTTCAATTCCCTCAGGATCGACACCACTTTAGGCCAAAAGGCAAAAATGGAAACTTGATGGTTGCCCGAAAAAAAAAAATCTCACACATAATTACCTCTGTGATTTCTTCCAAGCATGTCGAACAAACCTAAAAAAATATCTATCTCTTCTTTGAAAGGCTTTACACAAAATCACAGAAGAATTCATTCAGGATTATACACAGACCCTTCATCTTTATGGCCACATAAGGTCCGACAGTAAGCTGTGTGATTCTGCACAGAGATCTTTATGTACATTACAGGTGGATGGTTTCAGGAGGATGTTAGCTGAGAATCAGGAATCTTACAGTAGATTGCTCTTCACTGGAGGCAACAGTAGGTGCAGGTCATGCTGAGGTTTCTCTCCTGTTGGGCTCATTCTCCTCTGACAAGAAGTTAATCAGGCAAGAGGAGAGCAGGAAGTGACTTGAAAGATGAATGTTTGGCTTCAGTGACTCCCCCCCCGTGAGGCACTAACATTGCCAAAGAATAAATTAAGGAAAAGACCCTGAATATTGTGCACAAGGTCCTTCTATGCCAAGAAATTGTGGGTAAAAAGGTGGAGTACAGGCTCTGTGAATCAGTGTGGAAATGGCTTTCAAAGGCTACTAAAAGGGGAATTTCCATTACATTCTGAGGTACATTTAGCTCAATCAACCCAGGACAAACTCCTGTTGTGTTTAAACCTGAAGACTTGGGTCTGTGAAAGTCAGCATCAGTCTGTCATTTGTCAGTTTGTCAGTTTGTACACATTTTAAGTCTTGATAATTTCCCAGGTGATGAATCTTACTGATATAGTTGACCCCCTGATTTATAGTCACATCCCTCCTTCAGGTTAACAGTAATGTGATTTCTTAAAAGTGATCAAAAGATAACCACTCTGTTTGGAACTGACATTTATTTCCCTTTCAAAATGAATTGTAAAAACTTTGTTTGACCTTTGACTTTTTTTTCCTTCAACGTCACAAATACTATATCAATCAATAAATATTTTGGCTGTTAGCGTGATCAGCTCTCTTTTGTTTTTGTTTTTAAATTCAGCAGTCTGCTATTTTAATCAAGCAGCACATTTTTAGTAAGATTAGAAAACCAACAAAAATGTTCCTTTTACACTGCAGACAGTCAGTTCCATTACCTGCAGAGCTAATGATATCCCCGTTTGTGTACAGTGCTAATTAGCAAATTTAAGCATGCTAACACCCAAAACTAAGTTGGTGGACTTGGTACAAAATATTAGCATGGTAGCATCATGATTTGGCATGTTGAAACAAGCAGATGTTAGCATCTAGCTCAGAGCTAGTGCCACTGTTGGGCCTACACAGCAGCTTGCATGGCTGAAGATTGTTAATCTTGGTTATAATTTTAGTAGAGATTTCAAAATGTTTCAGAAGAACCCAGATACGTCCAGCTCAGTTTCTGAAGAAATGTTTTTAAAAGATTAAGAATACTTCTGTCTTTTTCCACCAAACTACTTTTAGGCATGTAGACCTGCAGATTTTTTATGCAAAATTTCACTCAGCATCATATTCAGTAATTCTAGTTTAACTTACACTAACATAAGGCATTAACAGTATGTAAGTGAAAATAAGAAAAACCCTTTTTAATTGAACCTGGAAGGAAAAAATTAAGGAAATAAAACTTAAACCTGCTTCGGATGTGGGGATTTTCCTGTAACTGATTATAAAGGTTGACCTACAGAAGTGACTTCAACAATACAGTGATAAATGTTATTTCACTTCAACTCTATTTCTGGCTTACAGTACGGCATTATGACTGGGAAGTAGCAGGAAAGGACAGAATGTCATGCATTGTTAGAAACACAATACATCATCTCATATAACAAAGACATTGTGGCGAATGTTTGTATGTGAGTTAATGTCTGTATTGTAAACTACTAAACAATGCCATACAAAGTCAGCTTGGACTGGTCTTTGTTGGTTTTGTCTATTTGTTTCATGGGTATAATCCTCCCCTCTGATATGGCAGTGAAGCATTGAAATTATAACAGAAAGCAGCATGTGGTTGGGATACATCCTCCAGTAATAAAACCAATATTGTAAGATAATTATCATGGATTTTACAATATGCCTACTGCATTTCTCCTGGAGGGGAAACTGTCAAGCGTTTGCAGATGAATTTTGCTTTTTATTAGCTCACAGTAAAACACAGCCTCACTATCTTACATGTAATACAATAGCCTAGCTTTATAGTCAAGGGAATGTGCAATAAAAAAATAAATGCATCAGTGGCTGCATACTAATGTTATGTGCAACATATTGCATATTATACACTGTGAAGCCCCTTTTGTTTGATGTTAGGTATTTTGTGAGATATAATGAATGTCCAGCTGAGCCCACAGTGTAGATACTGACCCACCGGGCCACAGCACTAAAAAATAAGCTAATTTGTATTTTGTTGTTTCCCTATGTATGCAATTTAAAGATAAACTTTTTATTTCTGCAATAGCAGCAGAAAGGTGTTGCAAAGACATAGTAAAATACATTGTTAAGTAGTCTGTCAGTTTTAGCTGTAGCTAATAAAATGTCAAATGAAGTACAATTTAAGATCCATATAAGTGTTTTTAATACTTTAAAAAGTCTCCTGACAGGTTAGCGAACTAAAACATGATGCAGAGGTCTTCCAACAGTATATTTCTGTTTCTGAACTTCTGCACACAAAGTTGTTCTTCAAAGTTTCATCTTCAAAATATTGATGGTATCTTGGTTTTTGATTGCTGTCAGAATCTAATAAAATATATATAAGTCTTAGATTATTGAAGACTCTGGCATGTTTGTTTTATTGTTATGTGACTGGAGAGTGACAGGAATGATGTGAGCGAGGGAGTGATCGACACGTCGAGGTTCCTGAGCTGCATTAAAACCGGATTACTGCCATGCATCATGGCCCATTGAACTACCTTTCCTCATGAAGCATGTCCCTAAAAAAATATATGTTAAATCAACTATAGGGCAGTCGTGGCTAGTTATTCTAACCTTTATAGCAGACACAAATCCTCCACAGGCTGTTTCTAGCCAGCCATGTGTTTTTCCTCACTTTTATTTACTGCATGAAAGGTAATTCTGCGGTTTTAGTACATTTTACCTCAGTATTGTAGAACAGAAAAGCAGCAGTACATCCTAACACTCACAGGAGCAGCAGGTTAGTCTCTCTGACTGCCTCTTTGCAGCCTGTCAGAATGAGCCATTGCTGGGCAGGTGGGATTGTCCCACCACGGAGATGTATGCATCAGGATGCTGTAAATCCTCCACTGCCTTCCATTTGTTTATGCCTCCTGTTTCCCGCCAAACAAACTACTAGATTTCCCATGAGAGCCCCCCTAGCGCCCACACAGCGTCCTCAGTGGACATGCTTTATGGGCGTCACAGCCAGATGAGAACAGTTAAAACACCATTTTTAAAAAGGTGTGTTTGTACGGAGGGGAGAGCGAGGCTTAGATTCAGCTCAGTTATTAGCACAAAACGAGAGGGTGTGCTATAAATCGGCATGCCGATCATGTCTGTCGTTCTTCTGAATAAAGCCTCTGATTCATTTCGCAGACAAGCAATTATGCTCAAATTCTATTTTAATCTATCTCTACATTCATGCATCAAAATCTACAACACAAGCTCAGGTGGAGGAGTGAGAGCTGTTGTGGTGTGTGGAGGAGAATTTCTTGAACTGACATCACAGTGCTGATCGAACATGCACAGTGTACGTGTGGTATGATCCTCTTTATACTTTTTACCATTTTAATTAGAAGATATAAAGGATGAATCGAATGCATTTTGCATTTCATGTGTCAGACTATTAATTGTCTCCCTTCCGTGGGGATCATCTTTTAGATTTATTTTTTTTTATTTTTGGTAATCTTTCTAACTTCAATAAAAAAAAAAAAAATCCAAATTATGTCAGTGCTGCCTCCCCAGATGGATTCTTTTAATTAGGTGCACTGAAATGTCACCAAAAGCTTTTCATTTGATTATTTTACACTGATTTGAAACGGTTAAACCGAGGCTTAATCCAGTCTAAACCTTGTGTGAGTGAATGAGTGTGTGTGTGTGTGTGAATGTGCACCTAATATTTGAGTTTTATGTCTGTGTGCCAGAATGTTTTATTAATGTTGGTGCCTCACAGAAGAGTTGACGTATTTCACGAGTGAAGGACGTGACCCTGGTTGTTTATTTCCCATGATGAAATTGTCCAGAGGTTGATGACTCCGTAAATAAACAGTTCATGAAGCAGTAGCTCTTTGCTCCCGATGACCAATATGAGTGTGTCATCCTCTCAGGACGGACATGGCCGTCCAGGTGTAGGACTCCTGCTGCTTTTCTATTGTAGCAATTCAACAAGACTTCACACCACCTGCGTCCAGTCACCAACCTACAGTGTCTGTCTCAGGGTGTCATTTCTCCTTGTAAAAATTCTGTTTTTTATGAGCTGCCACCCACAGCACTTTCACAGTGTAATTTGCATAATAACATCCTGTAACTGTCCAGCTGCCAAACTGAAACCAAAAAAAAAAAAAATCTGCATGTTTTAGTGGGGAAAAGTACTTTAAGCATGTTCTGATTTAGAGGAGACAATATGTAATGACAGTATATTATTCTAAATGAAGACTCTACAATTGTCAACCAATCAAAGCCTAAGGCAACAAAGAAAAATGTTTGTTTGACAAGAATTGTTTTTGGTGTCTTAAAATACATTTGAGTCATAATGTCTTTCAGCGTTTTTTTTATTCTGGTTTATATAATTTGAGTTATTTGGGTTTTTTTTCCTTTCAGTGTCTCTGTGTTTATTCTCAAAATGGAAATTGACTGTAGTCCACCATTGAAAGATGTCACTCAAAATAGTCAAATTCTTTAAAATTTAGGGTTAATACAAATGTTTATGAATTTATGTAAAATAACAACAACAACAATAGCTTTTACATTTTTTACTCTGTTAGTCTATTTGAAGAATCTCACACTTCATTTTGTTTCCATTAAAATCAAATCGATGCCCTTCTTCTTGCTCCATTGACAAAAGGTCCTGTTGCTTTGGCTTCTTTTGGTTCCTGGCAATTACATGATTCAATCCTGACTTGCTTTGAGACCTGCCAACGTTTTCTGTCACATCAAAAATCCAACAATCTCCTCACCATGGAGAGGAACACATCATCGGGGCCTCACAAACCCAATTATAGCAAATAAGCAGACCTGGTCATGCAGAATTTAATTTGATTTGTTGACAATTAATGGACGGTCTTGTGGCATGAGCTGAATGTTAACACCAGAACAGCTGTAACCTGGGCTACGACACAGAAACAGGAAGTCTGGCAGCTGCTGCATCAGCTTCCATTAGTGATTTTCTCCTTTTTTCCTCCTCAGTTGACCTCCTCACACCATTATCATTATCAGAAAATGTCTTCATTAGTGCATAAAATGAAGGGTTCAAGAGTACAATACTGCCAAATAGGATTATTTACTTCCTGACGTGTACATTTTGTAATATTAGCGGTATCTCATTGTTCTGTTCTGTAAGTCGCCATTAGATGTCATTTTCTACCCAAGCCAGCCACCTTACCATGCTTTGTCAGCACAATTTACTGCCTATAGATCCACTGTATGGACAATCTATAAAGCCCTCCCTCCTCACGCCCAAGCAGCTGTTTGAAACTGTGTTGCAGGGAGAGAAATTAAAGGGCCAAGCAAACAGGAATCTATAAACATATTATGTCCTGTTGTTAATGGAAATGTCATCAGCAGAAATCTCACAACTCTATTGAGCGATGGGCCAATTTCCCTGACTCTCTCCAAACCACTCGCATGTAAAATGGCTGAAATTCTCGGGATTAAGTATGTACAGTAGCACCAGTTTGCCACCAAAAAACAAAACGACCAAATTTTCCGACCAATTAAATTTAAAAGCCCCTTATAACAGCTTTGAATGGACAGTAATAAAAAGGAATTTGAGGGTAGATGTGAGAGCTTCTTCTGGAGAATGAATAATGACACATAAACATTTACTGTGTGCGGTCAGTCCCCGCTACTCACCGGCCCTCTCTGCCCTCCCATAATAACCCCTCCACTCCCCACCTCCACCTCTACCCCCTCCGCCACCTATTGAGTTATCATAAAGTGGGGTCTCTGAAGTCTGTATCGGTGGTTGATTGACCGTGACACTGACCGTAGCTCGTCCTGAGGCAGCAGCATCGCACGGTCACACTCATGACTGCGGGTCAGTGGATGCGGAGAGAGACGACGCTTAACCTTTGATTCAATCACCGGCGTTTCTTTAATGCTGCGAGATGTTTCTAATGATATGATGAGGTCCTGCGGGAGGAATGGATCAAATTAAGGTTTTTCCTCAGCATCACATTAAAAAGCAGGAGTTGCTATCAGAGTGCTGTTTTGTCTGATAGTTTTGGTTGACTTAACTCCGCTGCTCTGATCAACAGTAATATCCCGCAAATTACCATTTTATTGGCATGTAATTTAGTGAGTGTGAAATGGGTTCCAAGCAAAGAGCTTCACTTTATCAGATTAGGAACAGGAAGTATTCCCTGAATTATCTCAGGAAAGCTCTCACAAAAAATACAAGAGGGGTTGCAAATGCAAATACATATTATGACAAAAAGCAAAGAGGCGTTTTGAGCTAAATGCTAGCAGCAGCATGCTAACATGCTCACAATGACAATGCTTACATGCTTATGTTCAGCAGATATAACGTATAGAGAGTTAGTTGACTACAAGCATGATGAATGGACATGGTTTGTGCAAAAGCCAGGACAGGAGAGCTCTGCCTCAGGTTATTTAAACCCATTTAGGACTCCAACTTTAAAGTTTATGACTCAGAAATGACTCTGGATTTAAATACATAAACTTTTTGTGACTGCCATCCATTACACATACATCCATTGCCTGCACCTCCAAAGGTTATTAAAAGACATAGGCTCACTGGTTACCACCCTGCCATACCATCAGACTACAGCAGAGCTTCTGTCCTTTTGATGTGACCCCCCTCCATTTATTCTCCACCATATTTTTTTTTTCTTGTTCAGCATTTTACAAAAATCAGCAATTTCAATGTCATTTTAAAAAATAGAGAAAAAGTCAGAGGATCATCAAAGCCTTTAGAGTTCAGCCTCTGGGGATCATGAACATCTGTATGATATCTAATTACAATCCATCCAGTGGTTGTTGAGATATTTCAGTCTGGAACAAAGCAGCAGCCTGTTCAACAGACTAAGATTACCAGCCACACCACAAGCTTGGATAAAAAATTCAAAAAGTTTATTTTCAGAAAGCTATTACTTGTGTGTTAAAGGATTAAGCTTGAGCTGCTGCATACAGATAAAAACAGGACAACAATGTCACAACATGTTATTGCTAATATTAACAAGAATTTACTGTTGACATTTCCATTAAAAACATTCGCGGTGGTTTGTTTGCAGTTGCTTTGAGGCTTAATATCCGTTGCAATTGACTACCTGCAATATACATTTCTCATAAGTGGCAATTACCATCCAAAAATGTTTCACCATTTGTACATATTTTGGAAAACCATATAAGTGGGATATTGTGAACATGAGCAGCTTTCCAATAATGAAACTCATTTTAACATATTATCCCTCGGTGGCTCTGTTGTGATAACCTGATTCTTTACGGCTCATTTTAGACTCCTAGTGAAGGAAAATGAAAACAGTCAGTGTGGCTGCTTTTTGTTCCTCTTACCTCAGATTCAGCTTTAGACACTTGTCTGTGCTGGAGTGCCCTGCTGACTGAATCTGTTTGTCTTTGACCCAGAATGGAAAAAAGAAAAAAAAAAAATCACTAGGCTTTGTTGTTGTCATGAAAGCCTCCCAGATCTCATCGTTATTGTTCCACTCAGATGCCCTGAAGGGGAGAAAGCAGCCAAATGCGACGGCTTTGATGGAGTGGTCCACACCTGCACGATTACGCAGGAAGAGGGGGAACATGGAAGGATGGAAATGATGAAATGATGAGCAGCAACAAGGCCAGAGAGGCTGTGGGTGTCTTGTTAACAGTTGAGCATGATTGACAGGTGGCATGGACTCTGTACTGAATTCATTACAGACATTAACCCACTGACTGATAGCTTTCAGCTGATGATCTCTGGGAAAGGTACTTGCATCCTAAAAACTCATGTGTGTCACTTTTTTGTTGTTTTTTTATGAAAACCTTCTAAAATATTATTTTTTTTGCTTAGCATTTTAATATATCTCTTTCTTGTGGACAAACAGCAATCAAAAGATGAATGTGCTGCTCATTATGTGTGCAGTATGACTCTGCAGTGTAAAAGAACACTGTGTGTATGGGCCCTGACAGAGACTCAGTGACAGCGAGCATCATATCCCTGTTAAAATGAGTAAGCAGCCGAAAGTGTCACTGTTCATATCTTACACTCTGACATCATTTCCCATAAGCATTTAAAGGGGCTGAGACAAAAGCAGGAATAGATGAAGGAAGAAGAGAAAGGGAGCTATGAGGGAAAGAGTGTAAATAAATGTGACAGATCAGGGAGTTTCAGAGGACGAGCATCAAAGAGCCAACAGTCAGAACCGAGTAACTGTCACGAGTGACTTACAAGTATGTCATTGTCACAGACATACAGTAACAGTGAGACGTAACTTATCTCTTCTGACACATGCTTTTGTTTTTCAGTCATCCTCCATATCTTTCACAAACACTGAATCCCCCTTTTTTGACAGGACCATCAGAATAAGTAATTGCTCGTCTCTGGTGATTACTGTTTTGTTTGTTTGTTTGTTTTTTACCTATTTTACTTACATTAACTGAACCATATTAATGTAGGTCATTGTGGTGTGACAGACGTTTTTGTCATGCATGAGTTTAAGGGGCAGTACTTCTGACTTAATGCGGCGGTGTAAAGTAACTGCATATGTTCACTTAATTTTGAGGTAGTGAAGTGAGAATTTCCATTTCTTCTTTTTTATACTTTTACTCCACTAGAGGGATACGAGAGGCAAATATTGTACTTTTTACTTTACTGCACTCAGTCTGTGAATTATTTAGTCCCAGTCCTAATTACCAACCAAACTAAATACTAACACAAACCCTAAAGAAAGCGTGATATCTATATTCATGTCTCTACTAAAGATCAGAGGTTAGGTCAAAAAAAATCTATCTGAAGCATCACATATGGTATTGGATTATCATAGAATGATCAATTTGACTATGAGTGAGACATTGTATAATATATTGACTACAATCAAGTTTAACAGCGACACATAAAGGATATATAATGTAAAAATATAAGGAGTAAAGACCCAAAACAGGCACTGTGAGTTCTGTAGCTGATTAGAACTGCTCAGATGTAGCAAAGCCATGTATGCTGGGATTTTCATGAGCTCATAATGTATTATTTCGAGAGATAAAGTTTTAAATTTTTCCCCCCCAAAAAATAAAAAAGCTGATTAAATCTAACAAAATTGGAATTTTCACATTTAATATTTCAAGTCTCAGACCCTTTGAAGCTCATGAATTAAACACTCTAAAAGGGAACATTTTGCATGAGCACTTTAAGTTTTGATGCCACAATTTTACTTGTCATACTTTTGTACTTCTAATCAAGTAGTGCATGCACTATGACTCTCACTTGTCACAGAGTATTTATTCTTGTATTGCTGCTTTTCCTAAAGTAAATGATCTGAACACTTCCTCTACCACTGCTTCTACCAGAATTCATCAGCAGAGTCTAAGCACAGCAATATTCACATGTGAATGTATTTTTCTCTTTAATTAAGTCTTCTTTATTTTATTTGCGCTACTTTACTAGAAAATTTTATCGTTATGGCCAGTGTTGCAAAAAAATCCCATTACAATGGTGAGTGACATTTAAATTTGTATGTAGATGAGACTTTTCTTAAACTACTGAGTCACATCACTTCACCCTGTGTCCTCAGTATCCCAGACTGTTTGCCATATATGAAGCGTCCACTAGGGGGTGGAATAGTGGAGCAAAAGATAATGAGCCCAGCAGAGGTGCAGCATGAGGCATCCCCTTTAATCAACAGTTCTTAATGAATTGATTTTAGCATACTGTGATAAATCGTTATAAACACAGTTAAGTGGTTGTCGGCATTAAGGACTTTAAATAAAGCTCTTGCTCCACAGGCTTGTGCTGAGTGTGAAGTGTATACTGCGTGTGACCTGGTCCCAATGAAATGGTAATGAGGAGTTTGGTAATAATCCCCTCACAACTGTAATTGTAAAGGACCTTCTCTGATTATTACTTGAATTTTCTGCCCAAAACTGAAGGACAGTAGTCACGTTGGAAGCACTGAGGGATAAGAAATGACCAAAAAATAAATCATAAAGCGTGTGAGATGATGTATAGATGTGTCATAATCTTGGCCAGGGGATTTGCGTTACTGTGCTTACCTGGACAGTGTTTGTCGGTAAAAGTCACTGGGTCAGATAATTGAGTAAAAAGAGACAGATGGTGGCAGCATTTACTGCTGATTACATGGAGGTCATAAACTGCCTCTCAGTAGCTGGGGGTGGCAGGTCCAGGGCCATTAAACTGCCAGAGCCTGAATCTTAGAGGAATGCAGCCACACAGGCAGGAGACTGGAGGGGTTTAAACAGTGAACCTAAACTATAAACTCCTACATCCAGAGTGCAGGCACACAATACTATATATCTAAGCAAGAATGCAAGGCTTCATGTCTGTAGCAGTGCAAACAGTGTTTCTGCTACTTTTATATCTGTAGACTCTGCACGTTCTCCATGACACCTTAGTTCAAACAAGAGTACTTAATCTTTTCTTCACATCATTGGAGTTGGCATACTGCAGCGAGGGACGTAGCTGCTGTCACTCACACGGAGTAAAATATTCCATACCAGAGGCCTCTGGGCTACAGCAAAATTGCATAGAATGGCTGTATGTGCACAATGCAGGAAATATAAATAGTATATGCTGATGTAGAGCCATGCGCAGTGTCGTGAAATGACACGAGGACACAAGAGAAGCAATGTTCCCGTGCAAACCTGCTGGACAATGCAAAATGCGTTATTCTAACAAATGGTTTATGAAATTGTAAGATTTATGACCTTATGGTTAAGATCCAGAAAGTCTGACTCTGCAAAACTGAAGCTGTGGAGATTTTCAGAATAAAACTATAGGCATTATTTGATTTTAACCCACTGGTAAAATTTTGTAACTACTTCCTGTGGAGTTATGTACTTTTTTATTAGTTGTCTAGTGTGATATTTACACCAGCTGGAGACGTACTTATTTGAGAACAATGTAAATATAGATTCCACAAAGCATTAGCAGTAATTGAATATTTTAAGGCTTACTGCTTCACAATAACCTGCTGATGTTCAATTATATCTGCAGATAAGTCATCGTTTCATTCCACTCTGCATGCTGTTCCAGGATCTGCTCACCATTCATTTACATTAGTCTGGTGTATCGGCTTCCCTGGGAAAGGCTGCTGTGGAGAGTGTTTACTGATCATCCTGATGTATTTGTCCACCAACTCCGCAAGACAGACAATCAATATTCCAATTACCGGTAGATTTCCATTCTTGCACTTTAGAATAGTGAACATCAGTCAATATCTTTGTCAAAAAAAACTCCAGTACATCTAGAAAATAGTGTTTAGAGCAGGATGTGAGCTAGAGGCCTATAGCTTCACGTTGCTGGTGAGACAAATACAATCTTCCAAAAAAACAATTGCATATAAAATGATGGAAAAACAGAGAGCTTTGTCAAAATTTAAATCTTTACCACTGTTAAACAATTCTCCTATTTGAACCCAGTGTAAACATCCAGCGTGTAAGATCAGCCTTTCTTGATGTTGCAGAAATGGGTTAAAGTAATAATAGGTATGTTTTCATCAGTGTACAGTTACTTAAATTTGCTGGTTGTGATTTCATTATCTTGGAATGAGCCTTTTTACATTTACAGAGAGAGTTTGGGCTCCCCTCCACAGAGTCCTCCATGTTGCATTGCCATGTTTCTACAGAAGCCCACAAAGGAAAAATTGCCATCAGTTCATGTCTGTCAGTGTCCCATTCTTGTGAACACAATTTCTTGAGAACGCCCTGAGGTTATTTCTTTTAATTAAGAACACATGTCCTCTTAGACTCAAGGACGAGCTGATTAGAACTTCTTGGTCAAAGGTCGAGATCACTGTGGCCTCATAAAATACATTTTTTGACCTGTGATGAAGCTCTGCATCAGTCTCCTGTGCTCCTCTGTAAACTAGTTTCAAAGTGAAGACAAAATGTTTCACACTGGAAATAACCCTAACCTTAACCCCTGACCCTGTGTGATAACTTCCATTTTGCCAACAACAACCTTCTTATTACCTTTTTTTGAAATTCCTTCAGAGAGTCTACTTTATACTTTATACTTCATTCGTCTGTATTGTCATGGATGTAAACTGAAAGTTAACTGTTTGGTGGAGACAAGAAACCAGGATGCACTGACTCTAGTTTTGTTTAGGGTTTTACATTTTACTTACCTGATAAATACTTATTTTTAGAAAGTGTAACGGGATCTTATAACGGCCAGTGTGAGTTTCCATTCGTTGAAACACATATCTTTGCAATGTCAGAAAATTTAGACACATTTGACTTTGGCCTGTGTACATAAGCATGTTTGTCTTTCTCTCAAGTTACCCAACAACAAAACTTTGGAGATACATTTCTCTATATCATCATTATCATCATCTTATTAAATGCCACATTATGCCTCATTGTGTGGCAAAAACAACTTTTTCAGCCTGAAAGGGTTACAGCCCTGCCTGGGTGTTTTTCCTGTTGCATGGTTTTTGTCAAGTGCTGTTAACATGAAGAAGACGACCACCCAGTGCTGCCTCCTCACAGCTGATGTGTGTCTGTTCAGCTTGACTGGCCTTTAATGAGGAGATGGAGCCACTCTTTTTTTACAATTAGGACTGAACACTGAGAGTCAGTCAGTGGCCCCCCAGCTCAATCACTCCAGATGCTTTGCTTACTTTCTTTCTGCATTCTTGCTCTATTCTGACACTGTTGACACCACAGTAAAATGAGCAGAACCTGTCGCTGCTCCCCTGTTGTCTGTTCAGAGGGAATAAAGCAGCCCTGCATCAGCATAATCAAGTCCCACGGCTGCTCTGGATGCTCTCAGTCCAAACTAAGCGCCGTTCAAGGTTCCCTGAGTCTGACCTGCCAGCGCAAGTTTAATGCTTTCGTATCCCCCCGTCCACTGGCATTCACAGCCATTAAAATCCCATCCTGCTTAGCTAGGTGCATCGGACACTAATGGAGACTGACTCTGCCCATTTGCTTTGTGTTAGCCCATTCATTTCCTCCAGCCAGCATGCTTGTGTCCAAATGGAGCGTAGGTGGGGAGGAGTGCTGCTCTCAAAGTCAAGACCCATTCATGGTCCTGTGGATTATTCGAGGATCAAGTGCTGCGTCCGTATTTCTTCTTATCATCTCCCTCTCTCTCTCTCTCTCTCTCTGTTTTTTTTAATCTCTCTCTCTCTCCAGGCACAGTTTGGCCTCATATTAATGTTGATGAGCAGAGTGTGAAGGGAAGTGAGCAAACATCCAGAGGAGGCGCTCCTCGTGGATAAATATTTGTTGTCCTTGTTTGGATAGTGAGGATTGCTTTCCCTCTCTCTCGTTCTCTCTCTCGTACTGTACAGCGGCTGTTCCTAATGACCCTGTGGTTGCATCAGCTGTCTGCTATAAAGAATGTACAAAAGCTCGGTTTCTTGAGGCTAATGCCAAACATGTTCACACAGCATTTATTCTAGTTTGCTTGTTGATGCATTATTCTTGCCCACTCCTCATTTATAAATCATAAGTAGGGCAATAAAACCCAGGCTGTAGATATACAAAATGCACTGCTCTGTGAGTGTGCAACACATGGTCAATTAGGTCAAATTTGGAGACTTCTTACATACTATGTTTCAGTATACATCATACAACATATATACATCACATTTGGTTTCCATCATCAACACTTACAGCGTTGCAATCTTCCTTTTCAAGGATTGGAGAGAGACCCAAAGTGCTGAACACACGCTGGCGGGGCTACTGTACATGAGCAGAGCAGGGATTGGTCAACAGCTCTGCCACTCAAACAGCTAATACTCTCCCACTTCCTCTGTCCTCCTTTCCTGGTGCAGCCTGGGAGGGGAGGGGAATGGTTCTTTTCTGTGTGAGTCGCCGGAGCTCCCTCAGCCTGCTCTTTACCACCTGTCCTTGACTTACTGTTCTCAGACGAGACTGAGTGGAAGCTGTGCCGCTCTCTCCTCTCCTCTGCCACCTCTTTTGTCTGTGTTCATGTGAGCAGCTGCATTTTTTTTTTTTTTTTGTTCTTTTAGGTCTCTCACTCTGTGTGGCTGTTTCTTTCTACCTGTGGTGCTTCAGTGAAGTGGCGAGGAGAGGAACGTCCGTCCTCGGCCGGTGGAGCTCTGATGGGAGGCGGTGCTGGCTCTGGCTGGGACTGGGGATGCTGAACGGGGGGAGGGAGGGCCTGTTTGAGCTGGGACAGCAGCTCCAGCAGCAGGGGGAGTACCAGGCCGCCCTCCACTGCTTCCTCAGCTGCCTGCTGGGACTGACCCATGTGCAGAGCTTCACCTCTCTGCCCAACTGCCTACACCAGGTGAGCCTGATGCCTAACGACTGGGCACACACACACACACACACACATGCCCACTCATTCATAACATTGCTGTGTCTCTCTTCCTTTCTGTCACTCACACACACACAAACCAACATGCATGTGCATATTCATCACGTGCACCAACAGAATTTGCTGTATCATGTTTTGCATTTTCATTTGCATTAAATCTCCTTCAGAGCACCACAAATGATAACACATCACAGCACACAGGATGCATTCAACCTTGATATCACTTTCACCAATGTCACATCTAACAGTCCATCATGTGTCCCTGCGTTCCCACTGTAACATCAGTTCAGTCTCAGCAGGACTTACCGTGTGCATGCTGCCTAATGATGAATGGGATGCAGCTCTAATGTACAGAAACAGTGCTATGAGTCAGCTAACATGCCTAAAACACTCAAATATCTACTTCATGTGTGTCTCATTGTGTGTGGGCTTTGTTTTGGCTCTGGAAGACCCTCCCACAAGGGCAGGACTACAATTTTAATCTTGTTTAGTAGTGCTTGAGAGAATGTCCCTGATGTCAAAACAAAACCTTTCCTCCAGAAGTTTGGAACGTGTGGCACGATGTTGACCAGAATAACAGTGCTGCTAGGAGAGCAGAAGGACTTGTTTTGACAGCCCCTGACATCATGCATACACACAGCTGGGGATAAAGTTGGAAATGAATTATTTGATATTTAACCATGTCCCTGGGTTGTATTTTTTGTCTGTTACAGATCGCAGAACTCTTCATCACTGAAAAGAATTGTATCCTTTACTAAGTTGGAGCGGATTGTTAAACTCACTCTAACGCCTGACATTTTTATGTTCACCATCCCTTCAGGGCAGTAAGTGTTAGCAAGCAGGCTAACAATAAAACTAGCATTCTGCTTTTGTGTAAACAATTGTCAACGGAAGAAGCCTTGGCAAATTCCAGCACAATGGAGAATGCAGACCTTTTTACAGAAAGCAGTGTAAACTGAAGGGGATGAGTTTATGTCTTTGGGCGAGCTCATAATAACACATTTGTCCCAGAATGCCATAAGTATTGTGTGTAGCTCAGGCTGTGCGTCTCTTAAGAGGATTTGTTGGCTCTTATCTCTGCACAACAGAGTGGAAGAGCACTAATTAACCTGTATCTGCACTGACGAGTCTGTGGATCGCCACTTCACTGCTTCTATAAACTATAGCCGTATAGGACGGAGAGATAATAGAGAGGTGTTACGTTTCAGGATATTATTACCTCAAAGGTTCCTCTCCCTGTTACTAAGACACTCCAACACTTAACTCGCCAGCTCAGGTTATCTGTACCTCAGCAAAGATGCTACCCTTCACTGTCTGTTTCCCAAAATAGGTCGATTTGCTGAGCCTCACCTCATCAATAGCCAGCCCCTAACAGCAGGAAAAGGTATCTGCTTAAGAGGGTCGTCTAGGGTTAAATCTTTTGACATACAGTACATTATTACACAACATCATCAATATTAATGGTGTTTTGTCATGTCAAACCGTGGCTTTATATGTATGTTAGGTACCATGCTACATTGTTTTTCGTTTAGTGTGAACTTACAGCCATGACAATGTAACAGCATCACAAACAGTGCGGTCAGGTCAGCCGCAGAGTGGAGCGATTCAATAATGTCATGGTGTGCAGGGATTAAAAGTATGCGGCTGTTTTCCATCAAATGTTTCCAAGAGTTGCTTCCAAGTTTTTTTTTCTCAGAAGTTCTCATGAGCATCACAGGAGCTGAAGCACTGATAATGTGGTCTGGGCCATGCACCCCCTCTGAAGGGAGGTGAAGGGTCAGTGTGCACAAACTGTGAGCTGATATGGGAATATTGACAGCGTCTCTTCACATGTTGTTTGAGTCCACAAGTAGGAAAACAAAGCTGACTTTACATATTCAAAGTGTCTTGATGTCATGCTGGAGCACTGTATTGGGTGCAGTTGATAGCGATATCCTGTGACCACTTAAGGTTTGATGTATTGTTATCGGAGCTGTCAGTGACCTTCATCCAGAGCCAAAAGCTCTTTTGGCTGCTGAGTGTTTCCTGGTATATGATTCTTGGAAGGTATGCTGACCATGACAATATGCTTTAAGATCAAATACAGGAGGTTATCCAAAATAAGGAGAAAAAAATCTTGGGATATCCTATATTTACTTTTTAAAACTAGATATGTAGCACAGAAAGAAAAGGTACAGAGAGCTTATGAGAAGCTAATCAATATATGAGTATGAAATTTAGTCATATTTGAGCCCATGATTTATGGTTGTGGAGGAAATCCCAGACTCCTGCTGGCTCGAGCTGCTCGAGCTGATCGTGTGCCACATGAGTTTATTTCAGTGCTATGAGCAGCGTTATGTGGCACGTGTGGCCAGTTGTGCCTTTAAAGGTGCCGGTGTTAATGCAAGTTCTTGTCGAGTTTTGGAGTACAGTCCGATTACCAGCTGAGGAAAGTGTGTGTGTGTGTGTGTTTGTGTGTGAAAGTAAAGTAGAGCACACGTGCCCTGGAGGATTGTGCGAGGTTCCTGTTGTGGAGTTGTTGTGGTCCAGCCAAGCTAAAAATAGTAGACAGAAGTAGTGCTCTGACCTTAGATGATGGCTGTTCCACTGATCCTGCCTCCCAGACGGCCCACCACACACTCGCCTCATTCAGGTGACTCCATGGAGCAGGGACAGGTATGCTGCATTTATGAACATCCTGTAACATAGCTAAGGTTTGCTCAGTGCATCAAAACACACTTGTGGCATCGTGTGCAATAGTAAGTGACATGCTGGGTTTATTTGACGGGCTGCTATGTCATCTTTTACTGTACTGTACATTAAATTATTCAGATGTAGAAGCACAAATAGCTTTTTCAGTATCCGCACTTCACACTCCATCTTTTCTGGTTTCTTACGGTGCTCATCAGATGAAAAAATGTGTTTTTGACCCCCCTTGTTTGATGGCTGTCCTTCCATTTATTGAGATCCACGTGTACAGTAGGATTGTTACAGTCTGTGTTGTGCTTTTTCTTTATTCTACTGGTGACAAAATGAAGGAGACCAGCTGCTGTGGTTTCACTTGAAGGCTTAAATGTTCTCTAATGTGAAAACCAATTGTCCATCTTTCTGACCTCAATATGAAAGCGGTGGATATTTAGTTTAATGTTGGATGTATTAAAGTATAATTGGCAAGTAGTGTCACCACAGTGATGAAGAGTGAATATCAAGAATGGAATTTATAGCATTTTACACTTGAGAGATCTGGTGTTAAGTAGGACGTTTAAACAGGCAGGGCCGTGTTTATTTTTAGCATTCCTCGTCCCATTGGTCTTTAAATTCACCCGACAAGTATCAGCGGTGTCATTTTACAGTGGGACGGACTCTCAGTACGCCGAATACTTTTGACAAAGGCTCTATTTTTAGGATGCTTTTTATACGGAGTCTTTTCATGGAAACATAACTGTCATTCAGGTTAATCAAAGAGATGCAAAACACTAAAACAAAAGGATGAAACCAGACGTTAAAATAGGAAAATGATATGAGATGATTAAGCATTCGAAGCTTGTTTTGCATCACAGTTGCTCCATTTGAAAAAAAACAGTGCAGAAAACCACATGCAATGCATAACAGCACGAAAACAATAACACGGACACCTTGTTGAAATCTGTGGAGTGAAATCCAGACCTCAAGATCTGCTTTGGATTACTGCACATTCTGTTTTCCCAAAGGTGTCACTCTCTTGAGAGCTGGAAAAAAAACAAAACATAACAACAGTGTTGATCTGGTCGACAAGGCTGTTTTTAACTTCAACAACTGACTAATCCCACTGACATCTGAGACTGATCCTTCACCCATATAAACAGATGGGAAGGCCCTTCAGTTCATCCAGGCTGAAAAGATGTTCTACGAGGTGGCACTGATCGAGCTCACCGCTCTTCAAGGGAGCACAGGCAAGTACTTCTGACATTGAGCTAACCAATAAATGCTTCTGGGAATTTACTGTGCATGTATATAAGGTACTGTTGTACTATGTATATCATACCGTCTGAGTTAGGTCGGCTACTTTGACTTTGAATGTTTTTGGGATAAAGTTTTAGTGTCCTCAGTTTCTCACTATCCAAGAAAGAAAGCATGTGATACTACTGGTACAAAACAGAGGGACTGTTCATTTTGTCCACTTTCAATTATTTGACTTTAGTTATTCTGATATTGTGACATCAGGTCAGCCAAACATGTAAATGTGTGAAATTTCTTAACAGGTTAGTGTGTGTGTGAATATTTACTTTGGTTTAACTGTCAGAGCTCAAAAGAGCCAAAATCACTGAACTGCCAGTCTCCAAACTTGGTCCCTAGTTTCCTCTAATAAGTACAACATTATGTAGATATTTCTGTGAGAACTATCAAAATTATTATCATAAAAAAAAAATTCAAAATGAACTTATATTTTTCATGTAATTTTTTTGCCTTTAAAGTACCGTCCGATCGGGGCTGACAAACTGTGTTTGTGGCTTTTAAAACCTCCAAAGGGATTTGTCTGTGTCCTGCCTCCACAAACTAACACTAAAAAGAGACAACGTCTTCTGTAACGCCACAAAAGCTCTGTTCTATTGACTTATTAAACCAAATAAAAAAAGGCAGCACATTTTACCCAAGTTCATCTTTGTTTACAATATTCCTTGTGGAGGATTAAGCGAGCACATTCACAACAAGGCCGCTCATTCATCACCTGCTGCTGCTCCAGACGTCTGCCTCTGCCTCTGTGTCTGCTGCTGAGGCAGCAGCGCAGTGTAGCGTGCTGGGCACAGCGGACGAGATCAGGGACAGACATAGTAGAAGACAAATGGCCACGCTTTGCTCCTTAGGAGCTGTGTGTCGCTATACAATACTGAAGCCCCTGATTCAGCACTCACTTGGACTGAATGCTGGACTTATCCAGGGGGCAGAGCTGGCACTGTAGCTTCAGCTCACAAGCTTCCTTTCTGTCCCCAGTTGCTTTTTCAGATGCACCCTTCTTTGTGTTTTATTACTGACAGCAGACATAGTTGTCTTTTCTTTTGGTTTTAGTTATGCAAACAGCTGCTAAAATGATTTATTTACAGTTTCCTTAGAATGGGTTACTATGTAAACACCATCCCTATCACTTTCTTGTACGTGTGTGGTGTGTACAGTACATACTGTGTGTTTGTGGTTTGTCACTGTGTGTGCTTGCATGCGTGTGTGTTCCTGTGGGCGTGGTGAGTGTGCTGTTTGACTCCTTACCCACTCAGTCCTGTCCTTATCTCTGCTCTCGTGTCACCAGCGCTCAGTTGGCTCCACTCTGCTGTTCAGGCTTTAAGTCTGCAGCGGTGCCTGACAGCCTGAACAGCCACAAGCCGGGGACATTTTTGGGCTTTATTTTCTTAAAACCTCTTGCAGTGGTAGAGAGGTGAAGAGAGAAGAAGACAGCAGGGAGAGAGGGTCGGATAGACGAGCGGAGGGACAGTCTGTGTGTGTGTGTGTGTGTGTTGGCCGGCTGACTGTGATTCCATGCCCTGTGTTTGTGTAACAGGGCCTCAGGAGGAGGCTACGCTGGGCTCCGCAGGATGGACGACCCCAGAGGAGCTTTCGGAGCAGGCCTCCCAGGCACAGCACCTCGAGCGGCTGGCCCAGCTGTGCATCATGAGCAAACAGTAGGTAAAACTGTGTCCTGCTGTAGCTTCTGTTGCAGCGCAATTAATGAAGCATTACATGTTCTGTGAGTTTCAGGGATCAGTGGGTTCAATGTGAGAGAATTTATAGTTGAATATTGATGTTTATGACTGTTTTATCACCAGTTTATCAGACAGTTAAAGTACTGTATGTACACGTGTGTATGTTAGTGTGTGTGTAAGTGTTTCCGAGCATTTAAGCCTTCATCACCTCACTGAGCTGAAGTGAAAAAAGTGCTAATTCACTTGTAACAAGGCAAACAAGACATTTGCACTTGTTTTCGTTATCTGCTGTATTACATAAGCAGCAGCTTAGAGCGATGAAAACTCTTATGTACAGAGTAAAACTATAATCTTATCAAACAATCTAGAGATTATTCACTCCAAGATCACCGATGAAGGGTAAATGTGTGCTATGGCTTAAAAACAAGTTTGTCTTTACTTGTATTTACATTTCATGGTTACGTGTTATGTGTTATGTAGTAAAGGTCAGGAAAGTTATTGATGCTTTTTCTACTTTTATTCTTAGTGGCAAATGGATTATGGCAAATGGATTATGAATGGATATTTAACCACTTGCACATATGTGTTCTTTGTGGAATGGCAATTTTTTTTTAAACTAGAAAAATCTCCAGCTTCAAGTCTTTTTAACCAGACTTGAATTTCTCTGTAGATGTGGAGAAAAAAGACACCCTGCACTCTGCATGAGTGTTACAGGAGGAACACCTTAACTGGATCAGGTGGCTCCAGTTGCAGGGGTACTTGGTTGGGCCGTATCTTGCACCCATTTTCTGTGCCACTGTTGTCATTGTTTAGATTCGGCCATTTAACCTGCTTTGGAAGAGTGAGACTGGGGGGAGTGTAAAGGTTTACTCAGGCAGCAGTTGATCACAGAGCTTCATTAATGCAAGAAGCATACAGCGGTTACGCTTAAATGAGATGCTACTGACTGTACCCGGAGGCTAGTGTGTGTGTGGCTGAGCGGGAATTTCTGCTTTTTGATCTTTTCTTGCAGACCTCCTCCATAAGCCTGAACCCCAGTTTTTTTTCTTTCTTGTCCACGGGAAGTTGTAATACCTCCTGAATCTTTCGGAGTTGTCGTAGTAAGTCATTTGGGCCAATGAAGTGCTTTTTTTTTTTTGTCTTTGCCTATCGGATGTCCCCTGAAAAGGACCTTCTGTGCAAACTGACACCTGGCCATTACTAATTGAAGAGAAGTGCGGGTTTTGAACAGCAAAGCTGACATCTGTCACACTAAACAGAGTTTGCTCTACATCTATAGGCACACGTGAAGGTGTGAGGGCGATGAAAGTCCTTGACTGACTTTCCAGGGTAGATATGAGTGAACAGCTGGCAGATCCTCAGCATACCACATCATGTTCACCTAGCTTAGCACCGGGCAGAAGAGCAGTGGAAGGGCACAAGTCAGTAAACCAACCTGTGGGCGCCATTCCTTCCTTGTTCACCCTTGAGAATAGAGAGGGCCAGTCAGTGCTGGCAGAAATAGAAGGTTTCCACTTCCTCCATGAGGCGCCTGAGCACCTGCAGCCCTGCTGTCCGTGTCTAATCACAGCACACCTATGTTTAGATTTCTCTCGCTGCTGTGCTCCGCTGAAACTGAGACCCACACCTGACAATGCAGCACGGGCCAGTGCCTTTGGTAGAGGTCAGGGCTTGTTGTTATCTTTAAAAATATTTGTGTTTTAAACGTAGGAAGAATGTGCAGGAGAAGATTTCATCTGATGATTCTATTTTCATCAAACTGCTTTCATGCTCAGCAGGTACAAAGAGTTTTATTTCAGTGCTACAGGAAGAAAAAGGAGGTTGTGTATCTGTTTAATGGTTTTGCTTTCTTTTTGCTTGCAGACCTCATCTTGCTCTAGAATACAGCGGTAAGGTATGTCAGTTTCATCGCACTTTTTCCTTCCTGTCTAGATTTTGAACAAATTAATAAGTTATAGTGCTAAGTAGGTAGATATGGAGGTATTTGTACTCCAAGTTTCAAGTCCTAAACAATTAATCATTCATTCTCCACCAAATGTGATGCTATTTTACAACAGAGCCTGCACTTATCAATCTTTGTGAAACTTCAGATATTGATTGAAGTCAGAAGTTGGCTTGGTGATTGATGACTTGACTGGCTCAGAGTCAATTTACTACTTTTATTTAAAAATGTTGTCTATTTAAAACTTTTCTAATTCAGACTGTTAATATAAAATATTAATCCTGAATAAATTATGAAGCATAATTGTGGATTAAAATATCAAGCACTGTGTAGAGTAATTATATAATTATATAAAAGTCACATGTTTGGGATGAGCACATGAATGCATTATTAATGCAATTCCAGGAATATCATACATAGTATTTTAAAATGAGCTGTTCTGAATAATAAGTACTTTACATTTAGCACATTAAGTTTATTCTAATGTTACTAGTTTGGTAGGTCATGTTTACTATAAATGTATTACTTCTATATATATCCATATATATATATATATTTTTATATATATATAAATAACAGAGTATTTGTACACTGTGGTACCTTGCTACCTTAACAAATACTTCTTCCACCACGCACCCCCGTGTTAACTTCCAGCCCCGTCTGTCTGTTCATTCATCTCTCAGGCCACAAAGATCCACCAGCGGGCCTTTGGTAATGACCACCCCATCACAGCCAGAAGCCTGGAGCTTATGGCCACCGTCTATGCTGAGATTGGCAAGACTGAATATTCAGGTAAACACTCACCTGGGATGACCGGCACAGCAAACACAACCGTCATCCTGACACATCTCACCGCATGGAGATTAACAAACAGTGAAAAACAAACATGTTTGTATAATTGTAGGACACCTCTGTGAGCAGTGTGTAATTTAACAGTGTTAACATTCAGTCTGAGGCGTGAGGGTGGAGCCTGCACCGTCTCACGAGACAATAACAGAACAGTGATGTTAATCTTAAGAACAAGTTTTCTGCTCTGTACTTTAGAGAGCACAGAGGGCAGTGAGGACGTGGTTTAAAGCAAGTCAGTTAGCCTTCAATCCATGTCGAGCCATGAAAGCGTTAAATTAATAAACACTGGCGGTGGTGTTGCACACAGGAGTGCTTTTATGCAGAGCAAACAAGAACAGCAGCTTGGTGACAGTTTGAGGGCGCACTTTTGTTGCACAGGATGTGTGCTTGGCTTGCATTAAGAGGGAACAACTGACCAATTCTGAACTCTGCAGTTTTTTTTCATGCAGACTGCTTTGGTGTTAAAAGCAATACGTAGAAACGAGCTCGGGTGTTGAGTCAGCTTTGGGGAGGCAGTGGTGCTGAACAGGACCCGCTACATAAAGACCTGAGTGCGCAGCATGTAAAGATAAAGATTCACAAAACTCCTCGTTGTTCGCCTCAGATGGTCTCAGACGGGTTTGGTGAATTGGTGGAAGAGTGCACGGTCAGAGAGCGACTGCAGCTGCTTCTGCAAATCAGAAACGTGCACTTTTTCTGACCCTTTATTCTGTATTGTACACAGAGAAATCCTCTTTGACCCACAGTGAGACGCTCCAACAGAGGCACCATTAACTGTTTACAGCTCTTGTCCTTTAGATCCCCCTCACTGTAAACTGGGTCACCCACCCCCCCCCCTCTGCTAACAAACTATTTCCATGTATTTGCAAAATGAATTACAGCGTATTTCAACTGTATTTGAACTGTAGTATGTTTTGTATTGCAGTATGTGGTTCACATTTGTTAATAATTTGTGACTGTTAAGCAAATCACTCAGAGAATGTATGACAGCTGTAAAGAGGGGAGTTGAATTTATTGCTCACCTTAGAGAAAGAAGCGAGCTCTGTGCTTCCTGTGTGTCCAGAAGCCTCTTTAGAAAAAATTGAAAAATTTTTTGCATATTGTCCCTTATGGAAGATGCTTTACTGTCACTTTAAATGTGACTATTAATTTATTTTAGATTCACTTTTTTAACAAAATGTGAGTTTTAAAGCACTTTTGTTAAGGTTTTATTCACATGTATTAATTATTATATTCATATTTGGCACATTTATGTACTAATCATCTTTGGATTAGTATTCAAAAAGGGTAAATACTTCTCTGACTCTAATCTCTACTGACCTAAAATGCTCATATGAATCTAATGTATGACAAAAAGTCATTTTGTATTTTTTAAGAAAATTCCAAGTCAGATTTATTAAGATTAAAAAGGGATGTTTATTACCATCCACATATCTGCTTGTATCAGACCGACATTCTCCACAGAAGCTTCTCTGGTTGTTAATGAGCCAGCATGGTAGTAGATCATCTTATCAGCTGATTAAATCACTGACTAGTCACGCAAGTTACTGATTCATCAGCCAGTGTTGACAGTCAAAACATCTCAAATATTTAGTGGAGATAAAGGAAACTTTCAGACAATGAAGAAATGAAAGATCAACCAGACTGACGATCATTTACCCCCTTTGATCAAAGGAAAATCTTTTTAGTAACTGCTGTGAGATTAAATAGGTTACAATTTGGTGACTACTGGGGTAAAAACAGTTGAGTTTGAACCTATTAAGCTGTAACCTACCTGGTGCCGACAGAGTTAAGCCTGGAGTCTTTTCTCCCAGACACATTTGCATGTTTAACTTTGTATGTTGAACTTGCCCTCATTGCCTGTCTTCAGAGCAGACTGCAGACTCCCACTGCAGAGAAGCTCGAGATCACTGCTCATGTATGGTCATGGTTCTCTTACTAGACTCCCTGGGTCAGTGTGTGTCTGCACTGTCCAAACGCTTCACTGCTGCAGAGTCCATCAGAGAGTCGACCGCAAACTGTCTTCCTCATTCCCACCGGGAGAAACACTCAGAGGTCCGCCACAGAAAGGACACCCACCACCAACAGGAGGACGCGCTGAAAACTAAGGTAGCACTGACAACACCTGCAGGCTTCTTCAGCAGTGTTGCTCTGGATACGAGCGGCTTGTTTGCAAAAGATCTGTGCCTTCCAGCTGTTTGCTGCCCGTCCCTGAAATGTACTTGGAGCTCGTTGAAGGTTTGCTTATTCTGAGTTGTCTCTAATGCAGGTAACCAACAGCAGAGTCCCCACCTCCATTCTAAAGAGGCCAAGCCCCAACTACGGGTCAGACACAGAACCCAACCACAGACGGAAAGGTGAACGGAGGGTTCGATTCAGGGAGCCAGAGACCACAGTGCACGGTGAGAAAACAGTCTGCAAACAGCTTGCAAACAGCTTGCAAACCAGAGCAGCCTGCTCAGTCACAGACGATCAGGCGTTTGTACAACAAGAGAAGACAAGAGGCCCCCCCAGCCCATATGTAACCGCAGTGTACACGTGCACTCAGCAGTAAAGAGACAGAGCAAAATACATTAAAACACCCTGAGATTGCATCGTAAACTATTGTCCCCGGGGGATTCGCTACTATTAAAAATAATGTAATGCAGAGAGCCTTCGAAATATGAGCAAGTGATTTACTCCTTTGTGATTAATTATGCATGCAAATGAGGCTCCATGGAGTCTGTTCCGGAGAGATAGTGGAGTCTGTGGGGGCACAGCAGCAGTCGGTAGCTGCTGCACATCACAGAGGTTGGCTCTTGTTGACTGACTGGCCTCTTTTCTGTCGGTTTCACAGACATTCCTTACTGTGACCATTTAGGTGGTAAGTCTGTCTGAAAGAAACACTATTTTCACGTGCATGGGAGAGAGTGGCAAAAACACCACTTTTTTTTTTTTTTTTTTTAAAAAGTCACCAAGAGTACATTTTAGCTGGAGAGCTTCAAGATAAGGTGTAAATGTTTATTTTAAGGATAAAAACATGATTAACTTTGTTGCCTGCAGCAAAACACAGTTAAGCCTTTCACTGTCACTGCCTTTTTTAACAATGTTTGGGACACAAAAGCACCGTTTGTGTGACACCACACTGAATTTATGTGATCACTTGAAACGCTCCACCAAAGCTTCCCCTCCTGAGGCGGTTTTTTTTGGGTCAAGAACAAAAGACGAGAACAAGATCTGTTCATGTGAAAAATTCAAATGCTCATTTACAAACCAAACCTGTGAAAAAAAAAAAAAAAAACTCGTCTTGGTTTCATGTTTGCAGCCTACGAGACGACACCGTCCCGCCCCCACCTCGCCCTGTTCACCTGCCTCTTCCTGCTGATGTCATTCCTGGGCGTAGCCATGTACTGCACAGACCGCCGGCGCCCTCAGCGAGTGTGCGAGGAGCTGGAGGCCGCCTTGGCCGTCTACCTGCTGCACATGAAGCAGCTCCTGTGGGGCTGCTGGATATGGCTGACCATGCAGTGACTGAGAGCGACCACAGGTGGAGACATATTTTTATTTCAGCTCCCTCTTTCTTTCCTATCTTGGAAGGAGCCCAGGCCTACAAACACCTCAGCCATCTGGCACGGCTCTGTACACTGTCTGCAGTGTTAAAGTACTCTGGCAGTGGAAAAAGGGAAAAATGTGTAATCCCAGAAATATGTAGCTTTCACATCTGTTTGTATATATGTACTAAAGTGGCTGGAACGCCACTCTTTATTTAAGTTGTAATGATTTTGCACATCTGCAATGTTACTCACATATATCGCTCACTTAATCACCACAAACATCTGATTTTTTTCAGGTCATGTCATAGTCTATTGTAAATGAGTGAATGTTTCCATGGAATGCAAATATTTATTTTGTTACATGATTTGTGTATATGAGATATTACACAGAACTGAATGTGTATATATGGTTCAATATATAAGGACTATCACAATATTCAGCCTTGTATTGCACATAAATGAATGTAGAGACGTTTGGAAACAGCTTTGATTTCGAGTGGAGGAGGATGGATGGATGGAAGCACAAATGTGTCAGCTGTTCAATGATGAGAGAGAAAACAACAGGGCTGCATCACTTCACAGTACCAGGTCGACTAACAGATGAAAAACACCTCTTTCTTTACAGACTGTCTGTTCTTATATGGCAGACTGTCTCCAGCTGATTCCTAGCTCTGCTGAGGAGGAAATCTGCAGCACAATGTAATGAATTCTCTCTCCATATCTACTGTCGAAGAGAATATACTCAAACTGAATGAATGCTAATGTTTTTTGACAGTGTTCCTCTTTATAACTGCTTGAGTCCCACAAAATATCCTTTATCCTAAATGTTATTTATTCTTCTATACTGTATATCTGCATCTACGCAAAATACACAACTTTTAATTATTTTAAATTTTTTATCTTTTTGTTACATTTCTATTCGAAGACAGTGATATTCAGGTTTTTAATTATGGCGTCTAATAAGCTTCAGACACATGTATCGATGGGTGTGAGCTTAACAGATATTTGCAATGCATTAAAAAAAAAGTCCTTATTTAAAGTTCATTACGACTAAAATGAGGCCAAACACAGAAATATGACAGAATCAGATACTGTATGTTATTGTAGGAGTCCCTTTATCAAATGAAGCAAGTATAATTCACACAGCCAAAACCACCACACAAATGGATTATAGGATATCAAAGGGCACAGTGATGCACATCCCACAGACCTCTCATTATGAGCAATACCACACATCACATAGCTTCCAGTCAAACACTGTTCATTATATAACAGGTTTCAGGGAACTCAAAAAAAGCAAAGGATTCTGGAGGCTTCAAGTCTGAATGTCAAAGCAATATGAGGCTAATAACGCCTGTACGGAAGAAAGAAAAACTCTCCACTCTGTACTGTCAAACTTTAAACTGTCATTAGCAATAAAACGATATCCGGTCAACTCATGTCCTTGTATATGCACATTTAGCCTAGAAGCTGCATTTTACGGCTGTGCAAACATTTATGGTCACTTTGAAAGAAGTGCCTTTATGGAGGGTTTTCTTAGTTCCTACCGTTTTATGATTTCAGTTATTTTGAATAAAACTGTCATTGCCTATCAAAGCCAAGCGGATGATTTGCTTTCTTCTTGTAATGTGACAGGAAGTGAGTGTGTGATGTGTGAGGAACAGGGAGAGACATGCATGCAGGTACGTTTGTGCGTCTAGTCACAGTAATACAGTATATTGGTTTTTTAGCCTATAAAGTGAAGGAGAAGCCTGAGTTACTACCTTATATGGCACGAATAGGATTTTTTTATTTTTTTATTTTTATTTTTTTTTAAATCTCACACAGATTATTGAGAGCGTTCTTGGACTGGCTGCCTGATACGTGAATGTTCCAAACTACAATTTGTCATTTTTATAAAACACCTTTTTTGTAACTGTCGATAAAAGTGTGAATACACTGCAAAAGCACACATCGTTTTTTTGCTATGCTGCAGCATGCAAAGATGTCTCACTTCATCAAGGAGTGTGTGTTGCGAATCCTATCAGAAAAAAAAAGCCTACTTAAGGGAACACATTTATTGGTGTATAAAACAAAAGAACATCCCTTTACATCTAAAAAACCACCATCCTATTAATTTTTCATGCATTAGGTCCATGCAGAAGTTTCACAAAGACGACATGATCCATCGGCCCCATCTGTCCAAGCCATTAATACACTGCTTTAGGAAAAACTTGGTCTATACCTCCATTACACTGTTTTAATACTATCAGAAATTAACTATGGTTGTGTGTGTTGAAATGGAACGCACACAGGGGATAAACTCAACAAAGCTCTTCAAGGATTAATAACCTTTGGGATTTTGTTTGAGGGGAAATCAATTACCTTTGGAGAACAAAGCTAAAACCTTCCATTTATTTCAATCCGTGGTCAATGGGAGCAAAAGCCAATTGATTTTGATTGTCTACGTAGGCAAACATTGGTGTTTCTCATGGCAGGCGAGAGGACTGTACGGTTGAGTGTGAGTGTGCCTTTGTGTGTTTGTGATTGTGTGTGTGTTTGCGTCTGTGTTTGCGCCCTAGATCAAGCCGGTCTTGAGGTCGGAGCTGCGTCGCGAGGAGCGGCCCAGCAGCAGGTCCTTCTCGTGGATCAGGCTGTCCAGCAGGTCCTCTTGTCTGTAGTTGTGGTAGACCTTCAGGAAGGCCATCACTGCGATGCCCAGCCAGGTGAGCCAGGCAGCCCACAGGCCGAACTGCAGGGAGGGACGCAACAAGGGACGTCAGGACTGGTTTTCATGGTTTTGTGGTTTAAGTGGATTATACCAACAACACATCAGTCTCACCTGCGCTATAGCAAACTGGTCGTAGAAAGCAGAGTTGTCCAGGCCAAGCTCTAGATCGGTGTCCTGCAGGTCCTCACAGCTAAAATGTGACACACACACACAAGCTCATGTTTCGGTAAAAATAATCAACAATAACAGTGAGGAGAGCTGAGTTTGTGTGTTGCTGTCTCACCTGCTGGGCAAGGTCCCACCCTCCGTGACCGAGTCGCACCACATGTTGAAACCCACGCTGACGATGGTGCTCGACAGGAAGACTGTGAACACCACCAGGGAGCTGATCAGCAGGTTGAGGAAGGCGTTGAAGATGGAGCTGAGCAGGTAGAGCAGAAACCAAAGGAGATGAAAAACAGTGCAATCCCTGCTTTATGTTCAAATACACCCACATCACTGTTTAAACGGAGTATGTTGGTCTTCACAGCTAAACACACAGTCAGGACTAACACACAGCATGATTCAGTTTCATGTGATGTTAAAGCAGAGTGGGAATCCTCAGCATGATCTGGATTTTTCAAGGCTACATAAGTACAGTCCCTCCATCTTTATATGGAGGTCGACAGTGACTAATCGTTTTTTATAGGCTCGCTCTACGTCTCTTATCATGATAATACAGCTGTTCATGCAGTCTACATGGTTCTGTAAGAGAGGTGCGTATGTGAGGGCGTGGGGGGTGCACAGAAAAGCACATTTACATTGAGACGTGAAACGTGAGGCTACCCTATGAGCTTTTTTTAATACCGAGCTGTGCCGAACGAGCGCAAATGAAAATCATGTCACTCACTCGTCGTGTCCTTTGCACAGAAAGAACAGCAGCCTCCATGCCTGCACTGCGGACAGGATGAGGGACGCTATCCCGACAAAAGTGATGAAGCTGCAGGAGGACTCGGGTCCCCACTCCTCCACGATGAAGCGCTGCTTCGACACAGTGATGTTCTCATTTTGCCAGATGCCCCGCGTGAAGAGCAGACATTTCCCCCCGAAATCCTCCGTGTTCTCGGACAGAGGCACCACGGCGATGAAACCGAACACGAAGGCTAAAAAATAAAGGATGCACTGGGCAAAAATTAAATTGTCGAGGGCCATTTTTCTGTCTCCCTCCTCGGCTCTCTGCGTCCTGGAGAAACTGCGGCTGCGCAGTAGGAACAGAGATGAGCGGAGGCGCAGCATCCGACGACGCGCTCTGCTGCAAATTAATGAGCAGGCTGAGGCCTTCAGGGGTCAACATCCTACCTACATCCAGCCTGTGAAGATGCTGCTTCTCACCGGTGTTCCCATTTGCTGCAGTTTAAGTATTTAACAGTCAATCATGTCGTTTAACCTCTTAACATCCAGTTTTCCCTTCAGACGGGAAAAGACGATTCATCTTGTGCAAATTCCTTACTGAAGCGATTCGCTGTTGCAATCAGGAAAAAATGTCAAATATTTAAGTCATTTTTTTCATAACTGCACAATTTTATAGAATTTAAATATTATAAACATTGTGCTGTACATCGTTTTATCAATTTCATCGAAATTCAGCCTGCCATATTTGCTATTTTTAGAAACTTTGTTACCTCCAATAGAAATGAAATGTAAGTTTGGTAGATTTGAATGAAGTTAGGATGCACAGCATGACTGTGATATAAGAGATTCATGTTAAATACCTTAAAGCATACATAAAAAGGATGTTTTCTTATGGCAGGGTCAGATAGACGCAACTCTCCATATATATATTCATTCAATGGGTTTAATGCGATCACACACTTAGGGGCACATACACACACACACATGCACACATACATACAAACACAAAACGTGTGTGACATTCTGTACACACATAAGACAGTGCACTCACGAATTAGAGTAATGGTTTGTTTATACATGGTGACAGTCCTTAAGGAAGGGCAGGTAGCTGTCACAGCCATCTGACATGCTTCACTGAGCCCATCTGGTGAGCTGGCCAAGGTGTCTTTCAACCTCCCGTGGCCACCCAGCCTCGGTGCCGCTCACAGTGCCCTCCAGTGGGCAACACAGCTGCAGAAACAGACCACTTTGTTTCATGTTCAAAGTATGATCATCGCCTTGATGTAGCCTAGAGTCTGCAGATGCAGGCTGCTGCAAAATGTTTGAAAGATAAAGGTCTCTAGTAAATTGACCAAATTTTTTTTTTTTTTTAATTTCAATTAGAAAATGTAAAAAGATTTGTCTTTCAGTGACAATAGTGAAACATCAAAGTAAGAAGCTTCTTTAGAGGCTGACATTGACTCATTTTGCATCAGAAAATATGCATCTTATGGCAGCTCCCTTTGAAATATCTAATGCAACACAAAGACAAGTATTTATATGAGAGCTTTCCGGACATCAGGCGGCTATTTGTATCCATCATACGAGCCGCAGCATTTTGCATCATCTCCTTTGCTGATGATTTATGTGTCATTTTGCTGCAGCACAGCACTCTGGTTTCCATGACGTTATCAGCTCTTAGATTAGCTGGAGTTATTGTGTGTGTGTGTGTGTGTGTGATTCTGGCCTGAAAATTAATTTCATTCCAACATTCAGAGCCAGTTTACTTTTAGCCTTGTCAGATATTGTTATTTATGTTTCTTGCTTCTTGGACTGTTTCAGCTCAGGCTGATCTTAATTCTTGGTTGTGTGATAAATTGTCCAGATAACTTTTTTCTTGTAATTAATCATTTTGCAGTTTAGGCTCTTTGTGTTGTGATGAATCATTGCGAGGGTGACGTACTGCTTGTGAAATAGCATTTTATCCATTTCTCTAATAGAAAGATCAAAGCACAAAACAGCAAAAAAAAATATATCAGACATCATTTTGTATCACAGATGCTGTCACACCTGCAGGGTCGAAGGTCTTACGTCTCTTTTAAGTCAAACAGGAGATTACATGCACATCCACATACACAGAACTCCAAACCACAATTTTAAATAATATAGTATGTGTGGGCTTGTGAACTGGGCACCCAGGGGAGACCCAGAACAGAAGTGTGTCAGGCTGAAATATGTGTTAAGTTATTCACTCCCAGGACAAACCATGGTGGGAGGAGGGAGGGGGAGAGGGGTAGAGGGAGGATGGTAACCCAAATGCAGTCCCTGGGCTCAGTGCAAATATGGGGGAGCGATGGGCAGCAGAAAGCGCTGGGAGGTCATCCATTTTTCATGAGATGCAATGGCAGCAAAGCAAACATCCTCTTTTTTTCAAGAGGAAAAGAAACAGCGGAGAATCTTAAGTGCGAAATCATTTTCAAGGACACCATGACTGCTTTTCAAATGATGTCCATTTATACTTCAAGGAATACAGACACGATCTTTGCAACGTGGATCAGATAATAAATACATAATATCAGCCATTTTTAGCAGAGTTTTACTAGCAAAAATATTCAATAATTTATGTTTATTAATAATTCCTGAGAAATTCATTATTGAGTGTGTGTTTCTGACATGTGCTGGTACAGTGGAAGAAAAAGGGGTGTGGCAGGACGGTACCACAGGACGGGAGAGGACGCTGGTAGGAGCAGCAGCAGCAGCTGTCAGAACAATCTGAACAGGTGATTGATGAGGAAGAGGAGATGAATCGTGTCAAGGTGAAAAGTCTGTTAGGTGATCATCAAACCTGTCCTATAACCAGGTATGAGTTCATCCTTAAAGGACTGAAAATGTATTTCTGTATTAAATGAAAGATGCATTATGTTTAAAAACTTATATATATGTTTCTCATTCAGTTGAGTCCTCCATTCACTGTCCTCAGAGTCAAAGATGGATGAAAGCTTCAGGCTCGCTTCACTCGTTTTCCTTTCCTTGATCGTGTCCTCCCGCTTCTTATGGCACCTTGTGAACCTCTCCCGAAACTGCCCCAACCTGTGAGCTCCTCTTTGTCTGCCTGTAATACAAAAACAACAGCAAAAACAGACACAATTACAGCCTCATATCCTGGGCAGTGATGTGGAGGGCCGGATGAAATATCCTGTACCCATTAATCTTCCCCCAGGGGGCGCAGGAGACTGGGAGCACTGATTAAATGCCCCTAATAGAGGCCATTCGTCTCCCCTTGAATGTTGAATGTTTCAACATGCAACATCAACCGACACAACAACTCCCTCCCTCTATCTCACTGCAAATATTGGCATTTTCATAAAGACAGCAGAGTCGTAAATATTTCATTTTGCGATATCTTTTTAAACGGACATGATCTCTTTGTGAGCTACTACAAATTTGATCGATGACTTTGTTTTTGCCAGGGTGAAAATCTCATTTATAACCATGTCAGAGTCGCCATCATAAACACTCAAGCATGAGGTCATATTTAGTTTGCACTGATAATTATGTTTTAATATCCTGATCTTCTTATCTTCAGCCACTCTGGCATTAAATGGATGATGGTTTGATCGGCCATTAAGGGTTTGTCTTAAACTAATTTCCACACATTAGTCCTTAACATCCCTCTATTAAGCAAAGCCTACTCAGCAGTGTTCCTCCCCTGGATGAACAATTAGATAACACTAACAGCACTCCTTTCAAAACAACCCCCCTGGAAGCACACACTCACACTGAGACTGCACGTTAATGAATGTAATACATTCACCACAAGCATGCACTGTACAACCAGAATAGAGTGGTCCTGATAGAAACACACTGTTAGTACAATATAGGCAACTCAGGGCCAAGGTATAATCATCACAGATTAATATGGCTTAATTATGTTTCACCTGCCAAGCTCCATATGGTCCCCAATCCTGAACAAAATAATTAGCAGACTGCATCCCAATTAAACAATTATCCAATGAAAGCTCGGTAAAACAATTACCTGGTCATATCCGTGCAATGATATTACACTGTTTAGCAGTGTAATGTTTGAGACAGCGGAAAATAATTAAAATTATGGAACCATATTCACATCAAGGCTGTATTTTTAATGAAAATAAATAATAGCTACTCTGTGTGCACATTTGGCTCTGCACTTCATGATACAATACCCTGAAACACTGTCTTCATATTTTGAAAATGACATCATTGTAGGCGGAGATCTCAAAAGCTCTGGTGTTTATGCTGGAGGACAGGAGAAAGAGGGATGAAGGGTAGTAAAGAGGGCACCTGCTGCGTTGTGATGAAGCAAAATCCTTAGGGACCAGAAATGAGATCATCTGAAACAGAGGCACTGTCAAGCTTCTTAACTGGAACGATAGTGACCCCTACTGGTCATACTGGCTTCTACCTCATTCTGATTATACACCACAGCTTCAGCCTACCTGTTTGCCGTTTTTGTCGTCTCCTCTTTGGTTTGCAGTGAAGTCCATAAAGCTGACCAGGCTGTATGAACATGGTGGACTCACGACCACTGAAGGCCTCTTATTTTCTGTGAATAAACAGAAACAGAACTGTAAAAAATACGATATTGTCACAATTGCTTTCTCTTTCAAATCTCATGAGTTGTAGCAAAAATGCAGAAAGAACATGCAAAATGGTTAACAAAATAAGACACCTTTTTTTTTTTTAATCTTAATGATGCCCTGCTCCATTTTTATGACTTTAACCCTAGTACCACTGACAAGGTCGGGGCATCAGTGGAGGGCAATAGGCCTTGGATCCCTGAGGCCCAGCGGTGATCAGCACAACCCAGCAGATGGAGGGAGGTGTGCTTTGCAGTGGTAGACAGTACACCCCCATTGAAAGCGTGGGGGAGGGAGGGAGAGGGGGTTGTTTTATGGTTGACTGACTGCTGCAGCAGCAAGGTTAAGGGAACCAATCTCTAACCCCACTCTTTTCCACCAGTCTCCCTCTCCTAGCAGCCAGGACCCCCCACCCTTGCACACACATGTACCTGTGTCCTGCACCCTGCAGTGGACAGCAACACCTCTAACATGCAAATTACAAACATGCACACGCAGATTACAACGGTTGGACCACAGACCATTGCTGTAAATGAACATAAATAGATCTTTCAGTTAGCATATTGTATTATTTGCATTGTTTAGTTATTATTTATGATATTTTATAATATTTTAATATCTCTTCTGACCACTGTACACCACATCACCATATGGTTATATATTTATATATACTGTATGTACTTATATAGAGAGAGAAAGAGAGGGAGGGAGAGAGAGAGAGAGAGAGAGAGAGAGAGTTGTTGATTTCCAAAGATAAAGACACATCTAAAATTCTCCTCCTGCTGTGATAGCTGCTCTGAGCGCTGCAGGACTTGAAAGGCCACTAGAGGCTCTACAGGTTTTCCGGATCTGTTTCCCTTTTGCAGCTTGTGCAAACAGGATATTTGCAATAATAACCAGGCTGAGGTAGATAACAGGGGTTTATCTTTAGTGCTCGTTGACGGTTTGAGAAGGAGCAGAGTTGCATGTTGCAGCTTTGGCTGGAGGATAAGAGCTACCAGAGACCCGCTGTGGGGCAGTTAGAACGGTGCACAGGAGGAAAGAGGGAGATGTCCCACTAACCTGTCCCTGCTGAGGGCCATGAATCACTGGCTACAGGATCTTCTGACAGAGAGCTCTGATGTGGGTCAGGCAGCAGGTCCTGGGTGGTTTCGGACGTGGCAAAAGAGAAACATCCCACTGCATCCTCTTGCTGTTGCTGCCTATTTGATTTCTAGGCACATACAGTGAAAACACATAAGAAGTCCAATTTCTAAATCAGGTACAATGATATTCATCCTACATTATGCACTGTTTGGTTAAATAGAGATGTTGCCTACCTGATATAATTCTTCTTTCAGTAAAATGTCAGATGTGGCTGAATCACTTTTACTGAAAATCTCATGAAGGATGCAGTCTGATTGGTTCTCATCTTTGAGTGACACTGCAGAGATCAACAGATCGGTGACATCTGTGGGCCCATGAGCAATTTCTTCAGATGCTTCTTCACAGCAAGCCACTTTCTCTGCAAATAAGAGTTCATGCAGTGATGTGAACTTTCAGTACACAACAATTTCAGCCTGATAATTCTGCCTCTACAGCTGAAATCCCTCACAAACCATCGTCAGGTGAACGGAGGCTGCGGCTCTCCAGCTGAGTCTCACAGCGGTTCGGCTCTGATTGGCTTTCTTCAGTGCTGTAGAGCAAAGTTGGAAGATTCATTCTGAAGGAACCATAGGAAACAAATATCACTTCATTTACTTAACAGTGCCAAGAGTATCAATAATGAAGTGTTAGAGATAAAATGACCTTTGACCTCTTATTTACAGAAAGGGTTTCATCCACTGAAGATCTCGAGATTGCATCAACACTGAGAAAGGCCTCACTTGAGAAAACATCTGCCTTGTCTTCTTCTCCCCCTACGAAAGAGTTTAATTTTGCCTTTATCTTTTTTTCATCCTTTATCTTATCTTTTCTGATCTTTTAATTTTAACATAAATGGCGTGCATATAAAAAATCCTGCACAAAGCTTACCCTCTGCAGAGAACACCAGCTCCACCACAGCCTCTTTGTTCAAGCTGCTGAGGAAAATGGGGTCTCTGGTGCCATCTAGTGTCAGCACCAGCTCAGGGCAGTCTGGCAAGTCGATTGATGAAGGGGTTCTGCTGTCTTCTTCTTCATCTTCTTCTTCTTCTTCTTCTTCTTCATCTTCGTCCTCCCCGCTTTGGGTCTCCCCATCAGTAAGCAGAGAGGAGATCCTCTGCAAAGTCAACGTACTTTCATAAACATAAGGACGGTCCCGTCTCAACAGAGGCAAGGAGGAGGCTGAGGTGAAGGAGGAGCCAGGCTCAGAGCTCAGATCCTCAGAGGAAGAAGTGTGCTCCAGTGAATCGGCTTGCTGCTGGGACAAAAACACACACATATAGGGCATCATTACAATTGCTGTTGTAATTACAAGAAACTTTTATCAGGGGCAACAAAAATAAATACATTGTGGAAAGACTTTTCCTCCTCTGGTTCATATTTGGGTGCTGCTTCCTCAGTTTCTCCTACTATGTCAATAGGTGAAGGGCTAGGCGTGAGATGACGCAGAGCCTTAGTTGACAGAAACATCTCTCTGCTGTGTGATTTTCTCTCTGTGTGCTCTGGCCACACCACCTCACTGAAATAAAATAACATAGAGAGAAGATCACCTAGGAGCTCTAAACATTATAATAAAATCCAACCTTTGTCATTCACGTGTCATCTAAAACCTTTGTACCTTATCTTGGGATTTGGCTTTCTCACTTCCATCACAGTCATTCTGACCAATTGGACCAGTTCCTCTGGGGACACTGAGTTCACTGTCTGAGCCTGATAGAGTTTGGCAGACAGCGGGCAGGCTGGCATTTCTGCTAAATGGTTGTAGAAAATTAAATCTCATAGTTATTTCGTCCTGGTACCTTTTGATCAGTTGTATCAGTTTCATCTGGCTCACCAGTCATCATTGGTTGCGACTGTGATCCTGCAGTCTCAATCCCATTTCCATCGTCTCCTACATCCTGACAGAGATTTTTAGTGTCAAAAACATAATTTTAAGGCTGATTATCTCTGGTATGTATGTATTTTCTGTATTAAAGGACATTCACTCACATTGTATCCTGCAGGGATGTACTTTAAAGCCTCTGCACAAAGACCAGCTCCATTACAAGCTTCAATGAAGTACATGGCCATGTTGTTACTTTCTGTTTGGCCTCTCTTTAATATAGCCCAGGCTTCAGAGACACAACTGGAGAACACAGACATTTTCAACAACACACACACCATGACAATCAGTCAAAAGTGTCCTCTTTCTAAAGTCGCATGTGACTTGATCATCTTTAATGATCACAGATTCGATCTGTAAGTGATGAGAGTACCAGAATGTACCTGTTTTGAAGTAGCACATCTGCACAAAGCTTTGCATCCTCAATGCTTTCAATTGCAGGTCTGGTCCAGTGAAGGTATCTTAACGCCAGCTGAGGCTGCTTCCTCATTAGCAGACAGTGGACGATGCAACGGTGCTGCCAGGAGAGCCAGGGAACGGCAGCCCTGGGGCTCAGTAATAGCTCCATGGAGGCCTGGAGTAACATGTAACTCAGCATAAAGCAGGCTGATAAAGTCTTTTAAGCAGTTACACCTCTCCTGCTTGTTTTTAATAGAGAAATAAACCGACACCTTTCTTTACATCCATGAATCATCTCCTCTTCCAGAAGGGAGGCGTACTTTAATTCCTCACTAATGAACAGCACAGTTGAGAGTTATAACATTAATCATATGTGCTGCTCAAGTGGCCCATTAGTGTCACCTGCAGACCATTATGGCTGCTGAAACAAGGACTTTGATGTAATCAACAGGAAGGTTAACTGGCCCTTGAATTGCTCTCGCCATCACTGTCAGTTTGCATATGTTCATGAAAATGACTACAACAAAATGCCAATCAGTCATTCACCTAATGCACAAAATAAACTGTGCCTCCTGGTTTTATACCTTAATGTGTCCGTGATCAAACATCCAGAAGGCCCTGATTTGTTGGCAGAAGCTGGAGGGAACAGTGAAGGCGTGACAGAAAGACCGGAGGAGGTCGTCTTTGCACTGCAGGAAGTTGGCCATATCCAAGACGAAGTACATCAGCTGTGATAAATAAAGGTTAAGAGCTAGATAACAATTAATCCAATATAAAAAGGATTTATCTGGAATCAAACAGAGCACAACAAAAGATAAAGGAATGTAGAAAATACGCCACAGAAGGCTTTGTTGATGTACTTTGATGGATACAAGTGCTTGGACTGACATTTTGTCGATATGAGGCACCAGCACGAGCTTCAGCAGGGCCTGTAGGTTAGGAGGAGGATAGCACTGCTCTGTGCATCCTTCAGAGGTCCAAATGCACCCATGTTCTCTGTCCAGCTGAGTCACTATCCCCTGTATCAAAGACCGAAATCTTCCCTTTTCACCTTCCTCCCATCTGGTCAGTGTGAGAAAAAAGAAAAGCAGGAAGCAAATGAAGAGAGAAACTTCACTGAGAGAAAAATAAGCACAATGGCTCAAAAATTTTCCTTTAAGTCATATAATCAAGGTTACCCGTGTGTCTCGAGACAAGCTTTCTGATGGCTGTGACTCATTTCCTTCCACATCTGAGAGATTCGCTTCACCTCCTGAGTCTCTGAGAGCCACAGCAGAGGACAGAGAAGCCTTCAGAGGTGTCATAGCAGTTCATCGCATCATTATAATGTGATGTGTGTGATCAAATCTGTACCAGGGTACTTTGGAAGAAGCCCCATGATGCCCCACCACTGAACCAGCCGTCCCAGCCAGATGTGTTGCTTTAAAGCCCTCTGCTCTCGGTTCCAGCAGCCACGTCTGACGTCTGAGGAGCCGAACGTATCCCTGCAGATCACACACGGGACCCCCAAACCTAAACAAAACAATCAATATTTTAAGTAAATCCCAAGTAAATTCTTCTAATGAAAGATGTTTAGGGCTACAAGTGCAACCTAAATCATCAAAAGTTGCCATCATGCTACGTGTTTGTGTTCTGATGTGCCGGACCGTGCCAGAGGTGGGCAGAACTGAGCTGCCTTCTCGCCCACTTGGCGAGGGTGAGCAGGTTCCTGAGTCTCTGGAGCAGCATGTGCACTCTGGTGAAGGAGCTCCGGTCCAGAAACATCCACAGGCCCTGGCAGCGGCTGAAGCCTGCGGGAAGAATTGCAAAAATCCTGAATGTGCACTTAGAAATGTTAACACTCAAATATGATCGGTGAAGGGACGTGTTCTTACAAAGGGTCAGTAACTCCTTTTTGGCAAACTCAGATGTCCTCTGTACCCAGCAGCTGAAAGTCAGTAAGATCTCCTCTCCATCAACTTCATCTGCAACAGAGTTTCATTGTAAATAAAATGTTAATCAATAAAACAACCACAAATTCATGGAGAAGTGCTTTTGCAAGTAGTTAAAAATACTATAGTTTTGTGGTAATTCATACTCCTGAAGTACCTTCAGCTGTCAGTTTCCGTAGCCAGCGGATGATGGCTCTTATGTTGTTGCTGGCTAACGCCTCGCACCACTGGCCCTCGCTATCCAGCATGACTCAAGAGTCCACACAGAGACAAGGGAGTTCACATGGTGGGCTCACAAGACCACTGCTGAAAAAAAAAATTGATGTCTATGGTTCACTAAAGCCAGAAAGTTGATTTATTAAAGCATCCTGTATACTAGAGGGTTTTTTGATGTTTAGAGTTTTTTTCATAATTTTATCAATGGACTGTGCAAGAGCAAGTTGAAGCATGAGCGTTGCATTTGATGGATTCTCAGCACTTACTTGAAGTCGTGGTTTAGTTGTCCGGCAGTTCCATTAAACTTGTCCCTGGGTCTGTGCAGGGGTGAGTGCTGTGTGCTCCGTCTGCCTCAGGGATTTGCTGACTGGCCTGGTGGCTAAGGTAACGCTCTCTTCTTACACAAGCTACTTTGGTACATGTTAATCCACTAATCTCACTCTCAGTTAACGTTTCATTGGCTGATTTGGAGCATGGCAGTGTGCGTGTTTATTAATGTGTGTGTGTGTGTGTGGTGCATGCGTGTGTGCGTGTGCCCGTGTTTACGTGTGCATGTGTGTGTGTGCTTGCATGCGTGTGTGTGTGAGAGGTCATGTGTTACGTACGTTGTGAGGACATGTAAGTTCAAGGCACATTGTGTGGGCGTGCCTTCCTCATGGGGGATAAAATGCACGCTCCCTTGAGTTAAATTATTGAATTTCAAGCTGAAGACTTGATTTAAGGTGTGGTAAGTGTGTGTCCTAAAATAAAAAGAATGGGCCTCCTGCCATGATAGCAGGAGGAGAAAATTAACTTCTTAAATGACAGAGGGAAGAAAAACACTCTGCTCTCTACAGCTTGAAACCCTTCAGACATTCTTCACCTTTGACCAAACCCCACTCAGTGGTGTCACAACAAGTTTTTCACCGCTGTGCAAGAGCAAAACACTTGCTGTTGCTTCTTTTGGTGTAGCCAAAATCATCATCAGTTATTCAAAACTGAATATCCTTTGATTTTGGACTGCTGCACAAGTATTATAACTTCAAAACATTTCATTTAATTCCATCTTTATCGATACATCGTTTCTAAATTGTCATTGTAAGCTGGCTTGATGGACTGATGGTCAAGATGTAGATACTGGAGATGAGCCATAGCATATAACTTCTCAGAATGGATGTCTACAGTTCTTCACACTTTTACTTTTGACCCAAACACACTCAAACAGACACACACACTATTGCCACCATAACAGTCTACAGATTTGCGTAGGTGGCAGAAGGTAGGTCCAAATCCCTCATGGGGCCCAGGGATGATTAATGATTAAAAGGGATTAGGAGGAGGGTCAGGACTTGCCTATTAGTCTCACTCTGATGCTGCCGTGGCTGCCTTCATACTAACTGTGTCAGTACGACCACTCGCCTCTCTCTCAGGACTAAATCTGAGGGCGTCAGCAGGAAAACAAACTGAAAACGAAAGGAGAAGGATGTCAAATCTTCAAGGTGAACGCTGCCCAGCATCAGGTAGGAACAGTGCACTTCTTTTTGAATCTGTGTTATTATGTCAGTTATTTCTTACATTTTATTTTTTAGGAACTCTGTCCAAACAGAAATGCTAGTATCACTCAAACTGAAAGGAAATCATGATGTTTAAACATTTACATATCTTGCTGATCTTTTCTTGGGTTGTTTTACATTGTGATTGTTTCAAACTTGCGTACAACTGATCACATGTCAGTGTGTTTTACCATAACAGTGTTATCAGTTATGAAAATTTTATTTTATCATATGAGATCATTTATTTCTCATTTTCTCACCGCTGTCACCTCATAGACCTGCCGACAGCTACAGCATAACCATAATGCAGTGTCCACAAGATATCGATCCTGACTACCAGGCTAAGCTGCTTATGAGAGGACCTTCAGAGAATGGTACAATCAATCCCCCTCCCCTTGGTCCTCTACAACTACTAGAGGATAACCTGTTCCTCTCCTCTGCTTTACCTGCATCCCACTCTTAATCCCCCCACCGGACAATAAAGAAAAACTCAAGATAGTATATAAAACAATGGCAGTCTTGAGAGTCAAGTTTACGAAGACAAAGAGGGACAAGCTGGCCCAGGTGCTGTGGATCCTGAACTGGATCTCAGTGGTGACGGGGGCCATCCTGTTCAGCCTGGGGCTCTTCCTCAAAGTGGAGCTCAACAAACGAGAAGAGCTGATGGCTGAGAGGGACATCCATTATGTGCCCAACATGCTGATTGCTGTCGGGCTCATTGCCTGTGCCATAAACTTCTTAGGTGGAAAGATTTGTTATGACTGCGTGGACAGCACCAAGTTCTTGCGCTGGAAACTGATCATGCTGCCCTACATTATATGCACCTTCTTCTTCACCTTCTGCGTGCTGGTGGGGGCTCTGATGTGTTACAGCATGCGTGGAGAATTAGAGGAGTCTCTGAACCTGGGGTTAACAGAGGCTATGAAGTTTTATAAGGACACAGACACACCGGGACGATGTTTCCTTAAGCGCACTGTGGACATGCTGCAGATTGACTTCCAGTGCTGTGGAAACAATGGCTACAAAGACTGGTTTCAAATCCAGTGGATCAGCAGTCGTTACCTGGATATGTCCCAGAAAGAGGTGGTGGAGTGAGTACAAATTACAGACTTCAATATCATCAAACTAAGGTTTTATTTGTAGAATTGGTTTCAATTTATTATGAGTTTTTTAAGCAGAAAAGGTATCAGGTTCCTTTATTTTTTTCACACATGGTTGCACAATTTCGCACAATAAAATGCCCTTTTATCCAACACCTAGAAATTTACAAATGTATGACAGCAATAAAATATATAAAAGTATTACCATTACTCTGTTTTAGAAAAAAATATACTTAAAATATATACTTTAAAAAACAGATTTATCTCTTTTTAGCTACCTGATAACTCTTAAAATGAAGGAAGAACTACCTGTTGGTAGAAATTAAGCCTAACCACTATATATATCCACTATATATATCCATCCACTGAGATGCTTAAGTGGTTTATTCTGGTTTCTAATAACTGACATATTAGTCCTGGGTTAATGCACTGACACAGAGACAGGACTTTGTCCTCAGTTGGCTGTACACATCACCTGTGACCAGCCTTGTTTTCTTCTTTTTCAATTAACACTTGAAGGCTGAAATATGTAGAAATACACAATTTGGATAGCTTAAAGTTAAAATAGTCAGACTAACCTCCTTTTAAACAAAAACTACATATTCCATCACCCCATAATCCATTTTTTACAATTGAAAATATTAACACATTAAACTCAAATCTTTCACACACAAAAAACATATAAAACTCCCATGCTTCCTTTTCTTTTTACTGCCTTCTAGCCGATTGAGAAGTAACGTAGAGGGGAGGTACCTAATGGATGGAGTCCCCTTTAGCTGCTGCAACACCTTCTCCCCCCGACCCTGCATCCAACAGCAGATAACAAACAACTCTGCTCACTTCAACTATGAGCACCAGATGGAGTTGCTGAACCTGTGGATGAAAGGGTGTCGCCAGGCGCTGCTGGAGTACTACACCCACATCATGCAGTCCATTGGCCTCACCGTCCTCATCACCTGGCTGTTTGAGGTGAGGAGAGGCAAGATGGTGCCAGTTTAAAGGGGATTGTCACTTGTTGAACTGAAAGTGTATTTCAGGCCTCGGAGATTAGTAATGCAAATGTGCTAAAAGTGCAACAAGTTTCATGCAGCTCTGATAAATTGCCTCTTAAAAATCCTTTAAAAAAATCAAATATGAGATATTGTCTCGTCGGTAGTGAACTCACAAAAAATATTATCGTTTTTTTATTGCGCACAATAAAGACTGGTGTCATAATAATACAAATACTGTAATACTTGATGATACAATAGATCATTTCTGTGTAACTCAAGAAAAAAAGTCGCCCTCAGGGAAAAAAGCATGAAATGGGTATTTATTCACTTTATAGTGGTGTCAGTTTTACACAACTTGACAGCTGAGATGAAACAATGCACAAAAATGAAACAGAGAGCACAGTGCCTCCTTTATACACACACACACACACACACACTGACTGTGACTTTTTCATGTGTGTCATCATTCCGTTGTAAAATAGTCATAAACTGGCAAAAAGTCGAACTGCCAGAGAGAAGAAAAATGAGGGTTTGTGTTCTGAGGCAGAGACTCTGGGAAGTCAAATGCAGAGGAATCTGTTTCGAGCATCTGCATGTTTGTTTGTTTTTTATTTTTATTTTATTTTGGCACCAGAGTATTGTAAAATGAAGTAATGTGATATATTTTTGCATCCATATTTTGTTCAATCCTGATGTTTTGTCTGATAAGTTAAATCAATCTAACAGTTGTTTTTTTTTTTTGATTAAAGGAAGATTTGACACCAGAGGACATGAACCATGTCACCTCTCTGCCTTCTCTTTTAACATTTTTATTGCACTTTTACTTCACTCGCAGCTCTAATCCTCTCTACTGATGTTGAATCATCAGTGCTGGACCTGAAGTGGACTCTCTGCTCTCCATAGCTGCACAGCTTCTGTCACATAGCTGCAGATACAAATTAGATACTAAATTACAGCTTTCAACGTTCTGCTGATTTGATGTCACATTTTCTGTGATGCTGTCACAAATAAACATCTCTGTGTCTTTTTTCACAGCTTTCAGTGTTGACAGGAGTTCGTTTCCTGCAGACCTCCCTGGAAAACGTGCTGAGACAAGGTGACCCCAACTCTGAGTCTGACGGCTGGCTGCTGGAAAACAGCTTCATGGAAACGGCTCGCATCAACCTGAACATCATCAAGAACCTCGGCAAGTGCAACCCGATGGACATGGCCAACAATGGAGACCCCAACATCAACGTACCCTGCACTTCTAAAGCAAACTACGGGCCAGACAACGTGCCTCCGAAGCAAACGCCTGAAGACAGCTGACGTCTCTCAGGCCTCAGTGAACAGCTTTGCTAACAGCCTGTGTGAGAACCTTCACTCAGACTATTGAAATAGAGTTGTTTACATTACTTTTATTGGTTTGAATCCAAGTCTTTCCATACACATTCCTTTACATATATCATATATCACCACAAAGGTACTTTTTTTTCTGTACATCTGTACACATCTGTACTGTAATCTCTTGTTTACAAGTGATATCTTGTTGCCTGGGTATCTTGTAGTTTTGCAACAGCTGAGCAAAGCAAAACAGTCACTGGAGTCAAAACGAACTTGACATACATTATCGTTTGAAGTAAAATTAGTGATTGAGGTCACATTTTTGCCTGATTTTGCCTCAAACTATGAGAGAAAATGCTGTAAAATGTTAAAAATTATTACTGCAGGAATTTGTAGGGCACATATATAAAGTTACAGCGATAGAAAATGGCCTGTATAAAACCTGCAACAGCATGATGAAGAATTTTGGATTAGTTCTGGTTTAGATGAACAGCAACAAATTTGGTATTTTTCTTACCTAAATTTAGCAAATTATGGTGTGCAAAAGTAGTAAATAACGGAATAAATACAATATGTTTGCTCTCACTTTAGCTAAAAACAAATCCAGACATTTATCTAATTGACAAAACATTACATGACATTTTCTAAAACCTTTGAACTGTCGCTACAATGGATCTCATGTGCCTCAGCAATGCCACCAGTCTTTTAGAAGTGAACAAGTTAGTCATTTTTGCTCGGAAGACTAATAATCCCGAGCTAATGAAGCTGGGTTTTATTATTAGTGATTGACAGAGCATTGACTACAAACATCTAACCTTGTCTCCTTCAACATGTTGGCTGGTGGTCAAAGGAACTCTTTGCTTTCCCTGCACTTCTTATCAGAAATAACTGAGCACACTGCAGTTGAAAAAGCAGGTTACAGTTCAAGCATTTGAAGGAGGACACATGGAGGTTGTTATATCAAAGCATGTTGGTTAATAAAGTTTTAATTCTTGCAATGAGATTTTGTGAAATGAGAGAAACGTGCCTTCTTTTATTCCACATAGGGCTCACTGGATTGACAAAACAATATTGATGCTACAAATAGATAATTAATTTATTCTATGGGTGAGGGACACAAAAGGTTCTATTATTTACAATAATATATCAAATTATAGATTGTAGAAGTGAACTCCACTGCACTCAGATTGATTCACACAGAAACAGTTTGGCTTTCTACAAGCTGAGTAGACCAGTTAGTAATGCAGCTGTCAAACAGCACCAAGAGGAAAATTTTATATTCAGTTTTTTTCCCCTAAAAAGGCTACTTAATATTGAACAGCATAACTGATAATATATCATAGTTTGCTTTAATTACATCTTTCTTCAAAAGAACATTAAAACATCTTTGATTCAACTTGTGTTCAGTAAATCAGTACCATATGGTGAAATGTGACCAATGTGACGACTACAGTAAATTGAAATCATTACAAACATAGAGTGGATACCTGGGACTCAGAAACTAATTTATTTAAATCCATTACCACTCAGCCAGTCCCTCATATTTTCACATATTCACATTAATATGTTATGTGATAAAAGGTTACAACTTTGAGGGTTTATATTTAATTAGTGACATTCAAAAGCTGTCTTTAAATATATGAAGTTTTTTAATGAATATTTTCTTCTAAACAGCCATATTGGTTTAATAAGTGGTTTGGTGAATCAATATACAAGAAGGTCTCTCTCATAAACTTGCATGATTAATAAATTTATCATCAGTGATGTTACTTATGATGGTTAAGATTGTCTTGTCAGTAATAATCACACTGATCCTTGAAGTTGATTGCATTTGACTTTGTGTCATTAACAGAAGATTGTAAGTCTTTTGTCCATATCCGGTGAAAGATGCAGCTGATGATGATTTTCAAGTTAAAAGATTTCTTGATTTCTGGTTACATTTAGAGAACGTCAGTCGAAAGGTAAATCAATAATGAACATTGTGGTTATGTGTAACTGTAAACACAAATCAACAGTCTGTAAACGCCAGAATGATCACAGCTTAAATTTGGAGTTTTAGGAATCCTCTTTTTCCTCAGTGAAACATGGTGCTGTGCTCAGAAGTTATGGGATCCCTTAGAAGTTGTTAAATAACAACAGCAACAACCTTCAGCAGGCTCATTCTCCTTTTTATAATAATACAAGTTTGTCTCAAAAACCTTATGATGATTTTTTTCACAATGTCACTGTTAAATCTTGCAACTAATCCAGGTGGAGTCATTCTTTTCACTCTTAAGTTGAATCCGTAAGAGTGCATCATATTTTACTTAGAAGTTGCTTTCTGTTTAAAATGATCAGCAGCAAAATTACTAGCAACTTCTGGTGTAAAACAGATGAAGTTGAGAACAGCAGTCTAATTAAAAACACTTACAGCCTGAGACAAATGTGACTGACAACACAAAAAGACAAAATAGTACTGAGGAGAGAGAGAATCAAATCATAAACTGATGAGGACCATGTGAGTGTGTGTCTGATGTTTGTCTTTATTTGAATGAGCCTCTTTGCAAATAACATTACTCTAGCAGAAACTCATTCTCACAGCAGACAATCAAATTGAAACAAGGCGACTTGGTTTGCTTATTATCAATCTTCCTCCACTGGTCTTCCTCTTCCTCCTCTTCCTCTTCTGACTCTTCCATTTCTCTTGGCTCCAGCCGGGGTTTCATCAGGGAGGGATTGGCTGCTCATGCGTCCTTTGATTGTTGGAGGGTATTTGTTTGAGAGTGTGTGTAGGTGTGTGTGTGTGTGTGTGTGTGTGAGAGAGTAGGTGTGTGTGTCTCAGGAGCACTGGAGCACACTGCACTCTACGGCTGTGCTCGTTACTTCCCGGCCACCACAGCTGGAGCTGTCGTTACAACATCTGCCACTCAAAGGCAAACATGACGTTGACCACCTCGAGGCTGCGGGCGATTTCTTCCAGGATGCAGTGCTGCTGCCACAGCTGGTTCAGCTTCCTGTAGCGCTCCGGGCAAAGGTGCAACGGATTGCCCCTTCTGGAAGGTAAAAGACAGAAAGCCTCATTCATTCAAGGGTTTGTCAAAGAAAACACACAATTCTTTTAAAATGTTGTAGTATATTATGCCATTGCCCCATATATGTTAACTTTTACATAGTTGAACACACTTTTTCTAAGTGGTGTT